>JAFIRS010000181.1:600000-1060504 GCA_018342105.1 Gonioctena quinquepunctata
GATTCAAAAATTGCGGACTTAGTGATTGTTCAGTAGTTATTTTGAATAATATACAGTTAAAAAATGTCTGATTCCGAGTTTTCTCTGACACCACCGGAGTTGGTAGATGTAGCGAAAGTAGCGTTACAAATATTATTGCCAGCTAAATCGCGGAAAATTTACGAAACCTCGTATTCAAGATTTATGGAATGGAAGATGAAAAAGACATGCAGTTCTTTCTCGGAAACGGAGTTATTGGCTTATTTTTCGGAACTGGTACAACAACAAAAGCCATCGACAGTGTGGTCGAATTATTCAATGATCAAAAGTATGTTACAATCCAATAATAGTGTAGACATTTCAAAATATTTCAAACTAATTACATTTCTGAAGCAAAATGGGAAAGGTTACACGCCCAAGAAAGCTGCGATTTTGACGAGTACACAAATTAGTGATTTTTTAAATAATGCTTTCGATGAAGTTTATTTAATGGTCAAGGTTGTTGTTGTATTTGGAATGCAGGAGCTTGTCAACTTTGTGAAATCAGCCAGGTAACATTAGATGATATTGAAGATTCAGGAACGTTATTAATTGTGGAACTTGGGTAAACAAAGAATGATGTAAACAGGAGATTTGTAGTTACTGAAGAATATATTAAATTTTACCGAATGTACATAGCCCTCCGTCCAGCAGCATCAAAGGGGTTTCTTCGAAAATTTCACTTGTCAACTTTTTCTCTCCGATCGGAACGATTTTTTTTTCCATACGCTAAACTTCTCTATCTTCAACCCTTCCCGAGTTTGGAAAGAATTGGGAAAGTCGAGAAAAAAATGTTTCTGGAAAACTCTTTTCAAAATAGTTTTTTTCAATCTTTTCTGCGTATGTAGGGATATCGGACCGATATCCCTGTCCAAGATTTTGAGTGAAAAGGCGGCTCCAATATGGCAAAATAGTTTTGGGATTATGGTCCGATTCGATTCAAAATTGGTATGTGGGGGTTTTTGGGGATAGAGATCACGAATGACATACATTCCAGTTGGATATAGCCCGATTCCAATAAAAAATGGTATGTCAGGGTTTTTGGGGTCGGATATCTTGATTTTTGTCAAAATTCACGAATTCAAGATGGCGGCTCCAAGATGGCGACGGGTCTTGTGATTATAGCCCGATTCCATTCAAAATTGGTGAGTGAGGGTTTTTGAGGTCGGACATCATTTTTTTTATTTATTTATTCTACGGGACAAGCCCCGTACAGGATATTCGATAAATGTAAGTAAGTAGCGACAATCAACACGGATGACAAGTAAAACATCAAAGACTTTTTTAAACTTTAACAAATACCAAGTGGCCCATTTTATTTTGTCTTTATGTTAATATCAACGGTTGCAATAGAAATATTTTTCCTAATTTCTTAAAATTAATGGTCAATATTGGCCATTGACACTTTGTATGCTGCATCAGCAATGAAAAACTGTAACAGAAAATTGTAAAATATACGGGTTGTCCCATTCAAAAATAAATATATTGTTCATATATCACAGGTACTGTACATTGGGCAACGTCAAAAATATAAAAATTTAAATCGCTGCTTCATCGAATATACATAACTAAATTTTTTTTATTTTATCTTGCGGGGTGTCAAAGATATCTTTATGTTTCCATACTTTACGCGCGCACCTGTATATCCTGCCCCTCAATATGAAAATTCAAATTAGGAATAAACCACGGTCGCGACAAGGTTTTAGATCACATAAGAACATGAACATACTGATTATAGATATCAATATAGTATTGAAAATTATAGACCTATTGTACTATTGAGCTGTTTATCAAAAATTGCTGAAAAGTCTTTCGCAACTAGAATCTATTCTTTCGTGGAAGAAATAATCACAAACTGCCAATATGGCTATAGGTCAGAAAAGTCCATGGAATTAGCGACGCAAGAATTCACACAACAAGTATATTCTTGTCTGGACAAAGGAAAAAAAGTTGCAGGCTTATTTTTCGACTTAACTGCTGCCTTCGATACTGTTAATCCAAATTTCTTTGGAAATAAATTGAATGAATTAGGAATAAGAGGTAAACCACTAGAATGGATTGCTTCATATCTACAAAATAGGCGAATCGCAGTGAATATAGTTTCAGAGACTTCCGAATAAATGGAATTGAATGTCGGGGTTGGGCAAGGTTCAATACTTGGTCCTCTACTGTTCCTTATCTTTATCAATGACTTACCACAATTTGTAACTTCTGGAAATATCTACATGTATGCTGACGATACATCAATAATCATTCACGCCAACAAGTTAGCAGAACTAGAGACTAAATCAGATATAGTAATCAAGCAATTCAAATCGTGGTGTCATAAAAATTCTTTGATCGTGAATGCAAAAAAAACCGCTTCTATGCCTTTCTCACTGAGTAAGACAAATATTCTGCCGAATATAAGCCATATTGAAACCAGCGATCGTGTAAAGTTTCTTGGAACAACCATCGATAGTAACCTAACGTTCCATCGAGAAGTAGACTCATTATGCTCCAAACTTGCAAAGAATACGTTTGCTATTCTACAATTGAAGAAAAAAATTAATCAAAGTGAGTTGAAAACGTGTTATTATCCACTTGTCTACTCAATCTTGAGTTATAACATAATAATCTGGGGCCAATCTACTAATATTGACAGAGTTTTTGTAATACAAAAAAGGATCATAAGAATCATATATAATTTGCAATACAGAGAATCTTGTAGAGAGTTGAAAAGGGAAACATTCTCAATTGAATATTGATAGAAAGATTTTTCTGTGAATTGAAAAATCCACGACTAAAATGAAGTTATTTTTTGTGAATGTCTAACAGAAAACAACTACTTCCCCGGCTAAAGCCACGCTGGACATTGACCTACATCTGATAGATATTCTGAAAAGACCCTAACTCAAAAGAAAAAATCTGTAATTGAAAATTTGCATTTTCATTCAGAGGTTATCTTGACGATGGAAGATAGTGACTAAAGTTTATCTTTCAGTCGCAGATGATTCCACATCTGATTTTATGAACATCCTGTTTATATTTTCAACAAATCAATCTTGTAGAGAGATTTTCAAAAAACAGAGAATACTTACTGTGACCGGGATATATATTCAAAAAATTTTCTGCTTCATTCAATAAAATGAAAATAAATTGACGCTTAATCAAGATGTGCATAGATATCAGACCAGGAAAGCACAATAAATTCACATTTCAAACTTTAGTACAAATACATTCAAAAAGTTACGAAGGCGTATAAGGGCCAACAACAAAATATTTTTCAAAATATTAGGAATTGTCACTTCAAAGTGACAATTGTCACTTTGAACTGACAATTGTCACTTAGAACTGACAATTGTCACTTCGAACTGACAATTGTCACTTTGAAGTGACAATTGTCACTTCGAACTGACAATTGTCACTTTGAAGTGACAATTGTCCTTGAAACTGACAATTGTCACTTCGAACTGACAATTGTCACTTTAAGTGACAATTGTCACTTCGAACTGACAATTGTCACTTTGAAGTGACAATTGTCACTTTGAACTGACAATTGTCACTTCGAACTGACAATTGTCACTTTCAAGTGACAATTGTCACTTCGAAATGACAATTGTCACTTTGAAGTTGAATTTTGATTTAGTTATTCGATACAAACTATTGCAACAGCGAGCGGCGGGGTAAAAACCCATTTCCAGATGGTTCTATTAATAAAATTGCGAAAAAAATTGAATAGTTCATCTATTGGTATTAAACTACTTACTCTATTCAACTTGAGTTATTTGAAAGAAAAATAGGATATTTATAAATTGATCAGAGAATATAGAAAAAAAAGGTGATTTTAGATATTTTCGAATAAATGCTTGGAACTGCACATAAGCCATAGTATTGGATTCTAACTGTTTTCGAAATTCTGCCATCTTCAAAGTTTTTTTTAACTTGTTGCCTTACTGGCCATCATGTAAAATTTCAGTTGATTTTGAGGTTATTCGACATGCACAATCTATAAAAGTTTTTTCAATACTTTTTCCTATATCTATGTTGAAAATTGACTAAATATTCAACCTGTTTCATTTTTGATGGCCTACTCTCCTATGAACATCTCATTTTGTATACAGGGTAATTCCTTTCGAAAAATGAATGGAGTTATGTCTCAAATGTCTCGGACGGACACAGTGCTCTTTTTTTTAAACAAAATTGTCAGTTCAAAGTGACAATTGTCACTTCAAAGTGACAATTGTCAGTTCGAAGTGACAATTGTCACTTCAAAGTGACAATTGTCAGTTCGAAGTGACAATTGTCAGTTCTAAGTGACAATTGTCAGTTCAAAGTGGAAATTGTCACTTTGAAGTGACAATTCCTAATATTTAAAAAAATATTTTGTTGTTGGCCCTTATACGCCTTCGTAAAAAGTCACCTTACTGTGTAGGAAGCTTCATTTATAATAAACTGCCGCTAGAAATGAGATCTGCTGAAACTTTCAATATTTTCAAGAAGAAAATACAAATATTTTTAGTCGAAAAAAGTTTTTATAACCTGAAGGATTTTTTTTTATGCATAACAATCGTCTCAGAGAGTAAATTGTGTAGTGACTAATACTATATGTTAAAAATGTCTGTCTGTTGATCAAGTAAAAATTTTTTTTTTTCTCTTTTTTCCTTCTTTTTTTAAATCAAGGAAAAATGTTTTCTGTCTTTTTTAATATTCGATTTTTATGTTATAGTTTACACATTTTTTTGTTTTAATGACAAAACCTTGTGTTCCCTGTAACACTTTAATGGCAAATAAATATCTATCTATCTATCTATATATCAAATTTATACGGATGACACTTCTATAGAGTAGTCATATTCAACCTTTTTGTGGGTTTAGGGTTTACATAACATTATGGTTTGATGAACTCCTTGGTTTATTTTTCATTTTCAGTGCAGTTTGATAAAAGCTTGTTTTTAAAATATTTTTTTACTTCGATCTTTGTGGGAACACTAAGTCATAGCTATGAAATTATTCTGTTGTCATTGCTTCTTAATACTTGTGCAAAATTTCGAATGAATCGGACGTCTGGAAGTGTATGAAAATGAATTTCAAAGATTTCGTTACACACATACAGCTGAAGCCAATGAAGAGTGTGTAAAAGAGCGCATTGAAAAAAAAATGTAAGTATGCGATGCGGATTCCTAAGGTTCATGAGGAATTTCGTTAATCGACAAAGAATATTCGTCATGTATGACATTCTCAGCGACCAAGCGCGTGTAAACATGATATGATTCTTGGTGAATCCAGGAAGTGGTTTCTTGATAGCAATCATATTTAATAAAAAAGTTACTTATTTGTCATTCTCTCATTATATATATTTTATTATGAAACAATTTAAAATAAGATTGACGCATTCGTTCATTTGCTATATATTCCCAATATCTGAAACTTGATAGATGAGAAGCACACTTCCAAACAATCATATGGTGAATTGTAACTGATCAGTCATTGTTACGAATCTGATAATATTGGCGGTAACTGCAACTTATTGCTCTACAGAGCCTGATTTATCCTACTTGAAAATTATTGATTTTTAGGGTCCGCGTCGATCTGAGATTTTTTTTCGTGGAAAATTTAGATGGTGTCCAATCGCTCGTTAACCCCCCTCAGTTTCCTCAGATCCATTTCGAATATTTGTCAAAATTGAAATTTCCAGGCCTAAAGAAATTACCTCGTTGAACATAGGAAAATGAAAATTTCAACAAACCAACAAGGTTTTCTTCAATTTATACATTTTTTGGAACGACTTTCTCTCTCTCTCTCTCTGTCTCTTTCTATTATATACGAGTCTGTAGGATATCTATACGAATACAAGTCGGATATTATCGTTGAGTGGTAATACGTAGTAAGATATTTTTGTTTCTTTTATATTTCTATATAACGTGTGTTTAGATGATTATATGAATATGTGGCACGTCAATTTGATATAATATAACGAATAGTATTATCAAGATTAAAATTATTTTTACTGTGGCGGAGGAGTTTGGAAAAAGGATATAGAAGAAGAAGAGGAAGAAATGTTTATTGAAATAGGAATCCTAATACACAAGTTGGATAATAATAAAAAAAAACTTATATAGGTACATGTAACTATAAACTAACCTACCAGTTGGATTCAATACATTTTACAAATTTCGTCATAAACACACACACGTACACCAACATACACCAACATACACATATATATCTATATATATATATATATATATCTATATATATATATATATAAATACTTGAGTTGAGAGTACAATCAGGCCCTTTTATGGATATATTTTAGTAATTCAGTCTTGAACATTTTCAACGATGGTAAAGATTTCATTGTGGTGGGTAAATCATTGAATTGGCTGAAACCTTTGAAAAATATGGTGTTGATGCTATTTCTCACGTTTGTTCTAACTCTATGAAGATGGTGGTTATTCCGAGTCGAATGATGATGTATTTCATTGTTGAAGGTAATAGATGTTTGAAAGTATGGTGGTGTAATTTTATTCAATAATTTGTATTTAAAAATCATAGAGCAGAAGTACAGTCTTTGAGATACTGACTGCCAATTCAGGTAAGATAACATGCTAAAAATTGAGGTATATCTATTACAATTCGAGATGATGCTCCTACCTTGATTTTGTTGAATTTTGTTGAGGTTGAAAGAGAATAAAATAGAAGCACCGTATTCAAAGTGTGGTTGTATTATCGCTCTATAAACCGCAATTTTCGTTTCAGTTGATAAGTTTTTTGCAATTCTACTAAAAAAATATAACTTTTTGAGAACTTTCTCTTAATATATTCGAAGTGATTATCGAATGTCAAACAGTTATCTAATTGGAATCCCAGATACTTCACTGCTGTTACTATTTCAGTAGGTTTATCTTCCAATAATATATTCATATCGCATGTATTTATTTTATTGCATTTAAATTTACTACTGATAATCATAGCTTTGGTTTTTGTTACGTTTAATTTCATTTTATTCATTTTGAGATATTTCTGAACATCTATTAATACTCTATTCATTTTCTCAATAGTTTGTTCCAAATCAGTTCCGCTGCAGGCCAGTAGAATATCATCTGCAATTGAGTTTACAAGTTCGCAGTCAGTGAATCAATTGATATCATTCATATACAAAATGAATAGAAGAGGACCAAGTACACTTCCTTGGGGCACTCCCATGTTATTCTGTTGAAATGAAGAAGATTCATTCACACGAACTCTCTGTTTCCTATTTGACAAATAATCAATTAACCATTTATCGACTATCCCTCCGATACCATATCTCTGAGTTTCTGAATCAAGATACTCCTGTCGATAGTTTCAAACGCCCTTTTTAGATATTAAAATACCACAATAACATTTATTTTCATCTACATCTTTCGTGAATTTATTGAGTGATAACTGTAACGCCGTTACGCATGAATGCTTTTTTCGAAAACCGGATTGATTAACAAACGGAATTTGATTTTCTCAATAAATTCTACTAATTGATTATATACTGTTAGTTCAAACACTTTTTCTATAGGTATTAGGGTATTTATTGGTGTAAATTCATTGGTTTTTATTGTGTTAGTGACTTTTGGAATAGGAATAACTGAACTTATTTTAAGAGCTCCAGGTATTTGTCCTATTTGCAGAGAAGTATTGTTCAAATTGATAATCGCACGACCTGCTGTTTCAAAAACTTGTTTCAACATTTTACAGTTCAAGGTGTCGTGTATACTACACTTATTGTCCAATGACATAATTATTTCCCTAAGATCACTCGTAGTAATGACAGTAAATGTAGTAAATGATGAATATACGTTGTTATCCATATCAAACCAAGGTTCAGTATTATCAATACTTTGGATGAAATTTTGAATTCTTTCTATAGAATATATATTGAAATTCTCGGCCATGGCGGGCTCATTTTTTATTAAACTTACCTCTCCCTTATTTTCAAATTGAATATGATTTGAAAAAGTCTTATCGTTTTCAAGGTTTTCCATAACTATTGAGAATTATTTTTTAACCGAGGAAATAAAAAATGAGGAGGTTCTCTAGTAGACGCGTATATATTTTCTTTTTCTTTATGTATGATCACTCATAACTTTTCACAGAGCAGTTCGATTCCGATGATTATTTTTTCATTAGATAAGGTGTACTTCGAAGTTGGTCCCATTTGAATTTGAACAAAAAAATCCATCCCTAAGGGTAGCAAAATGGAGGATATTGATCGTTCACCCTCTGAATTTGGCCCGTTAACCGATTCTATCAGGCATAACTTTGTAGTGGGTTTTCCGATTTGGGTGTTTTTTTTATTAGATAGGATATTTTTTTTTGTTTTTAACCGCTTTCTTAGTTGTTTGACCAACCCTCAGAAGTTAATGAAAACTTGTACGAGTTAAGATCACGGGGACCTTACCTTTTATAGTGGGATCCAAAACCACTCTTGGGACCTTGAAAAAAATTTTCACCAGCTGCGGGAATCGAACCCGCGCCAGGTGGAAACAGTTGACACAAGACCGACGCTCGTTCCACTGAGCCACAAGCCCCGTATACCTCATAGTTGATCATTTGGAATGAAATGATCCACCCCTATGGGTAGAAAAATACGGGATGATTAATTTTTCACTTGTAAACATTGGCACACATATGTAGTTGACATTGACAGATTCTCCTTCATCCGTCACAATAATTACATTCTATGAAAAGATGGAATTATATACGAAGTCATGAAATCAACTAACCAGAACTTTCAAAAATAATTTATATTATATAACAATAAATAGTTTGATTTGTTGAAAATATAAACAGGATGTTCATAAAATCAGATGTGGAATCATCTGCGACTGAAAGATAAACTTTAGTCACTATCTTCCATCGTCAAGATAACCTCTTGTAGGGTATTCATGTTGAAAAGGGAAACATTCTCAATTGAATATTGATAGAAAGATTTTTCTGTGAATTGAAAAATCCACGATTAAAATGAAGTTATTTTTTGTGAATGTCTAACAGAAAACAACTACTTCCCCGGCTGAAGCCACGCTGGACATTGAACTACATCTGATAGATATTCTGAAAAAGCCCTAACTCAAAAGAAAAAATCTGAAATTGAAAATTTGCATTTTCATTCAGATAGTTATTTGATTTTCTATTCCAGTCTTAATTAGGAACTCATAAAGATGAATGAGGCAAAGAAGAATGTTTTCCAAAAGAGAGTACTCACCAGAAATCATTCGTAACATTGACGCAGGACAGACATCGCATTCACTAGGTCTTCAATACATTTTTGTCGACGAAAATCTATTTCACGCTTCCACGATCATCAGGAAGACCGAAAGAAATGGGAAACACATTTTCAAGAAGCAATCTCACAAAAAATAACTTCATTTTAATCGTGGATTTTTCAATTCACAGAAAAATCTTTCTATCAATATTCAATTGAGAATGTTTCCTTTTCAAAATAAATAGTTAAAGTAGATAATCATATTATTCAACAGTTAATAGTTGAAGTAAGCTAGGTAAGTAAGTATTTTGGAAGTAATGAAAAATTAAGTAGGTAGTAATTAGTAGATTTCAGCCACAAAAAATGTAAAAATAAAAACTTTTTGACGAAAAATTTAACCGACGAAAAAATCAACTGAAAAGCAAAAAATAAAATAAACCCTCTCAGTCTTAATGATAATTGAGCTCCTAAACTAATGTGATTAACTAATTTTGAGTCGGCGCCAAACGAACTAGCAATTCAATTAGGTAAAGCGTAAAATGTTGGCAGCGAGTTGCACAGCGGCGTGTTGATTACTTCTTCAAAGTGATATAACTTTTGTTTGGCGCCGACTCAAAATCAGTTACTCACATTAGTTTAGGAGCTCAATTTTCATTAGGACTAAGAAAGTTTATTTCATTTTTTGCTTTTCAGTTGATTTTTTCGTAGTTTAATTTTTTGTTAAAAAGTTTTTATATATCTGTCAATTTTGTTGAAATAATATTGTCTGTTTTTGTCTTTCAATGAGTTGACAACATTATTTCTAAGAGTTTTGAAGTTTGCCCTTCTAGATAATTTCCAATTATATAAGTATATAATGACAATTAAATGTGATGGAAAAGAAAACGTTAACTTTCAAAGGGAAACATTTTGAGAAAAAAGAAACACAAAATGGTGGATACATGAGATTGATGGCAACATATTCTGCTACCTCGATATTAATGCTGATGAGTTTACTTACCTTTGGGGTAAGTAAACTCATCAGTGTATGGTAATTGTTGAAGTAACTTCACATATTTAAATAAAAACAATGAAAATTAAAATTTCATGATGTTCTATCCAACCTACTGTTGACTGTACCTATCTTATCATCATATATTTATGTATCGGTCTCCTATTCGTAGGGTCTCTGTATTTATACATCAACAATAACTGTTTTTTTATTTGTGTAATTTTAATTATGTCCTTTATATTATTTGTAGCCCTGAATATGGCAAAATTCCTCGCCCAAACGTTGGCAATAAAATTGTAGATTGAGGGTGGTGTTTTTCTCAAATTGTCCGACTGCTCGTGAAAAAACTATGATATTTTAATATGTTATTTATTTATTAATTTTATTTTCATCTATATTTTCATGTATGCGTTTGTTTCACAACTTGTATCACATTTTACGCACTACTGATATTCATATGTGTAATTTCAACTGACCTGACCTGTTCATGTGTTTTCACGTCATTTTTAACCGACGAAACCAAAAAGGAGGAGGTTCTCTAGTCGACGCGTATTTTTTTTTATGTATGACCACGCATAACTTTTTACTGAGACGTCCGATTCCGATTATTCTCCTTTCAGTGGATAGGGTGTACTTCGAAGTTGGTCCCATTCTGAATTTAAAAGATGAAATCCACCCCTAAGGGTAGCAAAATGAAGGATATTGATCACTCACCCTCTGAATTCTGGTCCGTTAACCGATTCTATCAGGCATAACTTTGTACTGGGTTCTTCGATTTGGATTATTCTTTTTTTATTAGATAGGGTATACCTTATGGTTGATTATATTTGGATTTCGAATGGAATTATCCACCCATACGGGTACAAAAATAGGAGATAATTGATTTTTCGCTTGTGAACATTGGCACACATACGTAGTTGACAATGACAGATCGCTATTGACATTATTTTTATTCTCCTACATCCGTCACAATCATTATATTCTATGAGAGGATGGAATGATATACAAAGTAATGAAATAAACTAACCAGAACAACAAAAATAATTCATATTACAACAAATAGTAAAAGTAGATAATCATATTATTTAACTGGTAATAGTTGAAGTAAGGTGGGTAAGTATTTTGGGAGTAATCAAAAAACGAGTAAGTAGTGATTAGTAGATTTCAGCCACAAAAAATTTAAAAATAAAAACTTCTCAACAAAAAATTAAACCGACGAAATACGGAACTGAAAAGTAAAAAATAAAATAAACCTTCTTAGTCTCAATAACTAAGCTCCTAAACTAATGTAAGTAACTGATTTTGAGTCGGCGCCAAACGAACAATCAACGAAGATCATTAAATTACTTCAAAAAAATTATCAGAATGTCACCGCGCAACTCGATGCCATCATTTTACGCCCTACCTAATTCATTTGCTTGTTTGGCGCCGACTCAAAATTGGTTACTTACATTAGTTTAGGAGCTTAGTTATTGAGACTAAGAAGGTTTATTTTATTTTTTACTTTTGAGATCCGTATTTCGTCGGTTTAATTTTTTGTTAAGAAGTTTTTATTATTTATTTTTTAATTTCACAATAACTTAATGAACTATTTTATACATTTTATATGTTCCTTAGATATATGACCTGTCCCATCTATATAATGTTGCTCAAAGGATGAATAAATCTATCTATCTATTCCGTGAACTGCAGCTGACAGCTGCAATGACGGCTCTCTTTTCATTCGTTAAGTCTCATCTGGGGTATGGAAAGTGTAAATTCAAATCGACCCAGTATCAGTATTATCCCACAAATATCGTGGAACCTTTTCCAGGCCAAGGCGGAAAACCCATACCAACGCGTATGTGATATTGAACTTTATGTGCACCAATAATTTATTCCATCCGACAAAAACACTTCAGTCAATGCCCTGTATAAATTAGATGAAGTCTGTGCTCACCCACACACATTGAACTTTATCGATTGGTCCCAAATTTAAACTCGAGTGTGGCCTCTTTACGCAGTCCGAAGCCGCTTCTGTCCAACCTCGTGCTCTTCTTATCAGAAACATTAGCGATAACAGCTGAAAATAAGCGCATGAGCGCAATATTTCATGTTCAGTGTGGTTTTATTCAGGGTTTCTGTGTCTGAAAATTTCCACGCAACACTCCGAGAGATTCCAGTGACGTAGGTTTCCTGTGGTCCAATGGCTTTACAGTCAGACGTATTATTGATTGTGCAGTGCAAGATGGCAGATCTGTGAAAACATATGGAGTTTCCCAGGGCAAAGTAACCAATATGAGATTTGCCCATTTAAGCATTGTCATCGTTCTGTCATGTAGTGTTTGTGCTTCTGGCGATTTGGAAATTTTTCCAGGTAAATACTGACTGAATATATTCATTTTGATCGAGGAAAAAATCGGTGTTATTTGGAGTCTCTAGCAGGGCATGTTCTTCTCCAGATTGTATTCGGAAAAAGAATTATTATTAATCGAACATTGTAAATCCTCATACCAAAACGCTTGATTACCCGAATTTGCTAGAAATACTCAAAAATCATCATAATCAAATTTATAAAAAACCCATCTGGAGCTCATATGCTCTCAAAGAAGATTTAATTGAATCGGTTCCGTTTTCTTTTTGAGATTTCTCCAGTGCCATGTGGGTAAAATGTGAAAACAACTGATGTATGTCCATCTGTTCGATTAGGTGTCACTGCTTCCCAAATCTTCACTGTTCAACCAAGGGAGTTGAGAAATTGGGTACAGCTATTGAGTTTATTGGTCCAAAACTAATTCAGGAATGAATGTATCATTGAAAGAAACTGGAAAAATTGCACAGGGTGACCCAGGGCTGCGTGCAAGCTACATAACTTTTTCTCTATTCCAGCAATCGACTTGATTTCTTTTAAAACGATATGTCCGACAATAAAGCACATTTTGAAAATATTTCTATTCATATACAGGATGTCTCAAAATAAGATACACGACTAAGTTATGTTTTTTGAATGGCAACTGTTTTTTTTTTGTAATATTTTTGGATTCACCACTAAATTGTTAATATATCCTTACCGGGTTTCTTGAGACTTATTTTCAATAGTTTTTGACGTATGTCAATTTATTTGTCAAAAAGAGTCGTGCGTAGACCCACATAAAAATCCATAACTCAGAACCATTCAAGATAACTCAACCAACTTTTCCAGTCGATTCCTTAGGCTTTAGTGCATCTTTTGAGATGCAGACGAACTGGGAGTCGTCTACTACGATTTTTTGAAAATGACAAATTACAAATGGCAATAACTCTACTTTTTCAAATGCAACACCCTATATTTTATTGCATCATTGCATGGCATTTTTTGAGAGCTTTTTTCCGAAATAGGGTTTGTAATATTTTAGAGAATTGATGCAAAATAGATACTGTGCGGTCGGGGGACCACTGTCAGAAACGAAGTTTTTTTACGCAGCTTGCAATAGGTGTTGACTGGTAGAAATCGTCACGTAATAAAATATACCTATACAGGGTGTTTCATAATTGAATGCTGATCCTCAAAGGCGATAATCCTTGGATGCTTTTAGGAAAAATTATTCATATGAACATAGGTCCGCAACCGCTTTATTTCTGAGATAGAGGATTTTGAAATTTAACAAAAAAATAAGTTTTTCCCCAATATCTCTGAAACAGCTCTGGCTTTTTCCTTCAATTTTGGTACATGCAAAGTACGCATAAAAATGAATTTTTTCCAGGATTTCATAATTTTCATTGGTGGCGTCCCTGTTAATATGCCCCGCCATATTTTTTTAACAAAATTATGATACGCCACTGTCTTTGTCTCAAATAAATATTATTTTTGTAACTGTCCTCTATCTTCTCATAAAAATGGTCGCCTGCCTTTTTTCGTCCGGCGGACGGTTTTCGATATAGAAAATAAAATACATTCATTTGCTTGTCCTTAATCGATTTTTTCTCTTAGGCTTAATTTCACAATTTTGGTAACCAAAGGATCTAGGCAAGATTGTTATGATTTTATGGTAAGTATTATTTAGTTTTTGTAATTAGTACGCCTGGCTTCATATGTGTTCCCGTCAGCAAGCCCATACAAGTAATGCATGTCTGCTAATTCGGTATTTGTAAAATTTACCATGATTCTTTTTAATAAACAAGTTTTTATAACGTAAATAATATCACGTATCTAGCTATAGTTCTGTCAAAATTGTTTATGTTGAAAACAACGAAACATGTTCTTAGCATACTAAATGTTTCTAGCCCACAATATAATCCTACTACTCTTCAACGGCTGATTTCGCAGAGGGACAAGCAAATGAATGCATTTTATTTTTTAACTCACAAACCGTTTGCCGGACGAAAAAAAGGCAGGAGTCCATTTTTGTGAAAAGATGAAGAATAATTAAAAAAATAATATTTATTTGGAAAAAAGACAGTGGCATATCATTATTTTGATAAAAATATGGCAGGGCATGTTAACAGGGACGCCATTGATGAAAATTAAGAAAATCTTTATCATGGAAAAAATGTATTTTAATGCGTACTTTGCATGTACCGAAATTGAAGATGAAACCCAAAGCGGTTTCAGAGATATTGGGGAAGAACTTATTTTTTTGTTAAATTTCAACATCCTGTATCTTAGAAATAAAGAGGTTGCGGACCTATGTTCATATGAAATTTTTTTCTATAATCATCCAAGTATTATCGCCCTTCAGGATCAGCATTCAATTATGAATCCTTTTTCCAAACTCCTCCGCCACAGTAAAAGGTATTTTATTCCTGATAATACTATTCGTTATATTATATCAAATTGACGTGCCACATATTTAATGTAAACCATTAATCCAACTTTCGCATACAAGAAACGTGAGAAATTATGTTCAGAAAAGGATATAATCATCTAAACTCATATATTTTCTCAATATTTTTCCATCTGAAAGTTGACGTTTTCTATTCCATCACATTTAATTATCATTATACCATGCAATTCGCTGTGTGCAAGACTGGTAATACCCTCTAATGACTGGATAGCTGAAGTTTTCCTGGTTTATTTCCAATACTCACTATGTAACAATGTCAATTTTTTAACAATTTCTAAATAATCTACCACGATGTAACTATTTTGCGCTCACTACTAGTTCCAGATGAATCGAGGTTTTTTTTATGTCAAAGAAAAAAGTAATTAAATTAAAAAAAATATTTGTATTGATACGATAGTTCACCGCATTTGGAGGTTATCTATGTCAAGTTATAGATATTTTGAATATCATAAAGTAATTGTAGTTCTGTGTACTTTTAAGTACGGCAAGTAATGTGTTTGCTCGTTAGTTTATTAAGGTCGCAGGTTCATAAGGTCTTGAGAACATAAAAAAGTAAGGGAGTAAATTAAAAAAAGTACTCGTATAACCCTGGCTAGCATTAACCTGACGGGAAACCACTGAGTAACATCAGATTCAACGCAAAACTTTTCAATGAAATTATTAAATAATATAATAATCAGAAAAGGAATGAGGTTCACAATTTTACCTGAATATGGGATCCCACTTTTACCCTTGCAAGGATGTGAGAACGTTGAACGGTCCCTAAATAATACAAACACGTTCAACACTCTCTAACACGCATAATTGTCAAAACAAAATATTGCGTATTGCTTATACAGTACAAGTAACGATGTTTACTCTCAGTACTTGAACTGCATTACATTTAACATTAGTTCACATGTAAGGCCAATTGCTTTTGTAACCAAAACCTGTTCGTCAAAATTAAGACACAAATAAACATCTGCGATGTACTTTGTCAGATAGAAGGCCACTGTCGTAAAATTTGACACATCCATACAATTCTGAAATTGATGTTTCAACAAAATGAAATCGTAATAGAAACAGGAGTACATCACAAAGGAAACAATTCTAGTAATCTTTACAAGAACAGAAAAGGATGGTTAACAGGAAACAATATAAACATTTTGGGGAAATCATTTCCTTCACGTACCCCCAAAGAAAGAAATCTAGAGGTGTGAGGTTTGGATATCGTGCGGGCCAAGGATTATTACCTCCTCTACCTATCCAACGATCGGCAACTATATTTGCAGAATCATTACCATACAATTCTAGAGTAGGTTCAGATGCTAAGGGTGGACCTGATGTTTCAATATTTTCTGTTCACACTACTTTGTGAAATATCCGTTTGCGCTACTATTTCCCTAGTGCTCAAGTGAAGATTCTCCTGTAGTATCAATAAAACTTGCAATTCATGTTCCTCAATGATCCGACCACCAACAATTTCATACATCAAAAGTGCAAAATACTAGAGATTTTGTCGCGTTGAATTTTTTTTCAGCGCCTTGAAAAAAACCTATATTTGCAAAATATCATCCAAATCTGATTGTTGGATAATCGCGAAAACTTTGATTTCGGTACTTTTAAAAAAAATACCTGTAAACAACAAGCAGATATATGACGAAATGGCGGATGAGCTTTGTCATTTATAGTCTGATTCTAGTCATAATTGCTATTTTGTATGTAGAAATTTTTGGGGTCGGGGACGAATGTTTTTATGATTAGGTGCGATTCTATTGAAAATTGTTATCTGGCGGTTTTAGATTTGGAGTTGAAGATTGTTTTTTTGTCGCCATTTTCGGCGATTTTTCGAATATGATTTTACAAATTCAAAATATTTTATTGAAATGCACTGAAAAGACAATATAATTTATTTCGATGTCTGTAGGTTATTCTGTAACAGATTCAAAACCTTGCCACGCAATGTTTTGAGTTTGAATAAGGTACAAACTGGTATTTTTGTACAACGAATTTTTGATTCTAATACAGAATAACCTATGTTACACATCTGAAAAAAATTCTCCTTCAGTGAATTCGAATAAAATTTTGTCTTTATTTTTTTTTCATATTGATAATAGTGTGTTTTTCAATGGTATTTTAAAGAAGAGTAGGTACCACAATCAACGAATATATCTGTACTTATTACGTTTTGTAATGTTATGAAACCTTCGAATAGGCTGAAAATGAAAATTATGATTTTTTCCAGGGTCTGGAAGAATTCTCGAGAAGGTTTTTTTAGAAATTATAAGGTAATTTTTTTCAAACCATAATTTTACAGTTTTCTTTTGTTACTCCAGTTTGTTGGAGTTCTAGGTTCTCAAAAATCAAATTAAATAAAAAATAAACTTGTTATTCCTAATTATTGTGTTTCTTGATAGAATCAATACTTTTTCAGCGCGCTTAGTTGAAATTTACGGCCAACATTCATCATTAAGAAAATATCAATAGAGAGATGAAGATTTAGTAACGTCAAATATCATATTTACTACTTGGCTTTCAATTTCCATTCATGTTTTCGACTATTCGTTGTGAGCAAGACTGGTACTGCCCTCTAGGGACTCGATAGTCGAAGTTTTTCAGGTTTATTTCCAATACTCACTGTGTAACAATTTAATTTTTTTAGCAATTTCTAAATAATCTACCACGATGTAAGAATTTTGTGCTCACTACTAGTTCCAGATGAATCAAATTTTTTTTCTGTCAAAAAAAAGTAAGAAAATGATAATAAATATGTGTATTGATACGAGAGTTCACCGCATTTGGAGGTTATGCATGTCAAGTTGCACGGCAAGTATTGTGCTTGCTCGTTGAAGTCGTAGGTTCATGAGGTCTTGAGAACATAGAAAAGTGAGGGCGCGAAGTAGTTCGACAAATTTAAAAAAGTATCCATATAACCCTGGGTAACCTGATGGAAAACCACTAAATAACATCAGATTCAACGCAAAACTATTTAATGGAATTCTCGAATGATATAATAATCAGAAAAGGAATGAGGTTAACAATTTTAGTTGAATATGGGATCCCAATTTTACCCTTGCATGGATGTGAGGACGTTGGACGGTCCCTTAATAATACAAACACGTTCAACACTCTCTAACACGTATAATTCTCGACAAAATATTGCGTATTGCTTATACAGTACGAGTAACGATGTTTACTCTCAGTACTTGAACTGCATTACCTTTAACATTAGTTCACATGTAAGGCCCATTGCTTTTGTAACCGAAACCAGTTCGTGAACATCAAAACACAAATCCTCTGCGAGGTACTGAACTTTGTCCTGATAGAATGCCAGTATATGATGACAACTCGCAAAAACATCAAAAGTATCTCTGATCAGTTTACAACACCGTCCAGACGTTCCCAAACTCGCAGTTTAAGTCGATATTTGCTTTTTATCACCGGCTCAACACCGTCCCACAGAACTTGGTTATACTTTTACTGTCCACTTCTAGGCGATCAAATGCAAAACGAAAAACATCTCAAATAAACCTCACGTCCCGAAATTAGAGATTGAAATATCGTGGAATAACAGAACACTTATCTCTTTGCTGCAGCTTAGTGATGTCGTTGGAAACATATAAAATTTACAAGTACTAGTTTTGGCACTATTTTTGCAATCGACTACACAGCAATACCGTCGCCACTATGATAATAATAATAATAATGTTTATTCATCTGAAGTATGGTACAATATTCTTGAGTGATTTGTGAATAAACGGGTAGACAACAGAAACTGAAAGTTTTCAGCTTCTGCTTGTGATTACCAGGATTATTACTTACTCCTACACTAAATCGCGTACCTATACACAATATGAATTCTTGATTAAAAACTTGAAAATAAGATTCTATTTCTATATTTTTTTTGCTTCGATACATACTTTATAATATGAGTGATGTCATTAGCTACTTCATAATTCTAAAATAAATTCAAGAATATAATTCTTGATAACCTCAAACTTGTTCAGATTTGAGACTGTTTTTGAGAGTACTCATCCAGTTTTGGGAGCTGCTACGGATCACATGACATATACTGATCATTAATCCATCTCTGTAGCAAATTCTAATTCAATTACTGCAACCATTCGTTCATTGTTAACAAAAAAGCGAGCCGCTGATTACGGTTGAAAATTGTCCATAGCGACTCCCATCTTGCCGCTAGGATAGCATTTTTTCTGGAGGTGTTACATGCAGGGACTCCTCGCCAAGCTTCCGTCTTATGGTTCGCCCCCTCAGCTGTGTTCTCTGCTTGCTAGTTTTCTCTCAAACAGGTCTCTCCATGTAGTGGTCGATGGAGTTTCATCTGACACTCTACTCATAAATGCTGGTGTTCCGCAAGGATCTATTCTCGCACCAACACTATTTCTACTTCACATCAACGACCTGTTGAAAGCAACTTCATGTCCAGTACACAGCTTTGCCGATGATAGTACCCTCCATACCGCTTTCTCTTCCAGGGCCCCTATATCAGCCCGTGAAACCAGAAATGAACGAGGAAGAAATGTTAATAATATAAATATGGACTTAGCAACAATTCTCGAGTGGGGATCTAATAACTTGGTAGAATTCAATGCAAACAAAACACAAGCATGTCTTTTCTCTAGAAAAGTCGATCTCACTGTGCCTAACATAACTTTGTCAGGAGTAACCATACCACTGAAGTCATCCATATCGATGCTTGGTATTACTATCAGCAATAACCTTTCCTGGGAAAATCACGTGAGGTCCATTGCCAAAAGTGCATCCCAAAAACTTGGTTTTTTGTTTCGTGCCAAGAGCTATTTTACCCCCACCCAGCTGCTTATGATCTATAAGGCACAGATCCGACCTGTCCTGGAATACTGTTCCCATATTTGGAGCGCGGCACCTAAACATATCCTGAGGCTATTGGATTCTGTCGAAAAAAGGGCAATTCGTCTCGTCGGTGATGCCTCGCTTAGAAACTCGCTCACTTGTCTGGAACACCGTAGAAAAGTTGGCGATTTGTCTCTATTTTATAGATTTTTTCATGGGCGATGCTCTTCTGAAATATCAACAATCGTTCCTGCTTTGGCAGTCTCTTCGAGACTAACCCGTCAAGTTTAGTCATCACACCCCTTCGTGGTCACTTTGGAGACCTGCAGAACATCACTTTCCAAAGACTCGTTCATCCAACGAACAAGCAAGGCAAGGCTTTGGAACTCATTGCCTAGGGAGGTGTTCCCCGAGGCATACAACCTCCAGAAATTTAAGAAGAACACCAACTCCTACCTTCTTTCCCTTGGTTCCCACGATGTTCTCTGAACATTACAGGATATCCCTTTTCGTGGGAACCAGAACATAAAAAAAAAAAATGAAACTGAGTATAATAATTGTAATAATAAATAACAATAATGAAATCTTTATTAAATACTTTCAGATCGCATAATGATATAGGATGAAGCTCATAAAATACGTGTAATGACGAGTTTAATGAATGTTACAGTTTTTAGAGGGGCTCCGTTTCGATAGAGTGTGCGCAAGGAGCCTTAGATAGGCACCGTTTAATTGTTATGATACTTCGCATGTTTTGTATTTCTGCGTGTTATTCTCCCTCAACAATGGACGTATCGAATCGTGTTAGGATTTAAATGAGGGATTGCATGCACCTAATATACTGCGTTTATCTCGCTATATAGGTTAATATTATGATTCAATTACTCACATACAATAACACGTGCGACTGTAATCAATATAACATTACTTGCATTTTATAAGCTCCAGAGAATACACGACAGACAATCTGGAAGATATATAGGACATTCCAGGGACTATTATATGTACCTTGAGGATTAGAAGAGTTAGTTACTTGAAATTATTTCCGATAGGAGTCTGTGTGTGTAATGACTTGATAGTATTTTTATGATCATTGATACAATATTATGGTGAATTATTGATCCTCAAAGCCATTTGCAATTTGAGCTTTCAACTTCTTGGGTCATGCCAAAAAATAACCTAACCTATATGCAGAAACTTTTATTCAAAAATATGAAAATATGCTTCTTTAAAAATACGGAACCAGAAATTTTATCGAAAGCTTGATAATTGAAGACTTATTGTTTAAATATGTAATTAAAAAAAATTGTCGATCAGGCTGGATACCCAAAAATAGTTGCCAACACACTGAAAATGAGTTTTATTTCTACAATTTTTATTGCGACACCCCTTGAATTAATTTTTGTAATCTACACCACATACAGGGTGATCCAGGCTTGTGTGCAAGCTCCATAACTTTTTTTTTTCAATCCTAGCTATCGATTTTTTTTTACAAGCTCTCATTCAGTTTTACAGGTACATATGTCTGTCTGCGGGATTAATAATAATAATAATGATTTATTGAATCCTTTAAGATCAAATACATGATATAGGATACGTCAAGAACACAAAAAGGTAGACAAATAATCAAAATACCAAAATATAAATGTCACATCTGCCGTTTTCATGCTATGAAAATACCAAACCCCCCCTATTCGGCCCTCAAAATTGATGAAAACATGGAAATTAACGAAAAAGGATCGTTTAAATACTTGGGCATAAAAATTGACAAACAACTCAGATGGAACATGCACATTACAACATTATGTAACACGTTGAGAAGTATCCTCTACAGATTTAAGTACCTAGCGGAATATCTAGAAGGAAAACATCTGTGGATAATACGAGAAAAAACAAATTGATACTCATCAGATCATCTATTTTCTGAATCAAAAATTCTTGATATCCGACAAAATTATTTCCTTATAGCATCCTGCTTTGAAATAAAACAAATTGAATCTTCAAATATTCAATATAAGAAAAAAAAAAGTTATATAAAACTTCTCTTGTATCATAATCTATAGGTCAGCGAAACTACTCATACTTAGTTCTACGATTTTTCAACTTCATATCTCCTGAAATAAAAAAAATAGGGAACATGTGGTTATTAAAAAAACTGAAAGCACACTTACTACTAATAAATGGGAAATTAATAGCTTGATTGAGATTGAGTAGGTATAGTACAAAAATATGCTTTTTTTTGACGTATTCAATTGTTTCCTATCACTTTAGGTTTGACCAGAAATTACCCTTACTTTCTTATTTCGAACCCTTACTTTCTTATTTCGAATGGGACACCCAGTATATTTTTACTTATTTCGATAGAAAATCACATCGCGAGTACAATGACACCCCATTCGTCACTTTTAATCATTTATCATCCCAAAACTTTCAAATTTTAATTTTCAATCTAGAGTGTCATGAATGAGTTAAAACGGTTAATTTTGGATCGAGTTGCCAGTGAAACAGTTTCGATCGAGTTTTACTCATTTGTTTTACTGGTTCATTCAAAGTTTACAAAATCGTAATTATGATGTTTACTAATTTTTTTTAAATAGAACAAAGGCAGCTCAATACCATATCTAAACTGGGCATCTTGTTACGAACACTTTGATACCACACAATCGATATTTAAAACGTTTAATAACATAACTCCTGATAACATAAGAATTGAATTTCAATAACGACCCTAATGACAATGCATAATGATGTCAAGTTGTTTGGACAAAGTAACATAATGAATCATAAGGTACTTCATGTAATTATCATTAAGAATGTAACAGTTAATACCTAATTACCTCGTTATTTTGAAAACTTTCTAAAAGGTGACTATGAAATACAATGAATTTATTGTTCTAAAAGATCAGTTTCACAGGCGGAATGATTTTTTCTCGACCTAAAATCAAAAATTCCTTATACCCACTGGTTTCATGATGAAACCACGACGTTTTTCTGCAAAAATCAGGCATAAATCCATTTTTTCACAAAAAATGTATGAAACGTAGTTGGCAATGTATAGAGGAAAAGATTCATATATTATTTTTTACCTGACATAGGTGGCGAGAAAATACTAAAAACACAAACACGTTTTCTTCACAACCTATGCACGTGTTTTCATGACCGGCAAAACAAAACAAATTGCAGGGAATCAAGGTTACTGTTTATGGCGCACGTTGGAGGCCCTTGCCAATGCCAATGCAACAAAATCTGCCTACTAGTATCGATGATTTTCCCAAAAAAGTTTCAAAATTTCAGTAGAGTGAAGAGGACTTTCATATGATATTTAGTCTGAGTTTGCAACCCTTTTTCTGAACGGAAGTTGTTGAAAATCAGGATTTAATGAATTTTCACATTATTAGCGCGGAAAAATTTGCAGAAGTTCTGCAAATTTAAGTAAAATTTGAATTACATCATAACAAAAAAATTTTTTATCGAAAAAAAATGTTGTTTCCTAATTTTTCAATGAAAATTCCAAAAGTTCTGCAAACTCGAAAAAATAACTAAAATAATGTTCTTGACAAGAGTTTTAATTTGCAACTCTTGCGTCAAACGGAAAATATATTTTTTCATTAAATTGATTTTTTTCATTAAAATAAGTATCGGAATTATTACAAAAGTTCCAAATGATGGTTGCAAATGGAGATGTCCGGAAGTACAATGTTTTCATTAATCTGCAAACTCGTCTGCAACACGGAAATGAGGGGTAAAATTAAAAAAAATATATTTTCGTATTTGTACTCTACCAAAAAAAGCAAAAGTTTTGCGAATCGGACAGACAACTCATTTTACCAATTGGTGGCAGTATAATAATTTGCAACCTATGTTACAATGCGGAACATTAGAAATTAAAAAAATATTTATACACCTGTGTTATCTGAATAATAAAGATTTTTTATATAGGTACCTACTAAATGACATTCATTGTGTTACCCGTGTCTACTATCGGCCAAGAAAAGGTGAAAACATTCAATGTTGAAAGCTAACGTTTTCGATATGAATTCAAAACATCACATTACAATTAGGAATTTGCATAAAAAAACACGTACGAGTACGTTTGATGAAGGATCGAGAATCTGTCGACACGTTTTCAAAATTTTCTTGATCCATTGAAAAATGCAGGAAATATTGAGATTTAAAAAACACTAGTCCAGTTGTACATTAGTACGATTAACCTACAACTGTGTTACGTCACAGTGTTCTGTTCAAACAGTAATGAATGCACAGCAGTTTAGTAACATGATTTATTACCAGAATAACAGAAGACTGACAATTGTATTTTTATGACAGATGACAGATTCAACTAACCAAAAACAATGCACATTCATCTAATAGACCTGAAATAGAATTGCCTGCCAACATGTTTTTCCCTCTTTATTTAAAAAAAAAATCTAAATCAAGAAAATGATTCTTACGTATCGATTACATTTCAGTCCTCCATTCGGATTCAATAGAATTTTTTATGCGAAACCACAATTGGAGTGAGAAAGTTGAGTGGAAAGGTAAATTATAATTTTTTTCAATTCAAGAAATACATACCTGTAAAAATTAAATTTGAGATGTAATATCGATTTAACAAATTTTTATTTTTCAGCAACGTTTCTGTTTGATGATGAAAATTATGATATTCTATCGATAGCGTTTTGATAGCCTTACTTCAATAGAAAATCGATTATTCATTTCAAAATCTCGTCGATTGCTATAAAGTCATCTTGACAAGTGACAATTTTCAATGAAGAATGATTGCATGTCATTTCTAATGCGATAAAAAATTAATGTCTTCCAAAAGTCTTTTAGCAGAATTTAGCAAAATTTGTATTCTTTCGATTGTTGCATCGAAAATATTAGATTAAATTTATTTCGCTGATTAGTCGGAAACAGTGATTGCTTCCGAGATCAATAATTAGTTTCAAATTTTTCAATGGTTAACTACGTAACCGTATTATTCTTCGGATGCAATTTCAATCAACCATTACAAAATATAACAGATATACGCGATGGATAATCAAGTATTTACCTGGACCACTGTAGATATGTCGGTCTTATATATATTCCAAACACATTTGCACAATAGGTTTGCAATTTATGGCCGAATTATAAAAAAAAAACAATTGTACAAAAGACATCCGTTGAACAATGTCGGTTGCAAATCTCTTGCGTCACGTAAAATATTAGACGTAATTTTAATTGAAATTTGCATAACTTTCGCAATTATTTCAGAAGTTGTAACAATGCAAAACAAATATATTGGTGGATAAATAGGTTCCGTTTTCCGTATGAGGTTGCAAAGTTACATATCCACTAAGACCGATATTCTCTTTATTTGCGACCACAATAAAAAACTTTTGTGATAATTTCAATGCTTGTGTCTATGAAAAATGGGAGCGTCGATAAAAAAGTTTAATAAATAAAGGATGCGTTTTTCAGATATGGTTGCAAATGTACGTGAATATTTTAAACTTTTTTTCTGTTCACTTATCCAATTTGCAGAACTTTTGTAATTTTTTTTTACAAATAACAATGAAAAATTTCAACAAATGACAAAAAGCAAGGCTCCGTAAGGTTGCAAACTCAATGCACGTTGTAAAACACTCTTACTATAGATATGCCTAGTTTGCAGAACTTTTGCAATTTTAAGTGCAAAAATAAAGCATGAAAACGTTTTTTGCAATTAAAACAATGTTCCGTTCATCACAGACTTCTGCAAAATTTTATAGTTTGTTTTTATTAATGCCCTAATATACCATTGAAATTTGAAAACTTTTGGAATTAATGTTAATTGATTGTCTATCTCTACTGGCTTACGTCAGGCATTTAGATAAAAATATTTCAAGTCGCCGTTTCGTGCTGAAACCTGTAGGATACAGAAAATTGAAAGATGCGTTGAAGCCTTACGAATCGACTGGAGAAAAGTTGGTTGAGTTATCTTGAATGGTTCTGAAGTTAGGAATTTTTCTACGGATCTATGCCAGACGCTATTTAGACACATAAATTGACATAAGTCAAAAACTTGGTTGTGCTATATCGACAATTTAGTGGCGAATCCAAAATGTAACAAAAATTGAAGATTGCCGTTTAAAAAACAGATGTCAGTTGTGTATCTTATTTTGGACATCCTGTATAAAAATAGCAATATTTTTATAACGTGCCTGATTGTCGAACCAATCGTTTAAAAAATTCAAGTCGATAGCTGGGATAGAAAAAAGTTATGGAGCTTGCACGCACCTCTGGGTCACCCTGTATAAACGAAGACAGATTCAATGATAGTTCGATGGAAGAAAATTGTATTTCGTGCATAAAATAATTTATTCAATTGTAGCAAAGCGCTTTCGACCGTTAGGTCATCATCAGTGCGTACCTGAAAGTAAGTACTATTGATAGAAAAAAGTGACTGAAAAGTTTTATTTTTGAGAAAGAAAATTGACATATTTTAAAAAGTGAGGTTACTTACTCGTCAGGTGTACAAGAAGCCAAAAAGACCATAATCATCTCATGATCAATGAAAATTGTATAGGTTTACATAACATACATGTTAGAATAAGTATTCTAGGCCAGGGTGACACTAGAGATTAGAATTTTTCTCTTTTTTCTCATTTCTTGTAAGAAACCATTATTCTGGTGTGATAGCTGGACCCAAGTGACAAGATTGACAATTGACAAGTGAACGATGAAGTAGAAAGACATGGAACACAAAATCATGGAGATATCAAGATATCAGAATCAAGAGAGGAATATCCCTGTCATACGAAAACACACTAGAAGATGATCAATCTAATGAGGACTGTCAAATATGTTCCAGTATTCCAAGGAAGACCAGACAAGACTCTTAATTCTCACATTTGAGTCATCGTAATTGGATATAAGTTCAAGGGAGAAGTCTAATCAGACTTGTCCTAATCAAAATAAACAATTGAATCATTATGGTAGTGTCCATGGACAATGAATTTAAATTTTTCTTAATAAAGATAAAAATACTTGACCATGGCTCAGTTGAACCGCAACTGGGGGATAGGAAGTGTGATACAAGTCTAATGGGAACTAGACCCAACTTCACAACTCCCACAGCTGGAGTAAAACAGAGTCTAAAAGGTGATAATCCAGAACCTGACTTGTGTTCTCAGTATGGAGAAAACTGAAAAAGAGGCTGGCAAATTGCAAAGAGATACAAGTAAAATCATCATAGAGAATGGAAATTGAAAATTATTAGCATGATTAACAAGAAAACTAAAATGTAAATTAGGGCAAAAGGCTAAGGAAGTTAAATATTTAATTTAGACGTCCATGAAGTGGAATATAGGATCTATTTAAATTGACTTGCGTGTTGAGACAAAGGTTATTGTTGAGTATTTCTTTACTAATGTGTAAATCTTCAAGAAAATCTAATCTATTATAATTTTTGGACCTAACTTCATGTAAGATCTGTGAATTTCTATTTGGACTAAAATTATGATTATTAAATCTTAAGTGATGACCGAAGGCAAAAACTTTATTACTATTTAAATGTTCCAAAATACGAACTTTCAAAGGTCTACAAGTTCTACCAATGTAGGCTGCATCGCAGTCTCCACAATTCAACTTATATATACCACTTTTGGAAAGTTTGTCAATTTTGTCTTTTGTATTGACCGAAGATCTACTTAAGCTATTGTTGGTTTTGAAAGAAATTTTAATGTTGTCAAAGTTACTCTTAATGCAACTAGCTACTTTGTTAGAAATGTTGTTGTTTAAAAAAGGAATTGAAACAAATTTGTCGATTGAATTTGATTTTGGATAAGATAAGTTATGTTCATTTTTATATTTAATTTTTTGAATCAAAGTGTTAATAATGCTAGGATTATAATCATTGTTGGAAGCTATTTGTTTCAAAATATTCAATTCTTTTGAGTATCCAAAAGAATTGTTTTACTCCAGCTGTGGGAGTTGTGAAGTTGGGTCTAGTTCCCATTAGACTTGTATCACACTTCCTATCCCCCAGTTGCGGTTCAACTGAGCCATGGTGGACAAGGATTTTTATCTTTATTAAGAAAAATTTAAATTCATTGTCCATGGACACTACCATAATGATTCAATTGTTTATTTTGATTAGGACAAGTCTGATTAGACTTCTCCCTTGAACTTATATTCAATTACGATGACTCAAATGTGAGAATTAAGAGTCTTGTCTGGTCTTCCTTGGAATACTGGAACATATTTGACAGTCCTCATTAGATTGATCATCTTCTAGTGTGTTTTCGTATGACAGGGATATTCCTCTCTTGATTCTGATATCTTGATATCTCCATGATTTTGTGTTCCATGTATTTCTACTTCATCGTTCACTTGTCAATTGTCAATCTTGTCACTTGGGTCCAGCTATCACACCAAAATAATGGTTTCTTACGAGAAATGAGAAAAAAGAGAAAAATTTCAATCTCTAGTGTCATCCTGGCCTAGAATACTTATTTTAACATGTATGTTATGTAAACCTATACAATTTTCATTGATCATGAGATGTTTATGGTCTTTTTGGCGTCTTGTACACCTGACGAGTAAGTAACCTCACTTTTTAAAATATGTCAATTTTCTTTCTCAAAAATAAAACTTTTCAGTAACTTTTTTCTATCAATAGTACTTACTTTCAGGTACGCACTGATGATGACCTAACGGTCGAAAGCGCTTTGCTACAATTGAATAAATTATTTTATGCACGAAATACAATTTTCTTTCATCGATTATATCGATACGTGCACACAGTCACACTTTTCATTTCAATGATAGTTGACAGTTTCACCCTTTATGAGCCCTAGTGGTAAAAGTATGAACTGTGTGCAGATGCAGACGTCAGAGGCGCTAGGAGTACGTTTTTAATGTGTTGAAAAAATTTTAGTTTTAAGTTTCGAATTACGAAAAACATGAAACATTGTTTCAATTCCTGGTTTGTTGCTAAACTTCCTGGGGGAAATATTCATGTGCAATCAAAATATTTTAGGGCAGGACACGCGTGTTTTTGGAACTCTTTTTCAGTTTTCATTGATATTATATTGAGGACATATTATCGTAGAATAAACCTCTCAAGCACCGCCTCTGGGTGGTTTAATAAAAGAGTAAGACCCCAAATTGCATTCTGGAAAATTTCCAGGCAAAATGTTTTTTCGAAAATTCGTAAAATGTATCAGCCATGGAACCACTAGTACTTATGATATTATCTTCAGAAATTTTTCATCTCTAATATTCATGAATAACTTGGGATGTATAACCATTTTCCATTGAAATTAGTCGTAGGAAAATACCTGTCTATTTCAAGCATGAAAACAATAACAATACTTCGATACTTTTCACGCTATTGTTTTTACTTACGATTGGCTGACTTTCGCAATTGGAAAGATAAAAAAAATGTCTAGTTTCATGATCATTATTCCAGAAAACATATAGTGGTTGTACATCAGAAACAACATAAATTATGATTGTTTGCCCTAGCGTTCTCAACAAGTGCAATGCCATTCCAGCTTGCTCTGATGTGTTACAGACTTCTGTCATTAGCCGGGGAAGTAGCTATTTTCTAATGGATATCGATCAACATACACTTATTGTACGGGTATACACTGTCTTGAGGAAGGAGACATTTTTTCCTTTTCAATGAGATAAATGATTATAGGCAGACTTCTGCTAGCCTCATATAGGGGATTCTTTCAGATTTCGATATAATAATAATAAATATGCTTTATTATCATAAGACAGAATCTTGTTGACAAAGCTTGGCCAGTATATACTCATCACAGAATGAAAACTCGAGTACATAACAAATAATAATAAAAATAAAAATGGACAAGACGGTTTAAAAGCTCCTTGGTTAGTCAATATGAAAATCTGAGGGAGTTAGCTAAGAGCTTTCGTTAAAATATTCCTGCAGACTATAATAGGATGTAGCAGATATAAATTGCTTGACTGCCTTCCTGAATTGGGAGTTTCAGAGTATGGCTGCTGTTTCGAGTGTTATAATGGGAAACGGACGTAGCAAAGTTCAATATATGCTTATTTATTAAACGAAAACAAAATTTAAGCTGTATAAATGCTATATTAAACAGGCCTGTCTTACAGGTATGAGTCCTTAAAAAAAAAAACTATATTAGGGCTGGCATAGTTGGCATTTGGCGGAAACCAACTATATTGCTGTTTAATTTTACTTTATGACCATCTAAAGCTCAGAATTATATAGCCACTACAGAGAAATAGCGAAGCTGTAAAACAGTTGAATGAATGCTATATAAAGATTTATATGACACTTATAAATGTGTAGGATTTGTTTCTGTATAAAATATCTCACTGAACCTTTGATAAAGTAATGAAAGGCTATATTAGATGCTTTTATAAAGCATACTCTAAGAGCGCTAAGAGCGTTAAATCAGCAATTTTATTTCACCGAATCTCCTTATAAGCAATTTAGTGCCGAAAAAAGCTTGGATAGCTTTATAAGTTGCCGAAATGAATAGTGCAGTAACTGTTAGGATATTATTGTTTATAAAGGAGACTCCACAAGAATTTCTTGGTTTGAGTTAACATATACAGGGTGATTCAAAAGTACTTTGACAAACTTCAGGAGGTGATTCCTCACAATATTCTAATATGAATTGTCCGAAAAAATATATTTCCGGAAACGCTTCTTTTCCAAGATACAGGGTGTTGAAGTTTCATTTTTATTTTCATTTTTTCAAATAAATTTCGAAATACTGACCTTAATTAAACGAAAATTGGTATTGAGAGGTTTTTTGAGGTGTCGAATTCAAACTCGATGTTATTATTGCTCTCACTCGTAGGGGGCGCCCCCTAAACGTCTTTTCCTTTTTGGAAAATTCATAACCGTTTTGAGCGTACTTCTAGCACATTTTTCATAAAAAAACTTCATTCTCCTATCATATCTACGTAAAAAAGCTACCCCTGTTACAAGTCGCTATAAGCAACCGTTTTCTAGATATTTGGACTTGAAAATTTCAAGTTGATTATTTGATAATCGATGCGTGTTGAAGTTATTACCATTGATTTGTTGAAAATATAAACAGGATGTTCATAAAATCAGATGTGGAATCATCTGCGACTGAAAGATAAACTTTAGTCACTATCTTCCATCGTCAAGATAACCTCTTGTGGGGTATTCATGTTGAAAAGGGAAACATTCTCAATTGAGAATGTTTCCCTTTTCAATTATTACCATTATTCTGCATTTTTCACAAGAATGCTTAGGAAATTAATTACATATTATGTGACAGTTAAACGTTTTGTTGTTTTGTTGAAGTTTCTGTAAGTTTTAAAACACGAATTTTGAAGAAATGGATTATTGGAACAATGATGCTCATTTAGCCGATATGCATTCCGTTTATTGCCTTGCGGATGGCAATGCGCGCGAAGCAAGACGTATTTACCAGGAGCGATTTCCTAATCGAGTACTGCCTTCAGCTCCAACATTACCAGTCTCCACCGTCGTTTGGCAGAAACAGGTAGCTTTGAGAGGGCAGCTGATATTATTGGACGACCACGAGCAGTCCGAACCCCATAATTGGATGAAACTGTTTTGAACACACTCGAGGAGAATCCAGAAACAAGTACAAGAATAATTGCTGAAGCTCTCAATTCTACTCAGTCCACAGTTTGGAGAATTATCCACGATCAACAATTTTATCATACCATATTCAAAGGGTCCAAGCTCTCTTGCCACGAGACTTTCCCCAACGCATTACTATGTGTCAGTGGTTTTTGAGAAAATTGGCTGGAAATCCTCAATTTTTAAGTTATGTACTCTTCATGGACGAGGCAAACTTCTCCCGAAATGCTATCACAAACTTTCATAACAACCATGTTTTGGCTCTGCACGTAGTTAGTGAAAGACATTATCAGTATCAATTCTCTGTAAACGTATGGGCGGCAATAATTGATAATTACTTGATAGGTCCTTTCTTTTTTCCGTTTCGACTGAATGACGCAACTTACAGAGACTTTTTAGAAGATGAATTGCCGGGACTACTTCAGAATGTACCATTAGAAATTCGTATCCGCATGTGGTTTATGAATGATCTGGCTCCGGTCCATTTTAGCGTTGTAGACAGGGAATTCCCTAACACTGTCTATCCAAATCGATGGATCGCTAGGGGTGTAAAAGAACCTAACGAGGCGTGGGCACCAAGGTCCCCAGATCTAAACCCGCTAGATTTCTATTTTTGGGGACATTTGAAGTCACTGGTTTGAAAACTCCAGTAGCAAACGAGGAAGGTCTGAGAAACCGAATAGTAGACGCCTGTGAAACAATACACCAATAATTTTTGAACTGGTACGCGATTCAATGACTAGAAGACTGAATGCCTTCGCTGAAGGTGGACACTTTGAACAATTTATTTGAATACAATTTAGTTTCCTTTATTTTATTCTACATATTCAAAATTTCTTGAAATAAAATGTTGATATTTCTTGCAAATGTTATTAAAACAAATGCAGATTTTGCATCCTTGATACAGAAATAATTATTTCAAACGTTCTATGAAAGGAATCATATACAAAGTGATGAAATCAACTAACCAGAACTTTCAAAATTGATTTATATTATATAACAATAGATAGTTCAAATAGAAAATCATATTATTTAATAGTCCATAGTTGAAGTAAGCTAGGTAAGTAAGTATTTTGGAAGTGATGAAAAATTAAGTAGGTAGTAATTGGTAGATTTCAGAAACAAAAAATTTAAAAATAAAAACTTTTCAACAAAAATTTAAACCGACGAAAAAAACAACTGAAAAGCAAAAAATAAAATAAACCTTATTAATGATAATTGAGCTCCTAAACTAATGTGAGTAACTGATTTTGAGTCGGCGCCAAAGAAACTAGCAATTGAATTAGGTGAAGCGTAAAATGATGGCAGCGAGATGCACGGCTGCGTTTTGAGTACTTCTTCCAAAGTAATATAATGATCTTCGATAATTGTTTGTTTGGCGCCGACTCAAAATTAGTTACTCACATTAGTTTAGGAGCTCAATTATCATTCAGACCAAGTAGGTTTATTTAATTTTTTGCTTTTCAGTGGACTTTTTCGTCTGTTTAATTTTTTGTTGAAAACTTTTTTTATGCGTACTTTGCATGTCCCGAAATAAAAAAAAAGGCAAAGCGGTTTCAGATGTATTAGGGAAGAACTAATTATTATGTTAAATTTCAACATCCTGTATCTCAGAAATAAAGCGGTCGCGGACCTATGTTCATATGAAGAATTTTCCTTGGAATTATCCAAGGATTATCGCCCTTCAGGATCAGCATTCAATTATAAAACACCCTGTATATTCAATGTGAGATGTTGCATTGTGGCAGTCTTCATGATTCATAGTTCTATGAAGGTTTCCTGAGTTGTACATGATTTTTTTTTGTCTATAGGTACAAACTTCAGTTTTGACTCCTGTATTTTCCTCAGTACATCGGATTCATGAATGAGGTTTATCAACGCTGGTCCCTATAATCTGAGCTATTTTTATTAACCGACGAAACCAAAAAGGAGAAGGTTCTCTATTCGACCCGTATATTTTATGTTTTTCCATCATATTTTTTTATGTATGATCACGCATAACTTTTTACTGAAGTGTCCGATTCCGATAGTTCTTTTTTCAGTGGATAGGGTCTACTTCGAATTTGGTCCCATTTCAATTCAAAAGATGAAATCCACCTCTAAGGGTAGCGAAATGAAGGATATTGATCACTCACCCTCTGAATTCTGGTCCGTTAACCGATTCTATCAGGCATAACTTTGTACTGGGTTCTTCGATTTGGATGATTCTTTTTTTAATAGATAGGGTATACCTTATATTTGGATTTCGGAAGGAATCAGCCACCCTTACGGGTAGAAAAATAGGGGATAATTGATTTTTCACTAGTGAACATTGGCACACACATACGTAGTTGACAATGACAGATCGCAACTGACATTATTCTTGTTCCGTCAAAATCAGTATATTTCATGGGAGGATGGAATGATATACAAAGTAATGAAATAAACTAACCAGAACAACGAAAATAATTATTATTACAACAAATAGTAAAAGTAGGTAATCATATTATTCAACTGGTAATAGTTGAAGTAAGGTGGGTAAGTAAGTATTTTGGAAGTAATCAAAAAATAAGTAGGTAGTAATTGGTAGATTTTAGCCACAAAAAATTGAGAAATAAAAACTTTTTAACAAAAAACTAAACCGACGAAATACGGAACTGAAAAGTAAAAAATAAAAACTTTTTAACAAAAAATTAAGCCGACGAAAAAATCAACTGAAAAGCAAAAAATAAAATAAACCTCTTTAGTCTCAATAACTAAGCTCCTAAACTAATGTAAGTAACTGATTTTGAGTCGGCGCCAAACAAACTAGCAATTGAATTAGGTGAAGCGTAAAATGATGGCAGCGAGATGCACGGCTGCGTTTTGATGACTTCTTTCATAGATAATGATCTTCGATAATTGTTTGTTTGGCGCCGACTCAAAATCAGTAACTTACATTAGTTCAGGAGCTCAATGATCATTTAGACTAAGGTTTATTTTATTTTTTGCTTTTCAGTAAATTTTTTCGTCGGTTTAATTTTTTGTTAAAAAGTTTTCATGATTCCATTATTCAAAACTCGCTATTTATAATTCATGTGACTTCTGTTTCAGGTTGGAAGTTCGGCTTCAACGATGAGGACCAACGATCCCGTATTCGGAGATTCGACCATCCGAACTACTATTCAAAATTCATCAGTCCATTTCAGTCCCTTCCCATATCAGATTACGAGCCCCCAGAAACTAGGGGACTTCCGGAATATGAGTCTTTACCAGATAGAGCGGATAAGATCCGGCAGTTCCAAGAAGTCATCGACTGGGAAAAATCTCACTTGAGTCAGCACAAGCAGCACAGGACACATCACAGGAATCCAGAATTTGAATACAATATGAAGAATATCAATTTAGGCATACCCATTTTGAATGACGCGTTGAGATATCCGTACGGGTACAGAGTCGAAAATGGAGAAAGAGATGAAGAGAAAGTCAACTTCGCAGAAGATTTTGGTAAGCTAAGAAACGACGAGAAATTTGGCCACGATACATCAACTGAAGACGAAGAGTTTCACTCGTCACACCATGAAGTTGATTCGAAAGCTAGTGAAGGAGGTGAAAAGCTCAGCACTGAGAGATTCAAAGATGTGAAGATGGTTGACGATCCCACTGAATTCGCATATGCTCCTCCAGATCCAAGATATTACAGAAAAACGGAAGAAGTGGACGAGACAGGTGAGATTTCTGAGAAAGAAGGAGGTTCTGGGTATCACTTTCTATTTCCACATTCGATTAATTGTTTTTTTAAGTCGATACAGAAATCAATATATCCGTTCTTTCTGGTTGTGTGCCAGTGTAACACCAAAGAAAAAATATTCTTCATGAAATTTAAATTACTTCTTGGCCGCCAGTGTTGTTATTATTGTATTGTGTCTGATGTCAGCCGAGTGATTGCCAACTTGCGTGGACTTGGAAAATACAGACGAAAGATTTTTTAAGAGAATCACAAAAATATTTCCACTAACCAAAGTAGCACTTTCACTGACTCTATACTTTTCCATTTTCTGAGAAACTTATAGACTCTTTTCGGAATTGTAACTCTCACTCATCGAGTTCCAGATTTTTCTCTTGATAAAATATCTCATCAATTATAAATGAAACACATTTTTGAGCTTTCCAACTACATACAGTACTCGTCTAAAGTCCGCCCCCCCCCCACTAATTTGAACCACCTGGTATATCGCAACGAAATTTGGAGGGCCAAATAAAGAGATAAAAAACAACTTTTTCATGGAAAAATCGCAGCTATAAGTTTTAAAATGGCGGCTGAGCGCCATCTTCAATAATATTATTGAATAGAACACCCATTTTCGGAATCTGCTCATGTTTCTCAACAGTTTTCTCCAATAAACTTTACCCCTGAATTCAATTGTTTCCGAAATAATAACGTTTGGAAAGTGACATTCCGGTTTAAAATGAAGTATGGATTTTGGTCACTTCCGGGTAAAACATTTTGCTAACTAAACGTTATTAATTTGTAGTTAAATCTCTCAATGAATTCGACCAATAAGAGGCGTAGAGAGAGTTTATTAAGGATAAACAGTACCGCTTACCGGAAAATCTCGAAACCTACGAATGTGTTCTGTAAATTCACAATCAAAACAAATTAGTTAGCTAAAAAATTATAATTTATTTTTGAATAACACTTATTTAAACCCAACAATTATTTCATCAAGTGTTCAATGTGGCCCCCTCCTAAATCTTGACAATAAAGTGCCCTGTTATAAATAGCTCCTCTCACGTTGATGAAAGTCTGTTCATCTATTTCTTCGCTTGTATGTATTATTCTGTGTTCCAACTCTTCTATTGTTTGTCATTCAGTGGCGTAGATTTTTGACTTCAGATACCCCCAAAGGGAAAATCTAGAGGTGTGAGATCCAGAGATCTTGGTGGCCATTCTGTACTTCCCCTGCGACCTATCCATCGCCCAGGAAAGTTTGTATCGAGGAACTCTCCAGCCATGCGATCGAAATGGGGAGGTGCCCCATCCTGCTGAAATATGATTTCACGATTTTCAAACTTTTCCTGATTGTTTAATACAATTTGTCTTATTCGAGGTTCAATTTCAGTTACTGAAAGATTTCTGTAAAGAACTCCTGTAAGATTGCCTCTAATGAAAATCGGTCCAACAACGCGATTGCCCAAAATCCCCGCCCAAACATTCACCTTTTTAGGAAACTGGGTATGTCCCTCTCTAAAAACATACGGATTTGTATCGCCCCAGTATCGTATATTCTATTTGTTGACTTTTCCATTAAGAAAAAACGTGCATTCGTCTGCGAAACATACTCGTTTCAGGAAGCCCTGTTCTCCATCAATTGTTCTTGTCAACCATTCACAAAATTCAACCCTCCGGTCTGGATCATCCTCCGCGAGAGCATGCAGGATTTTCATTTTATAGGGATGAAACTTTTTTTTTTTAGGACTCTTCGGACACTTTTTGAACTTACTCCACAGGATTCAGCAACTGCAGACGTCGACTGAGTCGGATTGATTACCATTTCAGCAACAATTTCTACCTTTTTTTCTTCTGGAAGAGGCGGCCTTCCTGATCTTGGAGCATCTTTCAGCGTACCAGTTGCTTGGAGCTTATTCAAAAGTTTACGCAAATATGACCTCGATATGGGATTCTCGGGAAATCTATCATTAAACATACGGACTGCTAGATGATAATTTCTTCCACTTTCTCCAAATATAAAAAAATCCTTCAAATTTATCGTCTAAACTACGAGCTATGATCACACTTTTCTTAAAAGGATTTAGGCGCTCAACGGACTATTTGACAGTTAGCAGTTCAGTTTGACAGTAAACAAGATGTTACCGCGACAACGATTTTTTCCAAAGCAAACTTGATTGAAAGCAACATTAGTGTTTTTGGTTGGGTTTGAAATGACCAAAATGTCACTTTTCAAACGTTAATATTTCGAAAACAATTGAATTTAGTAGTGAAGTGTATTGGAGAAAACTGTTAAGAATTATGAGCAAATTTCGAAAATGGAATAATATACGGGGTATTCTATTTAAAAAAATTATTCAAGATGGCGCTCAGCCGCCATTTTTAATACTTTCAGCTGATATTTTTTCATGAAAAAGTGGGTTTTTATCTCCTATTCAAGCCCTCTGAATTTTGTTGCAATATACCAGGTGGTTCAAAAATTAGTAGGGAGGGAACGGACTTTAGACGAGCACTGTATATTGAATTTCAATAAGCTCAGTGCTATGAAATATTCTATGGCATTAACTTTCCCACATCAACTAATTAGAAAACAGAAGAAATAATATTCATATGGTAATTTTTTGTATTCGAATTGAAATATAAATCTTTCTATTACTCAATTGAATGATGATAAATTTAAATTAACTAGGAAAATTCAGGTTAAAAGGTCTATGAAACAGAAAATTGTATTACACATATTAACCAAGACTCACATAATACGTTAATCTACTCTGAAAATCACGGTTTGAGAATAAATCCTAGTAAAACAGTTGCACTATGCTTTGGATCACTAAGACAGAAAACAGAAATACTAAATCATCATAGGCTCTCACTGAATAATGCGACATCGAATGGGCCGATTCTACAAAAAATTTGGGCGTTATTATTGATTCCTCTCTTTCATTCGATAAACATGTGGAAAAAATATTCGGAACATCTCCTTTCAAACTGAAGAATTTATATAAATTCAAGTATCAGCTTTCTATAGAAATGAAACTGAGGTTAGTTAAAATTCTGATTTATCCTCATATCGATTACTGCTGTTCAGTGTACTATAATTTCTTACCACAGTATAACAAGAATAAACTGCAACGTATTCAGAACGCTTGCATGCGATTTGTATTTTGTATACCATTCGGAAACCACATAACTCCTTACCTATTGAGTATTGAAGAATTAAATGTCAAAGCGAGAGTTCAATATCTTACTAGTATATTTGTGTACAGGTTGCTACAAACTCAAACTCCTAAGTACCTATTAGTTTAATAATTAGAAGATCCGATCTTCATTCAGTAAATATCAGGATTGATTCTTTCAATATTCCCTTTCATAATACTTCGAAATTCGAAGTATGCTTTTCATTTTTGGCCCCTTCATACTTGAATCATATACGACCATTACTGGATCTTTCAATTACTCAATTTAAAAAAGCGTTGAAATCACAACTGATAATTTCTTAATGAAGATATTATTCATAGTCTATAGATCATCATATATTCACAATTCGTATATTTCCAAACAACTCGTGTGGGAATAATGTTACAAATTTATTGTCCTGTAGTTAGTAATAATAATAGTAATAATAATTTTATTGAACATTTTTGGTACAGGGTGTACATATGGTAGGTCATATAAAGCACAAAGATGTATGTAATTTATCCACCATTTCCCGGATAGATGAAACTATGGATATCGCATAGTGCAGTACGTACATAGGGTAAAGTCATATATAACAAAACTGTTCATAAATAAACCACAAAAATTAGGTGAAATCAAAAACATATTGAGAACATTATTACAGCAAGTATATGTAAAATTTTAACCAGTTACAGCAAGACCAGAAAAAGACTACATCATGACACAAGATACATATTTGAAAGTATAAATCACACTGGAAACATCTAAATATTCTTGATGACCATAGTGAAATTTTTAGTCAGCTAACATTTTGTTCTATCAGTAAATATTCTGTCACTGACAAGTTGAAACCATGGTTATAGAAAAAAGGAGAAGCTAACAGCAGAGATGGCAGTATGTGATACATATTAAAAGATAACATGAGTTATAATGAATCATCCAAATATTCTTGATGAGAATAGTAACATTTATTAATTAGTAGGCATTTTATTTTATTGAAAAATATTCTGTCACCTCCAGAATTTTTAGTTTCAGTTGATAGTTTGTTGTAGAAACTCAGTGCTTTGTAAAGAGGATAATTTTCGAATTCTGCGGTTCTGTGGTTAGGTATTCTCAAGTGACCACCATGGCGTGTGTGATAAGCATGAGAAGAAGCATTTATTTCGGAGGATTTCAAGTTGCTTCTAATGAATTTCACACTATTTAAAATATATATCGATGGGGCAGTGAGCAATTTATCTCTTATAAATACTGATTTGCAACTGTCTCGGTAGTCCATATCAAAGATCAGTCTCGAAATACGTTTCTGACCCACAAATACTATACTAAAATTTCTTCCACAACCGCATGACATTATGTTAAAAGAAATGTGTGAGTATACCATTGCATAATAGATGTTCAACAGGCTTTCTGTGGCTACACAACTTTTCATCTGCTCAATTGCAAAGAATGCTGAATTCAGTTTCTTGCATATGTGATTGATATGAAGATCCCAGCTTAACCTTCCATCTAGGAATGTTCCCAAGAATTTTACCTCTTGAGACATGGTTATTTCATCAATATGAATCATTACATGAGGGATATTATCCTTCCTATTGTAAAATTTCATTGATACAGTTTTTTTGAATTTGAAATAAGTTGATTTCTGTCACACCATGATATGAATGTATCAATGATTTTGCCGACATTTGCTACTAAATCATCTGGTTCACGACTAGCAACTGTTATCGTCGTGTCATCAGCAAACATAGTTTTGTGGCAATCAGTTACATGTTCGAACAAATCGTTGACGAATAGTACAAAAAGTAAGGGTCCCAGGACTGACCCTTGCGAAACTCCTAAGCTGACACCGCGCTCACTAGACATGTAAGTGTTATTCCTTACAGTCATACTGCGTCCATCCATGTATGATGTCAACCAAGTCATTATATTATTTGGAAACGCAAGCATCTTTAACTTTTCACTTAGAAACTCTGAGGACACCGTATCAAATGCCTTTGACAAATAAAAAAACAGGCTAATTACACAATTGTTGAAATCTTTTTTAGAGTAAACATAATTTAGTAATTGATAAGATGCTGTGTTATTATTCCTTGAAAATATATTAAGTTTCTTTATTTAATGCATTCAATTTAATTATATTACTAAAATACATGTCAATTTTGGGAAGGGTGGAAGATAGCTTATGGCTAACCCTTTTACCCTTTGTGTGTAAGATTTAAAAAAAATTATGCACAATGAACGTTATTATTATTATTATTATTATTAGCGACTTGAGGAATAGTAATTGGTAGAAAATAACCCAATTAGTAACAAAACACTCAAAGTACAAAGCTCCCACTTCAATAGAATCTGTCGCAGATTCTACAGAGAAAAATGAAGAGACCCTCGAGACTGCTAGTGGCTCCGCAGGTATCCTCCTGAAGGTAGATCAGAGGAGCGAACAAAATTCTGTGGAGAGTAGAAGCGACGAACCTGCAGCGGTGAAGAGCTCCCAACAGCAGAACGAAGGCATAGAAATGGTAGCTGTCAAACCTAGTGTGCTAGATGGAGATTCAGCGGGGGTCTACGTCATCGCTATAGTTGCGGGAATAAGCGCTGCTGCCACAGTTGGACTCATCGCAGTCGGTATCGGATGGTATAAGTAAGTAATCGCACAAATCAGTTCATTTCTTCATGAAAAAGTGAGAAAATGCTCACAGAGACTGCATTAACTCGACCATTGATCCTTATATTGAAGATTAAATTCGATTGAAGAGATATTCATAACATCTATTTGCAGGTAATACACAGATAATTGATTTCTAGTTGAATAAAAACCACAGAAAAACTCGAACAATTTTCAAAATTCTAAAAAAGTATCGGAACATAAGTTTTTCAGTTAATTCGTTAATTTATACAGAACAGATTTCACGTCACACGAAGAAAGATTGATGGCAAAAGATTTCAACTATACCTTGAAATCAACGAATAAAAATTAGATATTTTAGGAATTGAAGCCGAACTAGCGTGGAGAGGTACTTCCGTTTTTCATTTTTACAAACATTTTACGGCTAATATATTGAAATCAGAACTTCGAAATCTCAACGAGATCATAATAATGGAACATTAATTGCAATAATAAAGAAAAAGTCCACTGAAAATAGACACACGTGCAGACAAAGGAAAAACGGTGATTGCAATTGATAATTGTTTTAAATTCAGATATACAGGGTGTTAGTGAATAAGTGCGACAAACTTCAGAGGGTGATTCTGAATGAGAAAATAATGACAGTTTGCTATTTAACTTTTGTCCGCAAATGCTTCGTTTTCCGAAATACACCCTGTAAAGTTTTTCTTGAAAACTGACTATTTATTTATTGCTCTGAAACCGGTCGAGATATGCGAATGAAATTTGGTGAGTTTCAAGAGGTAGTTATTGCGCATTTTTTGACATGCAATTAAGAATTGTATGTTCATCATTAGCGCGCAAAAGTGTAACTTTTTTTAGGGAAAAAATGGTACGCTACTGAAATATTTCAAATCATTTTTTTTTAATTTCTCGTTCAATTTGTGACAAAAAATCTCTCTTGCCTTTTTTTGAATGGGGCGCCGTTTTTATGCAAAAAAATTAAACATCTTAACGCGTATTTGTCATTACTTTAATACATTATCTAGTAGCGATGCTAGTAGGCTACTGTCAACATTCTGTTAAATACGAATATTTCAACGAAATGTCAAATTAGCGTTTCTTCATTTTTAAGCTTTCAGTTTGGTATAACAATTATGATAATAAGTAATTAATTTTTCTTGTATGGAGAAGAATGGAAAATTATACAAATGCGGAATTGTCAGACATGCATTTTGTCTATGGTCGAAGTAATGGAAATGGTCGGCAAGCTCGACGATTGTATGCGGAGTTCTATCCAGGACGTAGGGTACCCCATCACATAATATTTGCTCGTCTTCACCAACGTTTGCGCGAAAATGGTACATTTAAGAAACAAACGGCTGACTGCGGGCGCCCTTGAGAAGTACGAACTGTGCAACTAGAAGAAGCAGTTCTCGAGTTAATTGCGGAGTCACCTGAAACAAGTACTCGGAAAATTACCAACATACTGTATTTAAAATTCTCAAAGAACAGCAATTGTATCCGTTTCATATTCAACGTGTGCAAGCTCTACTACCTAGAGACTTTTTTCTTCATCAAATCGCTCAAATTCCTAATTTTCTAAATGGCGTTTTGTTTACTGACGAGGCTAATTTTGGACGACAGTGTATACGAAATTTCCATAACAATCACCTCTGGCCTGAGGAAAATCCACATGGAATCTTTGAAGCTTATTTTCAGCATCAGTTTTCGGTAAATGTATGGCTTGGGGTACTTGATGATCATTTAATCGGTCCATATTTCCTCCCACAATGACTAACAGGCGACTCTTACCTTAATTTCTTACAGGAAGAGTTACCTGTTCTCCTTGAAGAAATTCCTCTACAACTGAGACAACACTTCTGGTTCATGCATGATGGTGCACCAGTCCATTTCAAGATTATTGTACGTAATCACTTAGATACAGTATATCCAAATCGTTGGATAGGTAGGGGAGGTACGGAACATTGGCTTGCTCGATTTCCGGATTTAAATCCTCTAGATTTTTGCATTTGAGATTCTCAATCATTAGTTTATCCACTTCCGTCGAAAATGTTGAAGACCTGAGGAATCGAATTATAGCCGGCTGTGAGACAATAAGAAATACACCAGGAATATACGAAAAAAAGGCAAGAGTGATTTTTTGCCACATTGAACGAGGAATTCAAAAATTGTTTTCAATTTGAAATATCTCAGTGGCGTACCGTGGATCACTAAGTTTATTATGCAATGAATTTTAAAATAAGTAATCAGTTATTGGTAATATATAGTAAATTTATAAAATACTGATAAATTAGTTATTTGTAATATAAAGTAAATTTATAAAATATTGATGAAATAGTGAGGAAATAAAATAAAATAGTGATAAACTAGTGGAGAGCAATGGAACAAACAAATAAAATATATAAAAAACTTATCACGCTAGTAAATAACACAATCACATAATCAACATATTGAAATACTAATGAGAAAAAAAATGAAGAATTAGGTAATACTAATTGAAGCACAGTCACATATATATATATTTGATATGCTGAATAGAATTTAAAATTATTCACTATTCACTAACACCCTGTATTTGTAAAACTCAACATTGTTTCACCTAAAATAAGTGAGAAAAACAATGAAATCAATTTATTGTATTCTGGATGAATGAATGAAATAAACAACACGCTTATTGACTACAAAGTTAAAAATAATAAGAATAAAATCATTGACCAAATAATTTTCTCTTACGCAAAAAAGCGTGGGGTTACCTCGTTTGATTTCACTGCTTCCTCAGTTCCCAGAAAATGAAAGGAATTTTCAGTTGATATTGTTTTAGCCTTCAGAAACACGTGAAGAACGCTTCAGATGTCGATTATCCTGCCTACGGCGTTACAGGACCAAACAAGGACCTCTCACCATCTGGGGACAGGCGTCTTGCGCAATCCGCACAAATGTACCATTACCAGCACCAGAAACAACAAATCATAGCCATGGAAAGGTCAGTGACATACACAAACAGTGAATAATCTGGAGGTTGAGTAATTTTTGGGTTTTTTATTCGACAAAATCTCTGTCAATTGTGTCTACGGAGCACTCTGTATAAACTATGAATTCCTACTGATATAACGAAATCGAGTCGATTAGATCTTCATTCGAAAGTCGTCTCAGAAAGTGGTTGTTTTGAATTTGATCCATATTCACTATTTTGAACTTTTGTTTTTAGAATATTCACGTCATTAATAAACCACCAAATAAATCGTTTTTCATTTTACAGAGCACCACCGAATGAAAGGAATGGATCAGTATCCGATGCAGAAAGCGACGAAGAGAATGAAGAAGGAGACTACACAGTGTATGAGTGTCCAGGGTTGGCTCCAGTGAGTGTCTAAAATTCCTATTATACACACACCGTCAATTTCTAAATAACGGAGATATATATTTTTTTTTTTCGAATACTATTTATATTATTAATAATTTTAAGGAAATCCCATGAAACAGAGTTGAACAGCCCAATTGCTGTTTGTTCCACAAAGCTTCGTAGCATTGTGAACCATATGAGCAAAGAAACCGAAACAGCTTTTTTGCTGCAAAACTGTGACTCGTGTTAAGAAAACAAGAAATATTTAAACTATGAATTTGAAATAAACAAAACAGTTGTGCATTAGCTGAACATAATATAAATTTCAATCATTTTAGTAATTTCAACAACCCTTCCATTTTAGCAGTAGAGAATAACTTCCACAAAAGGAATTTCCTTGAAATGGTGTTCATAAAAAATGAACCAAATAGCATGAATAAACGATCTGATATTTCCAACCTAAGTGTCATTTACAATTACTTGTTGAAACTTGATTCCAATTGAAGTTTTGAAAGATAAAAAAAGTATTTCTTGGTTTTTTTCTCTCATTTATCAATTTTTGGCGTATAGATTGGTACTATTCCTTTTGTTCTGTGGACAAAACACATGTTTCTCCCATGACATTTTGACTTTGACATATGACACTTGACACTTCATGTCTTGCATTACTTGTCATTTACCATTTTCCTTTTTCAGTCATGCTTTAAACATGTGGTAATTTTTGTACTTGTCAAATTTTAAATTGTTTAAATTGAGTTTCTTAAACAATATGTGCGTTTGCAATTGTTTAATTTTTATATATATTACTAGTAGTGTTTCATAGTGATATGATTTTGAAAAGTTCCTCAATCACAAAATGGTGATTAGATCGCTGTCTTCACTTAACCTCACCTTAGTAAGTTCTATAGATTTGTTTAAAATTGTATTTCACAATTGTGATTTCTTTTTTCACAGCTGTCTTGATAATGAAAATAAACATTTTCGAAAGCTTGACTAAATGAGAAAGAGTTCTTTTTTCACTGGCCATTAAATCTGACTGCAACCTCAAGGAATATCCTTTCTACTAAGTTTATTTCAAATTCATAGTTTTTTTCAACTAGTCCAGTCACGAGACTATCCTTCTTCAATATATATATATATATATATATATATATATATATTTTTTCTTTAGTTTCTTGACCACATATATATTTTCTTCAAATTCTCGGAATAAAGGTCTGATTCAGTCAATTCATATAATTTTTCTTAACGACGTTTCGACATGGTATTTGTCATCATCAGGTTAAAATACTAAAATTAAAAATATGGAGTTTGAGACATTTAACTTAACACAATATTGAAATGTATGCACTAAAATAATTCTTGAAAAACATATGGTTCGAAATATAACATGTTATTTAACTCAATATAAATATTTGTAACATTTATGAGTATTCACTTACAAATTATTTTATTTATTTATTTTTAGCCTTCTGATGACTTCAATAAACATTGACGAAATATTGAAATTTAAAAACGAATGAGTTTCATTTGTCACTGACCGCAAACCTGAAAAAACTACCTAATCCTCAACATATATATATATAAAATATATATATATATATATACTGAGAACCGTAAGCAGTCTGTTTATACAGTGTGTCCATTCAAGTCAACACCATAAGAAAAACTTTTTTATTATTTGTTTTATGAAAAAAAGTTATTCCTGATAAATAGTTCTGCAGGGACTAAAACCCAGAATGAAATAATCAGATATGATTTTTTTGCATTTGTATACGAGGTTTGTTGAAAAATGTTAATTTTGCTGAGGAGTAAAGTACCTTCATTTTTTACAATATCGACAATCTTTATTGAGAAAAGTTGATTCTGATTGAAAACTACGGTCAGATATCAATATTATCTACTCACCATGAAAAAACGATCTACAATTATATTTTGGTAGAAATAAATTTTACAAATCAAAACATTTATTGTATTGATAAACATGATGTTCTTTCGGTTCATTGGTAAGTTATATAACAATTTGCTATTGCATTAGAATAATTAATGCATGCATATCATAATAATTTATTTCACAAATTAAAAGTAAAACAGAATATAACAAGTAAAACTAAAGTAACTAAAAAGTTTCATTTATAACATTTAAAAATTCTAACTAGCGTTTTGAAGATTGCTATAAAAAATTCATTTGATTTTTTCAGTGCATCCTAGATTGAATGTCAACGTGTAGACAAATTGATACTAAACATAATTTGTCAGATTAAGGTAGTTCCGCCACGAGATAGTTGGATTAGGAAATTATTTTCGACGGAATCAAAAAATTTCAAAGGACTTTTCGATTTCAAACGCGAAAAAATTTTTTTTTGAAAGGGGGCACTTGCCTCCTGAATCGACTCTAGAAAATTTTTTTGTTATAGAAAGTCGGCGACTCAAAAAATTGATGTTCCCGAAAAGCGCAGCAGAAAAAAAATCAGACCCGTCCCCCCCCCTACCCCCTCACTAGAAATCATACGTCATGGGAAAAAGTTATCGTTTTTCGATTAAACTTCAATGAACTTTTTTGTAGTACCTACGCATTAGGCTGTGCTCTTACCCGTGGACTATTTTGAATAACGAGAGTAGTTTTGATTATATCTGTCAAACTAGATGGTCAATCACTCCGATTTTTTTTCACAATATCTGTGATATCCTGCTCTAGTTCCTCCTCGTTTTTCATAAACTTCTTAATTTTAGTACTAACGGCAGAATTAATAATGTGCTGTTTGCCTATGCATGGTCCATATGTTACGTGTTAATTGAGTCAACTTCAATTATATATATCTCGGGTTCGGGATGGTGAAACTTGTTAAAATTTTATAGAGGTGTTGTTCCCATGTTAAACAATACGTATTCGAATGATTTCCTAATTCAACTGTCTCGTAGCGGTACTACCTTAACTGTTGATCTGTAGAGACAAATTATCATTGCTTCTACAGAGAAGAATAAGTAAAAATTACCAAATCTGTTATTTCATGGTAGATGGATGATATTGAATATCTGACCCTAATTTTCAATTAGGATCAAGTTTTTGCGATAAAGATTGTCGATATTGTAAAAAATAAAGGCACTTTACTCCTGAGCAAATTTTAAATTTTTCGACAACTTCGTCTAGAAATGCAAAAAATGTATATATGATTATTCCATTTTGGGTTATAGGTCATGCAGAACATTTTATCACAATAACTTTTTTTCATAAAACAAATCATAAAAAAGTTTGCCAAATGGTGCCGACTTGATTGGATATTCAAATATTATTGAAAAGCGGCAAAACACAGGTCTATACTAACTCATGAGATGGGGATCTTCATTTTCGAAAATAAGGACGACTTTTTCTTTTTTACAGGCTTTCATTTAGTTTCACTTGTTAGTTCGTTCGTTATTTAGTTTGGGTCAAATCTTGCAAGTGAATTTTGACCGACTTCTAGTCGTCCGATTAACTTGAAATTAGGCAGGTGTTCATAATTCAATTTTTGTTTTGTTAGAGAAAAAACAAAATGGCGGCTTCAAGATGGCGGACGAGATTTTTTGGGGTCCGAGATTATGAATTTGTTGTCGAAATTCATAAATTCAAGATGGCGACCCCAGGAAGACGAGTATGCGGAAGTTTTTGCGGTCGGAGATTTTGAATTTACCAATTTACCGCCCCTAAACGCAATCTCGTACCTCAAATGAGATTCTATTAAATCAAAATACGATGTTCTAGCTGCGGATGAACCCAGTTCGTTCCAATTTCTTAATATCCAGAAGACAACATATTGCAGAGATTGTTGTTGTGGTAGTGAAATTTCAGTTTTAAATCGGTATTTATTCCAAGAAATCGTGTTGTTTTGTTAAGAACTTTTTCATTCGCCAATGGTGAATCTGGAAGATTGCAGCGGAATGTGATTATATCGTTTTTTTTGTGTTAATCACCAGGGAACTGGATTCGCACCATAGTTTGATTATAATCAACTCTCTTTCGATTTTATCTAAAAGATGTTGCGATGAACTATCATGCCAATGGAAAGTTGGGTCATCCGCGAAAAAGTGATCTTGGCAGTGATATTCAGTTGAGTGATATCGTTGATATAGAGCAAAAATAGGATGGGTACGAGTACTGAGCCCTAAGGCATTCCCAATTTAATATCAGCCATATTTGAGTCAGTGCTGCAGGATCTTATCCATTCTACTCTCGTATTTCTAATTCCATAATGCCCGAGTTTCTATTGATTTCATGAAAGTTACGCTTGAGAATACATAATTTTTTTAATTGCTCGCTACTTGGTGATGTCTCAATCCACAATTATCCATTATTAACTCAGTTTTTTTGTATTTCAGACTGGCGAGATGGAAGTGAAGAACCCACTTTTCCAGGATGACACAACGCCAGCACAAACGCCCGCCCTCAAAGCCAACGGCGAGGCGAAGAAGTGAAGTGAAAAATATCAATATCATTATTATTGTCATATTGTGAAATTTTATCATCAGTTGAGACCATCATGAAATTATTTATTCGAAAAATTTCTATAGAATATATATGTATACACCCATTAGCTAACAAATCCAGACCCTGCAGTGAGTACGTCTAATTTGAGGGATTCATCAATGTAGCGTGTTCCACAATTCTTCCCCTCAATATATTCGTTTATTTTTTGTGGTTTTTCAGTCATTTGTATGATTTTCAACAACATATACCCAATCGATTTGTTGAAAATATAAACAGGATGTTCATACAATCAGATGTGGAATCATCTGCGACTGAGAGATAAACTTTAGTCACTATCTTTCTATCAATATTCAATTGAGAATGTTTCCCTTTTAAACATGAATACCCCACAAGAGGTTATCTTGACGATAAACATCCTGTTTATATTTTCAACAAATCAATCTATCATACCCCATGACAGGTTTTAATGTCAGAAAACACTAATTTCAAAGTGTCTCTCCGAAAGAAATGATTCTAACTTTTTCCATCTTTGCAAAGTGAGATTGCTTCTTGAAAATGTGTTACCCATTTCTTCCGGTCTTCCTGATGATCGTGGAAGCGTGAAATAGATTTTCGTCGACAAAAATGTATTGAAGACCTAGTGAATGCGATGTCTCTCCTGCGTTAATATTACGAATGATTTCTGGTGAGTACTCTCTTTTGGAAAACATTCTTCTTTGCCTCATTCATCTTTATGAGTTCCTTATTAAGACTGGAATAGAAAACCAAATAACTATCTGAATAAAAATGCAAATTTTCAATCTCAGATGTTTTCTTTTGAGTTGGGGCCTTTTCAGAATATCTATCAGATGTAGTTCAATGTCCAGCGTGGCTTTAGCCGGGGAAGTAATTGTTTTCTGTAAGACATTCACAAAAAATAACTTCATTTTAATCGTGGATTTTTCAATTCACAGAAAAATATTTCTATCAATATTCAATTGAGAATGTTTCCCTTTTCAATATACCCAATCATTATTTCGATTTTGTCTAATAGTAGACGTAAGATATTTTTTAATATAATAATAGCAATGGTTGAACCCACTCGGCTCAGTATCACTTCTTGGTTGTACAAATTGTCATTAGATTTACTTTCTTTGATGATCTGAAATATCCTTCAACTCCCACTGGAAAATTGGATATGGAAATAGTTTCAATAAACTGACTGGAACTATGATTCGTATATTTTTTTATTCCATTTTGGATATGTGGCCAACGAATGAAGACTAATGTCCAGAATTATCAATTGTACCAACTTGATAATTCGCGTTCCAAAACAGTCAGACAGTATAAACGATCTTCTGTATTTTGTAAAATACTTAAATTCATCACAAGCCAATGATATGACAAGATAAATTATCTTTAGTTCCCTTTCAGCAACTTTCTCCAATGTATTTGGGTTCAGAACAAGTTGAAATATATTTTAGTGGTACTTCATAGAATACACAGAAGAAAAGTTTCAGAAGCGATTTCGCTGCCGTTTGAATAATAAAGCATTTATTTCGCGAGGAATTTTAATGCAATAACGTATTATTATTATTTTTGAGTTGATAATTTTCATTTGACACAAAGTTTATTCAGAATTAAAAAATACAAAAGCAAAGTTTTAAATATAAAATAATATCAAGATGAAAATCTTGATTGAAGCCCGGGACTCGAAGTGATGGCGCATTTGCTGTTTCACTTGAAGGAAAACCCGGAAAAACCCACAACACCATCAGAAATCAGATCATCAACTTTCTCATAGAAAAGGACACATGCTCCCTGGGAGCTGAGAGAATCAATCTTGGAAAATACACGGCAGTCATCGAAGAGGTGCCAACAATTAGAATAAGGGTGTTTGCAATATGCAGTATAGTGTCCATTGGAAATGCTGCCGCTATGATTAGATATGGCGTAGATATTATAAAGAGTATTCATTCCATCCTGAGCAGAATATTGGTCCAAATTCAAATTTTGTATGGGAAAATTAATCACATTGTCCAATTTAGAGCCATCAGTCGAAGAAACACGTTTTAAATGTATAACAAAAATTTTTGGAAATGTTTGTATACGAATCATCTTTTTGAATTCCCTTTTCATTCCACAAGTTGAACAGTATGGGCTCGCATCGTTAGTCAAAGTCTCCTCTTCTGTCAACAGTTCAATACATTGTGTTAAATCCACGACTTCGTTTGACAAGTTTGGAATAGGGATCGAAAGTACCCAGAAAGGTTCAAAAGTAACGGAGCAGTAATTACAAAAAGTACATCTCAATATAGACTTCAGCTGACCGGCAAATGTATCCACAATTTTGGAATTATGAGTAGACAGATATCTTGTCCAAGAATTGGAAGCTTTCTGATTATCATTCGTGATAACAAAATCGTTTAGTGATGGATGAATCTCTGCACTTGCCTTGTTTAAATCTTCATGTAAACCTACCAGAAGGTATCTTAGACATTCTTCCGAATCTGCTGGGACGTTATGATCGAAGGAAGGAGCAAAATTTCTGAATAGACGGACGAAATGTGAAGTATCCACCATTCTTCAGAAGACAACTCCAGATATTTTCCATCAAAGATATAAAAGATTTCACTAAATTTCCTTTCATTCTTGATGTAGTAGTATTCAAATCCTCCATACAAAAACCATTCTTGAAAAATTCCAACAAAACCTTGGTGTTCGAGAGACACTGGATCATGCTATTCATAAAACAGGTATTTCCTACATTCTTCAATCCTCTTAGGCCAAATGTAGGAATGGAGTCTCTTGTTGGTATGTCATGCTCACTCATGTTTGACGAAGAATCCATAGAAAAAAAACCGTAACATTTTAAGTAATATGAAAAATTGATCGCCTCAGCGTGTTTAAATCGGACTTTAAAAAACGCGCGTTTTTTTAAGTTACCATGGCAACATCAACAAATCGAGAAACGTGAAGTCTAAATGACAATTTTTTTATTATTTATCTGACAGGAGTACCTTGTAACGTCAAATAAAATATTACTAACAACTCGTTCATTTATATGTGATACCTCTTGCTCCTCCATCCATTTGATCAACTTTTCATATTATTTTTTATATATATCACTGGATTTTCGCGGTATTGATCGCGATTCTGCCTCACTATTCACAAAATCGATATTAGAATAATTCATTTTTGAGCTCTGGTGACAACAAATATTGATCTTTGATAACAAATTGCAAATAAATATCTGTTCTTCTCATTTCTATGACAACGAAAGTTATACTGATGTCACATCACGAATTCAACCATTTTGCATTATTAGTTCTTATTTCTATTTTTTGTAGAATAATACCAGTATATATGATTTCAAAGTGCACCAATAAAAAAAAATAGCGTAAAGTATTCGTGGATAACTGGTCTTAAAAACGTTTGCTCTATTTCGAGCACTCTGGCTGCGCCGTCGTGCTCGAAAAATCGCGCGTGTTTTAAAGCCCTTTTTGTCCACTTATACTTTAATATACTATTTCACGCTCATGTGGAAAAACTATAAGCAATCAATACTTGGTGGTGGTGATAAAAAAAGGAAATTTTTGTGTATCGAGGACGTATAAATAATAATAGTAAATTTCATTCATCCCGGAAAACATACATGTTTTTGGAGAGGCAAAGCGACACTTATTATCAAATAACAGTAAAAAAGTATCGAGCAAAAAATATAAAATAATTTTACAGCTGATATAAATTTCGAAGGGATAGTTGACAAAATGTATTTCTCCAGTTTGTTATGATATTAATATTTTTTATTCCTTCAAGTAAATTATTATCATAAATAATTCCACGATTATATTACCATATTTTTCTACAGTGTGTTTCAATATGGAAAAATTTTAAATTATCACACTGCCTGGTGTGATATTTATAGCAATCAGAATTTACACTGAATGTGAGATTATAATGCTTTTTTGTGAGATGGAAAAAAAAACATATTATCGAATTGTCAACTTGAAAAATTTGCAAAAATATTAGAAAACTAGGCTCTGTTTGATATATCCTGACGTTACAGAACAATCTTCTATTATATCGACTTCCAACAGGAAAATGATTGTAGAACATTTCGTTCTCGTACAGAAAATATATAGGCAGTATTTTTAAATATATTTTCACACAATGTTCAACGAAATGGAGTTGTCAATGATTGGAATAAGATTTTGGTATTTTATAACCAAAAATATATTTATTTCATTTCAGTTTCGAAAATTGGTCAAAAACACACCAAAAGTGAATACTGATGCAGTTTCAAGGGAATCTTGCAACAAATCTCGATAAATCATAAAACAATGGAAGGCTCATTTTCGAAAAAATCTCAGCTAAAACCAGTTGAATAGAACGAAGAAAAAAACATTAAACATTAAAATGAAATTTTAGCTTTTCTGGAGATTAATGTTTCCCAGAGGTCGATGAAATTATCAACAGAATACATTTCCATATGGATCTATTCAAAACTATGGTTACTCATGTAAAAAAAATTAAAAATACAGAAATCAAAAATAATTCAGAAAAAATATAGTGAAATGGAAATGAGTCTTTGAGAATTGAAAGCTGGCAGGATTTTCTGATGAGGACAACTAACTCCCCAATTTTCTGCCAACGTTTTGAAATGGTAATGCACTAATCATGACTTTTCTAAGGATTCTGATATGACGTTCATTATGCTAGATGATATACCCTTCGATGTTACCATTGTCAACGCGTAAATGATTTTCAAAGATCGTGCACCGGATTGCAAAAGCATTACTTTGAAAGAATTTCGTTTGGCTGTAGCATGTGGCCTCATAGGAGCAGACCCAGAAATTGCAAAAAGAGGTCGAAGAAGATCAGATTTATCCATCAACAAAGTCAAAGTGACAGTTCCACCAGAAGATAAAGTTGCACATTTACCCATTCATGGGGAGACCACATCACACTAGATAGATAGAAAGGTAGATACATCTTTATTGGTCATATGTACACAATTGTGGTTTGACAAGTCAGTTAAAAAAAACAAAAATATGTATATATAAATAAAATAACAATAGAAAAACAATATTTGTCATTATATACAGTGAGCAGATAAAAATAAAAAAACATAAAATTGTAAATGACGGTTACTTATACTGTAAAATTAAAAAATAATAAATAAGTTATGACTTACAAGTTGATGGGTCAATTGTGAGAAATCGGTTGCCAAGCACTCATCAGAATCATAGAACGCATTATCTACCAGGAACCGCTTCATAACTGATTTAAAATGTACGCATTCGAAAACTTGGACATCATATGGTAAAACATTGAAGAACTTGATTGCATAATAGCTTGTCCCGTTTCTCGTTTTCGAAAGTCTCAAATAGTGTTGATGTATCATATCTTCGTTACGCGTTGTGTAGGAATGTACACTTTCATTTGTTCTGTAGTTTTTAAAGTTTGTTTTTATGTGCATGAGACATTGCAATATGTAAGCACAGGGCAGGGTAAGTATCTTAAAATGTATGAATGCATCTCTACATTTGAATGGAAAAATAGTTGAGGCATGTGCTGAGTGGCCCCACACTAATATAGCATAGGATATTGAAGACTGGATGAGTACATGGTAAGCCATTAATGATGTTATCTGTGTCAAACAATATTGCAGGTTGCGAAGTAAAAGTATATTTCCTGATATATTCCTGCGAACAAAAACCATATGTTCTTCCCATGTTAATTTACTATCCAAGAGAACACCCAAAAACTTAACGCAATGTGGGTTGTTAGGCTCTTTATGTTGTTTCAAACTGAAAATTAATGTCTCAGACTTTTCCCTGTTTAGGACTAACTTATTATAATTGAGCCAAGACTGTGTCGAAGAAAGACTATGGGCCTCAGTTAACAGCATGCTAAAAATGTGGTGTCGTCAGCAGAAACGGTGAAATTTGATGATGGAGCACTATTTGGCAAGTCATTGACATAAATAAGGAATAGGACCGGACCTAGAACAGAGCCTTGTGGTACACCCCATATTCAATGTTAATTGATTTAGAGCTGACGTCCTTGAAATGAACGAATTGAGTACTGTCCATCAAGTAGGACCTAATCATTTTTTACCTACTTTCGGAAAAGTTATACAGTTTCAGTTTATCTACTAAAATATTGTACGGTGCACAGTCGAAAGCCTTACTTAGGTCTGAGAATTGTACATGGACATATTCATTCGTCTCAAAGCCTTCATTAACCACATTGATTAATGAATTAATTGCCGTGGTTGTCGATAAATCAGCCCTGAAGCAGAAGCACTAGATGGCATTGCAGTATCTGCCAAATCAGACTTTGTTCAACCGATGTATCTTAACTGTTTCCATGCATTTCATAACAACATAAAATAATATGTTCAACAAAGGATAATTCAACCTAATTCCTAGTGGTTCGATAGTAGAACATCTTTCTGTTCCTTCTTTATAATTAAAAGTATTTTTTGTACATTAAATACCTTTTTTCACATTTATAGATCATTTCATCGCTGAAGACCTTATGAATAAATATTTTGAAAAAGCTCGAAATAATTCAGGCCGCAAAGGGTTGGGGTGCTATTTTAATGGTACATGACCAGTCTTTAGCTCCGTAATGATTTGCAGTTGTTTCCTGTTTAATGTTCTGCTGTTTTTTCCGGCTCGAGCCTTTGATGTATCCTTTCCCGGTCTCTTTCCTGGGATGCCATTCTAGTATTGTTTTTTTCCTGGATCCAGTCTTCTACAGACGCTCGTGACGTACGCTTTGGTACCTCAAGGGTCTGTACTGGACCTGATTCGTTTTTCGATTCGCTTCTGTCGAGTTCGTCGGCTTTTTCATTCCCTGCCAAACCCTGATGTCCTGGCACCCAAATCAGCTTGACGCGGTTTTGTTCTGCCAGTATTGTCAGTATTTCTTCGCAGGTCCATACCAGTTGGGACGTCACTTCCTGGCTACTCAGAGCCTTCAGTGTCGCCTGGCTGTTCGAGACAATGTGGATCTGCGCTCTAGTTGTTGTTTTCCTTCACACACATTGAAGGATTGCGTGAGTAACTGAACTTGGTCGTTGGGTTTCTAGAAAACACTCCTGCTCCCGCACCATTTCCCATCTTACACCCGTCTGTATTACAGATCTTGCCTTGTATAATGGTGTTGAGTTCTGTGTGATTCTATACAGTTCTATCTGGTATACATACCCTGTATGACTTTTCAAATGAGAATCGTTTCGCAATGTGGTCTGATCTCATGTCTAGCACGTCCCTGGTTAAAATGCTCACGATACTCATGTGTCCTGTCCTGTCCAACACGTTTATGTTGCCCAGTGTGTTTCTCAGTCTGAAGGCACCTAGCCTTGCCTCTCCCTGTATCACCAAGTGAAGGGAAGGCAATCCAATTTGCTTCAGGGGGTGGTAAAACGTACTCATGTCCACTGTGATACATTTTCCAATTTGGAAATTGTCGATTATAGCTCGGCAGCCTTCAGTGTTGGAAATTGTAGATAATATTTCTCATATTATTGAAGAGTGAAAGTGATTTTTGTTGTATCTAGAATGTCGGTTTATGTATTATTTTTATTTACATCCAACTCGGAAAAACATATTTTTGGGGGAGTCTTTCGTTTTTTAATAATCTATTTCACTGCCCTGAATATGAACTTAATAAAGTTCAAAACGTTGGCAAGAAAACAATAGTTTTTCTTCAACAAAATCGATCCAAATCCCAACAAACCTCCTCAATATCATACAGAGTGAGCCATTGAAAACGAAACAGCGGCAGAACCGAATTATATAAAAACGCTCGGACACGTCAACTACATTTTCAAGGAGAACATCGTTCGCGATAAAATTCACCCGAGATACATTCCATCCCTCGGAGCTGTGACCGCTACCCCTAAATTTTTAAATGGCAACATATGGCAAGTGATACCTCATTTGAAAGGTATTTTCCTTCTTAATATCAAACAACAAAAATAAATTAATTCTATCGATTCGTTTTCGAGATGTAGGAACTTGAAGTTGGGAAATCATTTTAATCAATAAAAATAACATCTAACAATGCAACTGTTTGAAGATAATTATCATTGTCAAGGAATCAAATGATCTAACTGTTTACCAACAAATAACATGCAATTTCGTTTCAAATTTTTATTTAATCCTCATTTATTTGATCAAAAAAAATTTAAGGTTCTTAAGAATCGATAAAAAGACGTTGTCTCGAACTCGACTCAAATGCGAGTACAACGAAAACATGTATGAGATAATTTTTTTCGCCGAATCGCAATGGTGGATGTCTATCAGTGTCAAACTGATCTTTGATTGAACGACATTAGAGTGAATTACTTGACTAAAGCTGCTAAATATCTTTCCGCAATAATGGTGTATACGATCACGGAAAGAGATAAAATAATAACAATTTCTTTTAAGAATGATGAGTGCGGTAACCGTACAGCTAATTTGTTCAATGAAACGCATCCAGATAAACTTGTTGCTAGAAATTACGTTCTAGAATTAGTGCAAAAATTTCGTCAAACTGGATCAGTAGCCAACAAGATAAAGCTGTTGATGTTGCACTTTCAGAACAAGTTCATGCAGACCCAACATTGAGCACAAGGAAATTGGCTAGTTTTACCAATATCAGTAGAACCAGTATCCGCCGAATCCTGAAACATCATAAATTCCACCCCCACAAAATACATTTGGTACCCTAATTGAATGAAGATGATTTTGATAAGCGACAGGAATTTTGTGAAATTATGACTACGAGAATAGATAGTGATGATAATTTCCTTTTCAACATCTGCTTTTCTGATGAGTCTACATTCTTTTTGAATTCGACGTCATAATTGTCGTTATTGGTCAGATGCCAATCCACATGTTTTCCACGAAGTCCATACTCAAACTCCCCAAAAACTCAATGTCTGGGACGGCATTTTCGGGGACCGTTTGATTGGACCAATATTTCTCGACGGTAACCTGACAGGAGAAACTCATTTGGAATTATTGAATGAATTTGTTTATCCACAATTAGTAGACATCATTGAAAATGACGATCGTTACCATGAAGACCACTTGATAGTTCAACAAGACGGGGCACCTCCACATTATGCACAGCCTGTTAGGGCGTTTTTGGATAGAATGTTTCCTGGAAGTTGGATTGGAAGAAGAGGCTCTATAGAGTTGCCAGCCAGATCTCCAGATTTAACCCCACTCGACTTTTTCCTGTGGGATCACTTGAAAAATAAAATATTTGCAACCGAACCATAATCTCTGGATGATTTACGAACGAGAATTATTGAAGAATGCCGGAAATGCTACGAAATGTGAGGTCTCGTTTTGAACAGAACTTGTACTATTGTATGGAAATGGGTGGTAGACAGTTTGAACATTTAGTTCATTGACAATAATAATTATTGCGACAGTTGCTTTATCAGATATTGTTTTTATTGAATGAGTGAATAAAAAGTGATTTCCCAACTTCAAGTTCCTATATCTCGAAAACGAAACGAAACAATTGATTTATTTTTGTTGTTTGAAATTGAAAAGAAAAATACCTTTCAAATGAGGTATCACTTGCCATATGTTGACATTTAGAAATTTAGGGGTGGCGGTCACAGCTCCGAGGGATGGAATGTATTTCGGGTGAATTTTATCGCGAACGATGTCGCCCTCGAAAATGTAGTTGACGTGTCCGAGCGTTTTTATATAATTTGGTTCTGCCGACCTAGAGAGCCACTGTTTCGTTTTCAATGGCCCACTCTGTATGTTTATATTGGATCACACTAAACTTACTAAAATATTTCTTATATTGTTGAATTCATAATCTAGGAACTTTGAGATGACACTATATTATTTCCTCTCTGTTTTGGTGAACTGATATCAATTGATTGATCGATTGAAACTTTGTAAATGGCATGAAAGCCAAGGCCTCGTTCTGACAGCTTTTTCTCCAAAATATTCTCAAAGTTTCTTGTGTTTACGACTAGATGTACATCCAAACCATTATATCATTTCATAATTTGCCTACTAAGTACGTTACTTTTCAAGCAGCTACATTACTATAGGTACACGGAAATGACACATTATCCAATTGTTCCACTGTATAATCTCAACGAATTATGGAGCACATCTTTTTATTACCTTCCGAGGTCACTGGTAAAGAATGAATGTGGTGAATAACGCTCTTGGAATTCACCAGAACAGAATAGAGTTGCTACATCAGAGACTAACTAGGTGGTTATCCAACTCCTGTGTTTGATATACACCGGGTGTCCCATTCAAAACGTAACACTCTGAACAACTTTAGAATTAAGATTTTCAGAAAAAGACCCCAAACGGGTCGATTTTGTTTTTCAAAGAAACATCTTTACTTACTTATCAGAAAAATCGATACCACCGTGACTGTCCCCGGGGGCTTCATCATACTTTCTATTGGAACCATATGTCAAAGGACCTTGCACCGCATCAATGGGAAATTGGCTTTCGGTGAATTTGCTCGAATTTTTTATATATTGCAGAACTCGTGATGCTGATCAAATGTCTCCATTGCACCACCGCTCTAAATTCAACAGTTTGGATTATATAGGGTGCTAAAGATAACTTTTCCAAAATTTCAAATGGCCATTGTGAAGAGACTTTTTCGAATATATAAACCAAATCGAGTATCATGATTGTTCATACGGCCGATTTGAATACACTATAGAGAACAATGACTCCTGCACGAACAGACGATATACAGGGTGAGTCCAAAGATAGCAAATTTTCCAGTGATTTCCAAAAAATTGAGCGGTGGAATTTCATTCATTTTCAGATATTTTGTAGGATACCAATATCAATTGCCATTGAAGATATCACCATCTCCTGAATTGAACTGACATATCTATTGTGTATTTCTCATGAAACTACACCAGTCCTGCTTATTGATATATCCAAATGTCTGAAATTCCGGAAAAGTCGGTTACAAACTCGATCGTTCACGGTGAAAGTTTACTCTGCATATACATAAAATATACAGGGTGGATCAAAAACTAGTGTCCTTTACTGATAATTTCCTCGAAGTAGTTATGTTTGATATTGATTTTATTGAAACTTTTCCACAAATATGTGTTCGTCACACATCTGTTGAAAGATTTTGAACAATTTTCTCTGGAATATTTTGATTGATTTGTATAAACCTATATATAATACGAGTAGTAGAACGACTCGAGTGAAAGTGAAAGAATCTCGAAAAATATCAAAAAATAAAACCTAATAATTGAATAACAATATTATAGGTAATTGAATATGTTCATATTTCATTACAAAAAATGTTTCGTACCTATACAAAGTGTATCACATTCGAGTAACAACAATCAATTTCAATATTCCTTGGATGATTTCTAGATTCTAGATCTATGTTTTATATGGAATTTTACAATAAACCACCTATGACTAGCAAAACTACCAATTCGCAAAACATACTCGTTACTCGAATTCACACTTCAATTGGGGGAATATCGATTGATTGGTGATTGAAACTTCCTGTATATGGAAAGGAATACATGTTTAGTTGCCTGCTGTGAATCATTTGTGACCAATATAATCTCATATAAATGATTTCTTTATTACGAAAAAATATGGACACTTTCCATTTGTAAGCCTATGCCATAAAATGTTCACTCTAAGTCATGTATACTATCCCGACACTAAGGTTCATTTGAAAAGTACTCACACTTGGAGAGGAGATGGACTAGCCATCACTTTAATTTTTGTCAGAATGGCTCTGGTTTGGAATGACATATAGCAACCATATCCATTTGTTTAACAAATACTGAATTGTCATTTTGCAATCATTGCATATGTTAAGTTCTCTTTGAAATCATATCAATTATTGAAAAAATTGCTAATCGTGTGATTGAAACGAAAAATTGCCATTGAAAGACGCGACCAAAGGGCACTTCCACATGTCGCAGAAATTGATGGAAATAAAATCAGTTTGACATGCAACCAATCAATTATTCAAGAGATTCATCACCTTCAAGAAGATCCAGGTTGTTTGAGATTGAATATTTTAACACAATCCTCAAGGCACACGTGTCTCGTTTGCAATAGTGTAGCTGATCTTCGAAGACTCACAATAGAATGCAGAGTCAACGTATTCATAAATCAGAACATCTATAAACCAGAATCATCTTGATGATCGTGAGTTTTCATTTCCCATCCTACAGATAGGCTCAAGATATATCAATAGACCTTACGCTCTGAAAGATCAGGAACTTCAATCATTTTTAAACGAACTCAGAACTGTCGCTAAGCGTGAATTGGATTACGTAGACAAGAATGGTTTTTCTGATGAAGAATTCAAATCCATTGCTCCGCTCACAGAAGAACAGTTTGATGACTTATATAATCATTGTGTATCTGTACCAAGACAAGATAGAGGTAAGATACATATTTCTAAAAAAAAATTTTTGGCATTCTCATACAAACTCCGACAAGGTATTTCTGATGAATTTTTAACCATCACATTCAATTATTCAAGCCGCCAGGGGACATCTGAAATCCTTAATTCACCCGACACCTATCCAAAATGAGGGAGGATTGAGTAATCGAATTAATAACTCTTGTAGAACGATTCAAAATACTCCAGGAATTTTCCAAAGAATGCGCGAATCAATGAGAAGAAGATTGGATGCGTGCATACAGACAGGAGGTGGACATTTCGAACATTTATTGTGATTTTGATTTAGATTTGTATCTAGTGTTCCGTTGTTTATTGTTGTTCGAAAATTAGCGTTCGAAATGTTTCTGTCGAATAAAAAAAAAGTTTTCAGAAGTGTTTCACTTTTTGACAAACACATGCAACGATTAATTTAAATCAAAATATCTCGAAAACGGCTGCTTGTAGCGACTTTTGAAAAGCATACCATTTTCACGTGAAAATGATAGTGGAATCTATTTTTTTTCTAGAAAATGTGATACATACATGCACGACAAAGTTGTGACTTCCAATAACAAAAAATTAAACCGACGAAAAAATCAACTGAAAAGCAAAAACTAAAATGAACCTTCTTAGTCTAAATGATAATTGAGCTCCTAAACTAATGTAAGTAACTGATTTTGAGTCGGCGCCAAACAAATAATTATCGACGATCATTATCTATGAAAGAAGTCATCAAAACGCAGCCGTGCATCTCGCTGCCATCATTTTACGCTTCACCTAATTCAATTGCTAGTTTGTTTGGCGCCGACTCAAAATCAGTTACTTACATTAGTTAAGGAGCTCAATTATCATTTAGACTAAGAAGGTTTATTTTATTTTTTGCTTTTCAGTTGATTTTTTCGTCGGTTTAATTTTTTGTTAAAAAGTTTTTATTTTTTACTTTTCAGTTCCGTATTTCGTCGGTTCAATTTTTTGTTAAAAAGTTTTTATTTTTAAATTTTTTGTGGCTAAAATTTACCAATTACTTCCAAACCCACCTTACTTCAACTATTACCAGTTAAACAATATGATTATCTACTTTTACTATTTGTTGTAATATAAATTATTTTCGTTGTTCGGGTTAGTTTATTTCATTTCTTTGTATATCATTCCATCCTCTCATAAAATATACTAATTTTGACGGAACAAGAATAATGTCAGTAGCGATCTGTCATTGTCAACTACGTATGTGTGTGCTAATGTTCAATTATCCCCTATTTTTCTACCCGTAAGGGTGGCTTATTCCTTTCGAAATCCAAATATAAGGTATACCCTATCTATTAAAAAAAGAATCATTCAAAGCGAAGAACCCAGTACAAAGTTATGCCTCATAGAATCGGTTAACGGACCAGAATTCAGAGGGTGAGTGATCAATATCCTTCATTTCGCTACCCTTAGGGGTGGATTTCATCTTTTAAATTCAAATGGGATCAAATTCGAAGTACACCCTATCCACTGAAAAAAGAATTATCGGAATCGGACGCCTCAGTAAAAAGTTATGCGTGATCATACATAAAAAAATATGATGGAAAAACATAAAATATGCGGGTCGAATAGAGAACCTCCTCCTTTTTGGTTTCGTCGGTTAAAAAGAGACGAATACCTGTAGGCGGCGCCCCCTACAATTGAGGGCCAAACTAAGATCAAATTTGGATTTCTCATATTGAAAAACCCTCAGAGACCAATTTGCATTCAAATATCGACATTATTTTAAAAATTATATACGAAAAACCAAAATAAAAATAAATTTTTAACACCCTTTATATAAAAAATGAAGACTTTGCGGACCCATGCTTATATGAACTTCTCATCTTATAAATAACTGAGGAATCGTCCTGTAACATATCGAAAACTTATTACATAACACCCTGTATATATCTTTCGAATACCGGGTGTCCACGGAAGGTGGCTCGCCCCTATAACTTTTTTGTTTTCGGAGATAATAGAATGAAAATTGGGAGGATCCGTTTAATGTATAAAACTGCATTTTCTGACAAGTAACTCAACTTCATGCGAATTCCGGATTCACCGGAAGTGACATAAACTTTCGATTTTTAAATGGGACACCTGGTATATTTTCAGTTTTTTTGTCTCGATATGACATTTAAAATATAACCATGTATTATTTGTAACTGTTTGTAACCATTTTACAATTTTTTTTTTCGAAATAAATTTTTGATATAGAGGGCTATGGATACGTTTGAATAACTAATTTCAGTCCTAAAATGTTTGTGAAAATACAACTTTACTGTTTTCAATCAAAATGTTTCAGCTATGTGACGTTTGATTTTAAAAATTTTTTTACTATTTTTTTTCAAATGGCAACATGGTGGCTCGTCGGGTTAGAAAAAAAGACAGTTTTATGCATTAAACAGATCCTCCAAATTTCATTCCATTATCCCCGAAAACAAGAAAGTTATAGGGGCGAGCCACCTTCCGTGGACACCCTGTATAACAACTATAATTTGTTATAGAATGGTAACATACCCACTTCATTTACGGGTGTGCAAAAGGTTAGTTAAATTATATTCTGTACATACTGATGGCGTTTTTGAAATCATCCGAAAGTGGTGAAATCTACCTAAAAGTGAAGTTATCCGGATCCCAAAAAAAAAGTGATCCTAGCATGTTCCATTCCCAAGTCCCACGTCTACCAGTCATTATTCTTCATCAACATTTCTTAACGAGTACATCCGTTTTGCGCCAGAATTGGCGCAGTCTCACTCGGTGTCTTCTTGTAGCGATCGTCCTCCATTCGTTCTTCATCCCGCGATTCGCCCTTCGCAGCGTCAGTGAATGTGATTCAATTTTTTTCACCCCGAACAATCGATACGCTGGCAATGGGACCTCTTGGTTATTACTTGGGATTGCTCCTGATTGCACTTATCTGCATCAAAGGCGGTGAGTAATTCATTGTTCACGATTATTTGCATGTATTGTGTTTGAAAGAATGTTACATAAGACTGTTTTTTCAACATAAAATCGAGGAACACTCTCACAATTTTTTAATTATATTTGGGAGGGATAGGGTTTGATTAAATATTACCGCGAAGACAAGAGAATTATTTTTGAAACGAGACGTTAATTATTGCTTAGAGTAACACACTGTTTTTTTTTTTGGGAAAACTTTTTTGTATTCTGACCATCCACAAAATTGATAATAAATTTAAACCACTCAACTCTTTTCTCATGAGGTGTACACGAATTCAATTTTCTTAGCAAATTCAATAATTTTCTGGTATTGAGGAGGATTTTTTCGAAACTGTGGAAAGTGAAACCACCTCAAAAACCGTCAAACGAAATAATAATTTTCATTTCGGTAATATTTTTTTTATTTTTGCGTTGGGAAAAATCCGCTGCGCACGTCGTTTTTTCCCAAAATCAATAAGCTGTGCCGATATGGACTCTGTACCAGTGACCCAGATTTGGATGTTGATAAAATGGTCATAATCCACGATAATTCGTATTACAATGGGTTGAAGTTGACTTGATTACCCTCAAAATTAAGGTATACAGGGAAACAACAAAACAAAGTAATTGAAAAATATAAAAATATCTCAATTGCAGTTTTTGGTGGTTACGGCAATGGATTACTGTACGGGACGGGACATATGCCCTATGTAAAAAGCTTTGTAATAATAATAATAATGGTCTTTATTATTTTCAATAGAAAATGAATGTTGCAGAAAATACCCTGTGTATTGAATCTTAGGATTAATTTGAGTTTTTCTTGTTTCCATTTTGAAAATAATATAAGTAATTCCTGTCAATTTTTGGGTAATCTGAAGTTATCTATCTTTGTTAGAAAGTATTTACAAATATAGTTTTTTGCTAACAAGTGGAGTCTTGTCAGTTACATTTCTCATCACATATATCTAGGAATTAAATATTGAAAATAAAAGTTCAATTCATTCAGCGAGAATCTAACTGATGAAAGACGTAATCACAAGTAACATTAATATACAGGGTGTTTCATAACTGAATGCTGATCCTGAAGGGCAATAATCCTTGTATGATTTTAAGAAAAATTCTTCAAATGAACATAGCTCCGCAACCGCTTTGTTTCTGAAATACAGGATCTTGAAATTTAACAAAAAATCAGTTCTTCCCCAATTTTGGAACATGCAAAGTACGCATAAAAATACATTTTTTCCATGATGAAGGATTTCTCAATTTTCATCAGTGGCGTCCCTGTTAACATGCCCTGTCATATTTTTGATCAAAATAATGATACGCCACTGTCTTTTTCCAAATAAATATTTTTTTTGTAATTTATCTTCTCATAAAAATAGTATCCTGTCTTTCTTTCGTCCGGCGGACGGTTGTCGATTTAGAAAATAAAATACATTCATTTGCTTGTCCCTATTCGATTATTTCTCCTGGTCTTAATTTTACAATTGTGGTAACCAAAGGATCTAGGCAAGATTTTTATAATTTTATGGTCACTATTATTTAGTTTTTGTAATGAGTACGCATTAAAATAATTTTTTTATTTTCAATAACATAACTATTATGAACAAAAAATACCAAAATCAAATTAATTGTTCAAAATGTCCGGCCCGTGCAAGTATGCACGCTTCAGCCCTCCTTGTCATTGACTCGCGTACTCTTTGGAAAATTCTTGGAGTATTCCTTATTGCTTCACAGGAAACTATTACGCGGTTTCGCAATTCTTTCTCAGTTAGAATTGGTTGACTGTACACCAAAGACTTAAGATGTCCCCAAAGGAAACAATCAAGACTGTTTAAGTCTGGGGATCTAACTGGCCATGACTCTGTTCCCCCACGACCTATCCAGCGATTATGAAAGTTTTGGTTTAAGTATTCGCGTACCAGAGCACTAAAATGAGCAGGTGCACCATCGTGCATACACCACATGCGATTTCGCATTAAAATAGGAACAGAATTGGCAAATTATCTTCAAGAAATCGGCGATAATCATGTCCATTTAATCTGGGTGGTAAAGAAAGGCCCAATTAGGTTATCTCCAATAATTCCAGCCCAGACATTTAATGAGAACTGCTCCTCGTGATGAGACTCCTCGATTGCGTGCGGATTTTTCTCGGCCCAAAAATGATTATTATGAAAATTCTGATCCTGTTTTTAATGAAACTAGCTTCGTCCGTGAATAAAATTTCCCTGTCAAATAAAGGATTTTCGGTACTTTTTTGGAGAAACTATTGGCAGAAATTTACTCGTAATGGAAAGTCTCGAGGAAGTAGAGCCTGAACCCGTTGAGTGTGATAGGGATATAATAAATAATCATGAAGAATCCTCCATACTAGAATATGGGCGATATTCAAATTATTGGCAACTTGCCTAAACTGAATTCAAAACACCTACCTCAATTGCTGGAGTTCTTGCAGTCCGATGTGCTCCAAATAATATATTTGAGTGCCTGGTTAAATCTTGTTCTAATATCTTGGCAAGTTCGATTTTTTTTCAGCAGAATCAAATCAAATCAAATCAAAATATACTTTATTGTCTAAGATAGTTTCTTGTTGACAAAGCTTTGTGGAAGGGACATAAACAATTAAACAATTATTAATAATTAATAATAAAAATACTTACTCATAATACATACAAATATATACAAACACAACGAATAACACTTCCAAAACATGGTAAAATGTTATTAGTTGATTGTCATACTACACGTTAAAATTTTAACAATACTCAACAATTAAAAATTTACTTACTCATAAATACCAATATATACATCACATATACAAACACAACTAATAACACTTCCAAAACATGGTAAAATGTTATTAGTTGATTGTCATACTACACGTTAAAATTTTAACAATACTCAATAATTAAAAATACATTTATACGATATATAAACTACATTTAGTAGTCAGAGGAATTACAATATAATAAAATAAATAAATGGGTGTACAGTGCTAGTCATACATAATGATCTAACTAAGGTTGTCACTATAGAATTCCTGAAGGTTGTAATATGCCTTTTTGAGAAGGATATTCTTAATTGAATTTCTAAATGGTGCGAGATCTACTGTATTCTTGAGAATGCCAGGTAGGTGGTTATAAATCTTCCTACTCTCGAATATAAGGCAATTTTTTGTCAAAGATGATGTTGGTATGGGCATACTAATATTATTGTGTTGACGGGTAATATAACAGGGTCTATCATTTGGCTCTTTTGATTTTGTTTTATGTATTAAGCACACTGTTTCGAGAATAAATATATAAGTTAGCGTTAAAATTCGATGTTCAATAAAAAGAGGCTTACAATGAACCCTTGAACGACATTTACAAAAGTACCTCATTGCTCTCTTTTGAAGTACAAATATTGAGTTCATCAACTGGTTAGAGCAGGAACCCCATAAGGAGATGCCATATCTTATGTGAGATTCAACCAGTGAGAAGTACGCTATTCTGCCTGAATTGAGGCCAAGTTCATTGGTAATGACTCGAACAGCATAACAGCCTTATGCTAATGTTTTACTCAGTTTTTTTATGTGCGCTTCAAATTTCAATTTGTCATCTAGGTATAAACCTAGAAATTTGGTGTGGGGTTGGCTAGTTACCCTCTGATTGCCTAAAGCTAGGTTATCAAAGTTGAATTTGAAGGTTAGTATGCTTGTTTTCTCAATGTTGAAGCACAGCAAGTTGAAGTCACACCATCGTTTAACTTTCTCCAAATCAGAAGTGATATTTTCATTCAAGAGTTCAACATTTTTTCCGTGCCACATTATTGTGCTGTCGTCTGCAAACATGGTGAATTTTCCGGAAATGTTGATATTACCAAGATCATTTAAATAAATAAGAAAAAGAAGTGGTCCCAATACCGAGCCCTGGGGAACACCATAATCGATATTTGAAGGGTTCGACAATGTATTATTACATTTTACCATCTGAATTCGGTTAGAGAGATACGATTTTAGCCAGTTATAAGCTACACCTCTGATTCCATAGCAATCCAGCTTCTGGAGCAGTATTCCGTGATTCACACAATCGAATGCTTTGGAAAAATCACAAAACATATGAAAAAGATATTGGTTATCAAAACGCGATTTTCTCTATGAAGTCCATGAAAAAATCCTTCCAAGACGTGCATTCATGCTGAATGAATTCAATGCTACGGAAGTTCAGAATTCCAATTGTTTTTTTTTTGTAATAACCAGAATAAATATTTTTTCTTAGCGGAAAACGTTCAAACGTCTTCATTTTCTGTACGGAGGTACCTCTTTTATCGAAAATCAATCATCATGTAATATCTCTTTCAGGTAGCGGAATATCCTGTTACGATTGTAACAGTTACCATGATAAACGATGCATTGGGGATGAAAGAAACCAATTGACGGAGGATTTGAAGAAACCATGCCCGGAAAGGAAACCCAACGAGAAGGCCTACACACTTTGCAGAAAAATCAAACAAATGATTGATTTCGAAGTTAACGGATGTGAGTATATTGATTACCTGTATTGGATAATATTAAAGATTCATCTTCTTGAGCAAAAAATTTAAAAAATGCAATAAAATCCACAACTTCAGTATTCTTTCACGGAAATCTCTCCCAGTTGATAAAAATATGCAATTTCTTTACAATTACTTTAAAGTTGGTTGGGGTAAGCTCCAAATAACTGTAACCACTGTTGCCGACGTTTCGACTTTTCTAAAATCATCTTCAAGACACTTCACTAGGAATTATTATAAAAATTATTTGAATGTTATGTAAATATATTAAAAATCAGTAATATGGATACAAATTTCAGATTGGACAATAATAAAATATGCCTAAATAAAATCAGATGGAATTTAATTAAAATTTAAATGATAACAATGGTTTACACGAAACAAAAATGTTGGAAACAACGGGAACACCACATGAACAATAGGTTCCTTGTCTGTATTAAACTTGTTTTTCCAATTATTCACGTATCTACCTTGTTTTCCATGAAATGCAGTAATTTTAAATGGCTACAAAAACATTCTAGAAATGTGTCACTTTGTAGGGTCCTCTAGACGAAATCATACTGGACTTTTTCAAACCTGTGTCTGTGTTCTGTACTTGGGCTCTGTTTTATTGGTTCTATTTTTGTTTGGAAAATATTGTCCTTATCGTTTTGTTTAAAAATCAAAACACCATAGAATTCAATGGGTTCTCGTCTAAACTACCAAACAATGAACTTCAAATCAAAAAGTCATGGCTTTCTTTGCAATTCTGATCAAGTGAATAATTCAGATGTGTTCTTATACAGGGTTAATCTAAACTCTTGCCATTTTATAACGAATTACAGTGATTGAAAATCTGAAAAATTGAATCGAAACATGTTTTGTTCTTTGTAAATTTCGACAGAATTTTGGTTAGCACCATCTGCCTAATTTCAGGTGACCTACTTATAGGAAAACTTTGGCAATTGCCGAATGCAATAAACATTTAACTCGACATTTGAATCATGTAGAATATTGAACTGATTGTGTGGTAAATGTATACTATAGCGGTTCATGTGGATATTAACTGGCCTTAATAAATTCATATAGTGTGATGTTAAATATCATTATTTTGTGACCCTTTTTCTTATTTTTGGACGCCACAGAGTTAAACATAAAACTAGAAAAATAATTTACTACAACTGCGAACTTGTAGATTAAAACGTATACATAAATTATAGACAATTAAAAAAAATACTCTGTGGATGGGTTTATTTAGAAATCAAACGCTGGTTGCTTATAATATCCAATGTATTTCCAATTATCACAATAATGTGGTATCCCACATTATAAAAATCCATATAGATATTCAAGGAAAAAAAAGGTTTTGATATTTTCTCTACTGTACAGTCATTGGGTTACGTTTCGGAGTATAGTATCTATACAGGCGTATCCTCGAATTTAAAATAGGGTTGATATGTGAACATCAACTTTATAAAAACAACCGTATCGGTACTATAATCATTTATACAATTCTACATTGCTGAGAAGGTTTATCAATAAGTACAGTTATGTAATTTAGGTCTCTGTACTTCCGTAGAAAACATATGACAACAAAAATATGGGTATTTGCCAACTTTGAAATATTACACACTGTTGCATTATCAATTATGTTTATACCTTTGAAGAAAATCAACAAAAATGAAGTTGAATCAAATTTTTAGTGAATAAATCCATACACAATGTAAATAGATAATGGAATTAAAAATCGACAACGCAATTTGTACCAACAACGTAATGTGTATAAACACTTCAACTCTAAACGAGTTACAAAAAAATATTCCAGAACAGTCTGACCTTAATAATCCTAGGGTAGTAATGAGTATACACTGACAGTGCTACTAGTCTGGATGTCTACAGGAACACAGCAAATCAGCCCTTTGGTAGAACTCATCAGCTTTCTGAGTCGTCTATATGTGACCTCCGGATAGTCCTGAACCATGAAATAATTTGCCTGTAGGTACCATTATCAATTGATCGTTACCAGGAACCAAGAACTAGGGACCAAGAACCCTATAATATCTATACGATTTTACCTGACCAATATATAACATATTTGTTCTTCCTGGTTTCGTAGCTCTAGACTTGATTATCAAAGTTACTTTAAATATTCTTGATCATACTGTATAACAAAGTAACCGAGCTTAGAATCGAAATTTCTAGAGATTAAAGAAACCATGGGTGAAGAAACCATACCAATGAAATATTGAAATCTTCACTGTAAAATTATTTCTGTTGATGAATTTCTCACCTATATTCAAAAAAGGGTGTTTCAAATATATAGATAAATTTTAACTTTGGGTCCATTAATTATCAGAGTTGGCTTGTGTCATTCTCCATTGATAACTCGTGGTGTAAATCTCGTGCAGAACCATAATCATTTTCAACCTCTTGAGAAGTGTAATCGCATTCATATAGTTACCATCAAAACGGATTAAATATAACCACTGGAAACTGTATTCAAATCTACACTTGTATTTTCTCAAAACTACTACCAGAAGAGAAAAACTACATGGTTGGCCTGGCCTTCACTTCCACAGCGAAAAAAGCACCTCTTTCTGAAAATCTCCTTCACTTTCTCAGTAGAAAACCTGAAGTTCAAATTCCGTGGGTAATTTGAATTAACCTCTCACCTTCCTTTTCATATTCGAATAACTTTTTCCAATCTATTGAGAAGGAAAAGGTCAGAGTATATTTAATGACAATACCTATAGGCTCGATCAGATGTTTTGACGTCGTGTGGTCGTCCCACTTTGTCAGTTACAAGTTTCCTAGAAATTATCGATAGGCAACCACTGATACTCGCCTCACTAATGCTGGTGGCCAATAATCGTCTAACAAACGAATTGATATCTTGTCATCATCATTTTTCAATAAGTCTACCATATAGTAAAGAGAATTACTCCAGAGATATAATACAAAATACAGGGCCCTTTATATTCGTTTTATACAGAAAAAGGTAGATGAAAGATTATCATCTTGAGATAGCTTTTCTAAACTACGAGGATGATAAAAATTATATATTTATATGGGGGTCTATAGCATTAGTATTTTATATACAACTTGTAACCTATACTGCTCTGCCGTGTAAACGTTACAATACATCGCAGGCTGTCTGGTATAGATATTCAATTTCAAAGTGAAGAAACCAACTAATCTTGTTCTATCCAAACTGGTGATAAAGTCAAAACTAGTTGAGTTCATACTCTACTTTGAGGCACTTATCATAATTATCACAGTCACTTGTAAGAAACAAACGACAACAACAGTATTGAAAAGGAAAACATTCGCATTTGAATATTGTTTCGAAAAATTATATCACGACCATTGTATAGTGATTGAAACATTCAGAATACGTGAATTGAACACTGTTGCCAAGCAATATTCTTTCATGCACGGTTTACAAAGCTGTCTACGAACGAAAGTTTGTTAGATTCTACTAGTGTTTTCCGATTGGCTGGTGAATGAAAGATCCTAATTAGCAACCAATCAGAAAATAGTACGCGATGTGTAGGAGAATTAATTTGAACATTATTGTCTTTATCTTCTGCTGGCTCTCAAAACTAAACACCGAGCTGTTCCCTGCGTATTTTGAAGAATAGAAGACAAGATGAATCACTCGTCGTATTTATGAATGAAGTAGTAAATTTCAATTCTGGTTGGATTCTGGCGTCGCCAATCACTGTGCGAGCGTTTTCGTACTAGATATATTAATATAATATACAAGGACAACAATGTTCAAACTGATTCTCGTGCACATCGCGTACTGTTTCCTGATTAGTTGTTACTTAAGATCTTTCATTCACCAGCCAATCAGAAAACACTAGTAGAATCTAAAAAACTTTCGTTCGTAGACAGCTTTGTATACCATCCATGCGAGAATCGTGCTTGACTACAGTGTTCAGTTCACATGTTCTGAACGTCTGAATCAATACAATGGTCGTAATATTATTTTTCAAAACCATATTCAATTGCGAACGTTCTCCTTTTCGATACTGTTTGTGTTGTTTGTTCCTCACAAGTGGCTGTGATAATTATGATAAGTGCCTCAAAGCAGAGTTTGAAGTCAACTAGTTCTGACTTTATCACCAGTTTGGATATACCAGGGTTAGTTGTTTCCTTCACTTTGAAATTGAATATCTACCTTATTCAAATGTCGAGTACTGCATTCGACAATTGCCGAAGTTTTACTCTGAGCAGGACACCTGAAATTAGGTGGGAGGCGCTACCCAAAATATTGTCGAATTTTACAAAAAACAAATCATGTTTTCAATTTTTTTTCAGATTTTCAACAACTGTAATTTGTTATAAAATGTCATACACTTGTTATTCATGGGTGTGCAAGAGTTCAGATTACACCCTGTATATTATTTATAATGTTTTCGTGAATAAAAAAAATTTTTGGGAACTCGTGATACTATATGTGATAAAATCCCTAGCACTTATGATATTACCCTTTATAAAATTTGTAATTTTTTTCAATAAACCATTACGTTTTTCACCAAACGTGTAATTTTTACGTACTAGTTCCATGAATAGCTATAATACCCCAGTCATTTGGTAGTTTTAGCTGGAAAGTTTTCCGGGAGTTTTGGAAATTGATATTTTTATAGATTTCGACGTGCTCTTTTCGAATTTTTACTTTGCCACCTCGTAACTTTGCCGTTCGCGACACTATATTGAAAAAATTGCGCCCAAAAACAGTTTCTGAGTGTACCTCATTTCCAACTTATTCTACGATGATACTAGTTATGTAATAAATTAAACTAGAGAAAATTTCCTATCGTTTTTTTTGTAAAATGAACAGTTTGACCGTAAGAGGGCCGCAAAGACTACTCCACTTTCCATCAAGTTTCGCATTATTTCAAAACTCGTACTGAGCACGTCATAATCTATGAAAATACAAATTTTCAAAACTTCCGGATAACCCCTGTTTTGAGCACCAAATTACTGAAGTATTATGTATTCGATAAAATAAATGAGTATTCTTTGGAATTTCAGTGAAACCTGAAAGCAGAGTAATAAGGAAATGTGGATTTGAGGATACAGCCTACGTCGGTAGGTGTTATCAACGTTCAGGTTTTGGAGGAAGACAAGAAGTTTGCACCTGTACAGATGAAAACTGCAACGGAAGTTCGACTATTTTCGCATCAATATCACTAGTTATTACACTTATTTTGCTCAAAATTCATTTGTAAATAATCAACAGAGTGACCAAAGTCCATTACAGTCTATTTCAAAAAGACACGGGAGCAATAAACTATCCAAAAAATTAAAACCCGGCCCCTGGCACCTTTTTGAAGAGGATAGTCCAGAGTCCACTTGTTTTTTTTCCTAATCAACCGATAGTTCTCAAAGGTATCTGGAAGAAGGAAACAAAATGACAGAAACTTCTCCATTCGATTTGAGGTCATTTTCAGTAGACTTGGAAGGGGTAACAACCCCCTACATTTCTTCGATCCACTGGAATATGGTGAGAAAATTGACGTGTTTGATGGGAATTCGCACAAAGAATTTGGTTTTATTCTCCCACTTTTTGGAATAGACTCCTTGAAAGGTGAAAAAATGTATCAAAATTTTCAATACAATAAAAATCCATATTTGCTCAATTTTAATCGAATATGGTGACCCACCATTTTCATTTGTATTTTTTTCAAATGCTCGAAAAATAATATTTCGTTTATTTTAGTGTAGGAACTGTTGAATTGTGAGTAGCAGAAAAAATCATTCCCGTTGTTACTTTGTTTTGTTGAAAAGTCCTTTCCAGGACTATTTTGAATGAAAAGTAAGTTGTATTACTTAATTAGTGTAGTTATTAGTATGAAATTGTTTTGTAGGCTCGATATTGCTTGTTACCTAGATGTACATAATAATCCAATAATTTTGTCGAAATTATTGGATAATCATGGGAAATAGAATATGTTGGAAATTTCCCTTGCTTCATTTCATTCTCCAGAAAAAGTCCCGGAGAGATTTGGACGATTTATATTTTTTCCAGTAAATCTGAATCGACCATAATTTTCAGTAGTACGAGAAGGGTTCAATAAAACATGGGCCCCACTAGCTCCAAAATTGTTGTCTTAATTATAAATTATTATAGCCATATTTTTCGCACCAAAAACTATTTTTGGTAAGCTTTCATCGTCCTCAATTTCCACCAGTAAATTAAAATAAAACTAGTTACATTATTGACATGAAATTTAGTTCAAAGCCAATAAGAAGTTTTTGACTCTCCAATTTCGCTTGGATATGGAAATTAGAAATAGAAAGCCAAGAACATCAACTCCAACATAAAAATGAAGAGAATATTTACCATGAAATGAAATGGATTCAGTAAAAAAACAAAAATATGTTGAATTTAATATTAAATAAAGATCAATATATCGTTTTTTGTTAAGACTAGACTATTTTTAATCTATTTTGGACGAAAGATTTTTTATTAAAATTTTTGGTACTCGACTACTCCATTTGGTGTGCAAAATCTGACCCATTTTCAGGTGTGAAAATAACAATTTGTTCACTTTATTAGCTTGTTTCAGAAGCAGATCAAAAACTTCCTACGATTCTTGAAAAAAACTGGAAAAACCAATTGTCACTTTATGGAAACATTTTTTGAATGCAAAAGTGCTGCTTCCAACCTTCATCAATCGTTTCTTCTCTTTCACTGAATTAAGAATTCAATAATTCCTTTGAAAAAAAAAATACTTTTAGCTTAACTTGAACCTTCTTTCGAAAATGACGCAAATCCATTGACATTGTAAACTTCCTTGCATCCCTCTTTTCATATTATAGCCTGACCATGAGCAAATTTTCACCTGGGTTCTCCAATATTGGGAGATTCTCTTAAGAAATTGACCACAGGAAATGGACTAATGTGTGATTGAACTACATATACCACAAATCTGTGAAATATTAATCAAGTTGGTTGACTAACATTCCTAAATGTCATCAAGCTCTGACAGAATATTGTCTGTGTATGACAAAATTGATGTTATCGTTTAATGCTTGTAGTTTTTATATTCTTATGGTTCAAAAAACTGTTTCGCTAGAAAATAAGCAGCAAGAGGTGAGTATTGATAATTGTTATTGGATTTGCTTCAAGGGACATACTTGAATATAATTTGTTATTATCGAAATTAGTCAAAAGTGTGGTGAGCAAACTACACGCGTTAGAACCATCATTTTGCTAAATTGTATCTCTTAAAATTAGGTATGATGTTCATCTGATTCGTAAGTTTTGCAGATAAGTGAACGGTTTAGACGAATATCCCCTGGTCGTCATTGCATTTGATGATTATATCGGTATAAAATCTTTAGATATTCTACTAGCTGTCAAAAATCAAGCAGATTACCCAAATCACATATTCATTTTGAAACCGCCCAAGTAATAGATTTTGATGATTTGCTGGCTTGCTTATCAAAATAATGATTCATTTTTATTGTATATATTTGTTTTGCAGCAACATTAAAAAAAAATCATGTCTGAAGTATAAAATATTTTTTTGGAGAATGGAAATGTTGGAAAATGGGAAGCATATTGAGTGTTTCATTTATTGAGGACAACAGACTGACACAAAAACTATAAGATATATTTTATAACATATATAATTTTGCCAAAATAATTTTAAAAAATTGGCAAATATCCCAAAGAAATCCGGAAATACCTACTTTTCTCATGAAAATGATATATATTTTGAAAACTGAAAGTACTGGACAAAATGGAGGAGTTTCATTAGAGCAATCATTTCTAGTGGTCTATAGTAAAAGACTCTCCAGATGGGACATATTTTTTTAAAAGCAGTTTTAATTGTTTGGCTCTAGGATTGTTGTTATAACTTCCCATAGATGAAAAGGGAAACATTCTCAATTGAATATTGATAGAAAGATTTTCAACAAATCTCCCATAGATCTTATCAAACCAAAAAATTACTCCACATGATCTCAACTAACTTTATACAGGGCGGCTTTTTATAGTCGTCCCCTCTGTCAATATTTCAGTTCTCTTTTCAACCATCTTTTTTTTTATTTCGTCGATAAGTTTTTTCTCAATATGCATTTGAAATGTGAAGTACAAGTGAGGATCTGAATGGTATCCTCACCTCGATAACTTTTGAACGGTTTGATGTGGAACAATGGGTTGGAAAATATTTTGAACGGTATTACCGATCCTACTTTTTGAGAGGAGATACTTACTCGGCCGAAAGTCATAGAGGTCAAGCTGCACATCATTGAAATGGTAATTCGATTTTATTTTCAACTATGGTTGTTCTACGGAATCACAATTGCGATGAGTAACACGAAAGATGGTCAATAGAGGAAGATTCATGACTCAAATAACTTTTCATTTTCGAATTCGTTTCAAAGCTTAATTAGGTATAAATTTTGAAAATTGTGCAATGTCTTTCACTGCGAATGGTGAAAAATACTGTTTGATAACTATTTACAGACCACCACATGGTAGTGTTGAAACTTTTTTTGATAGACCGCTCTTGATTATTGTGATAAAAAGTTGAGAAATATTATACTATGTGGCGACCTAAATATTAATTATTTATGCGAATCAAATGATAAGATTGAGTGATCTGTTACACGGTTTTAACCTAGGTTTTGAAAACCTTGAACCAAATGAAAGGTAGTATCTCAAAAATTGACTATTTTTTAAGGAATATCTCTCAAACCCTCTATCTCGAAAAAGTCATTGACGTAGTAGTAGAAAAAAAAAATACTCGACGAAAAATAACTTTCATGAACACATGTACTAAGAATTTTGCTCAACTTCAAGATTGCCTAAAAAATGAGAAGTTCCAACACGTCTATGGAAATTTCAGTGATATTCAATGTGCTTTCTAAGCTTTTTGGATAGAACTGACCTGCCCAACTGTAAAAATTCCATCAATCAAGAAGGAGCTCAGTAAAAAGCTGTGGGTTTCCGAAGATATAATTCACATGGGGAACAATTTTAAAAATATTTATCTGCAAATGTAGGTGATCTGAAATTCGAAGAATACTATGTTGACTCAATAAAACTCCACAGGAAAGAAATACATGAAGCAAAGTATGCATTTAATCAGGGTGCTCTAGCAACCATGAGCCAACAAGAGAAACAGAAAAAAATTTGGAACTTAGTCAAAAATAAAACCGAAAGAGGAAAACCAAATATAAATATAAATCGGGAATTATTACTAGACAACAAACTTGTAAATGATAAAAATGAAAAATACAATGAATGAACACTTTGAGTCTACATCGTTCAATGACTACACCACCATGCATGAAGATCATACTTTTTATTTTACTCCGGTGCATGTGCAATTGATGTAATCGTAATTATTTGTAACCTCAAGAACACAAACTCGGTTGTAGTAGATTGCATCTCCACAAAAATAATAAAGAATATCAGAAATGTTATCTGCGAACCATTAGGATTTTTAATAAATAATTCTATCGAAACTGGAGTATTCCCAAATAAACAAAAAATTGGATGAATAACATCGATATTGAAAAAAGCCGGCTCCTAACAGTTCCAACAGTCATATGTAAAATAATTGAAAGATCCGTTTATGTAGAAATGCTTGCGTTCCTAGAACAATTCGACATAATATCCAAGGTCAGCGAAAAGTGCATTTTACACTTTATTCAAGTATGTCTATGACTCACTTGATAGAAGAAAATATGTCGGTGTACTTTGACTCATCGAAAGCATTCGACATTATTGACCCCCGACAATATATTCAAAAAACTTTATTCCTGACTCTCAGGAAGATATATGTTAAAAAGGGAAACATTCTCAATTGAGAATGTTTCCCTTTTCAACATGAATACCCCACAAGAGGTTATCTTGACGATGGAAGATAGTGACTAAAGTTTATCTTTCAGTCGCAGATGATTCCACATCTGATTTTATGAACATCCTGTTTATATTTTCAACAAATCAATATATGTTAAAGTTGACAACATTCAGTCGCAGCAGTATGGCATTAATCTTGGAGTTCCTCAAGGCTCTATATTGAGTCCTCTCATTTTTTTTTTCATCAACGATATGCCTAATCGTGTGTGATACAACGATCGCAGCGAATGCCGATAACCAGAGGGACTCCAGGAAAAAATTAGTACATGGAGTATCGAATTCACAAATTGCTGTCATAAAAAATCTTTGGTGGTAATTGCAGAGAAAATTGTTCTATTCCAGGATAAATAAAAAAAATTAAAACTTTCATGTTAGAGTAAATGATAAAATAATTGAATCATCAGATAACACTAAATTCCTTGGTACATATATCGATGGTAACATGACCTGAGAGTCGGGTATAAATCATGTCAGTAAGAAAGTTAACACTGGGTACTACGCAATTAGATAATTGAAGTCCAATTCCAATAGAGACCAACTTTCAAATATTTACTTTGCTTTTTTGAATTTTTACTACATTTAATCAAATGACATAAGAAAAATAAAAACTTCGGTATCTTGTGCTACATGGGGTTGCGTAGGAAGCAGCATACCTTTGGTTTCTTAAAAAAAAAGTGTTTTCCTTGGTCTGGGCCTCATGCCAGTTAATAATCGATCCGAGCTCAATAGTAATCTGTGAAGCACATTTTGATTACAAGAAACCCTGGAACATTTTCTGGCTAGGTTTTGATAAAGTTTCTTGCTAGCCCTTCTTATGATTTCGTATTGGCCTCTGGAAAGACCAGCTTCGACAAACATCGAAAGTGCTTGTAATTGTGACATTTGAGTATTTGATTTGTCCTTCTGATGATACCTAGCAAATGCTTGCTTATACTTTTTAGCCAGGTTTGGTTAAGTACTAGTTATTTTTTTGACTATGTTGGGCAGCATCTCTCTTTCCAGAAGTTGCCAACTTCACCTGAGCAGCATGAGCAAGTTCTTCTACATCTGGGACCCAATTCTTGAATTTGCAGGAAACTATTCTCTAGAGAAAATGGCGTCATTTTCTCTCAATACAGGATTTTGCTATTCTTGACACTTATTTGAGGGGTTGATTCCTTTCAAAATTGTAGGAATACTTTCTCCAAGTTTTCACTAGGAGAAATGTAATTCACTGGTGTGATTGATTGGCTAAACACGATTATTGGTGTTGTTTCTTGAGATTTGATTGTTTTCGTTTGTTATTTTTGGAAAAATGGGGGAAATGGAAAATGCAAGAACGATTTTCATTATCAATGAAATGGCTAACGCGGAAGATCAGCTTTTGCAAGAGCGTAGACGTCTTGTATATCAGGATCCATTCGGGTGAATGTATTAGTGAAAACTTGGAGAAAGTATTCCTACAATTGAAAACTTGGAGAAAGTATTCCTACAATTTTGAAAGGAATCAACCCCTCAAATAAGTGTCAAGAATAGCAAAATCCTGTATTGACAGAAAATGACGCCATTTTCTCTAGAGAATAGTTTCCTGCAAATTCAAGAATTGGGTCCCAGATGTAGAAGAACTTGCTCATGCTGCTCAGGTGAAGTTGGCAACTTCTGGAAAGAGAGATGCTGCCCAACATAGTCAAAAAAATAACTAGTACTTGACCAAACCTGGCTAAAAAGTATAAGCAAGCATTTGCTAGGTATCATCAGAAGGACAAATCAAATACTCAAATGTCACAATTACAAGCACTTTCGATGTTTGTCGAAGCTGGTCTTTCCAGAGGCCAATACGAAATCATAAGAAGGGCTAGCAAGAAACTTTATCAAAACCTAGCCAGAAAATGTTCCAGGGTTTCTTGTAATCAAAATGTGCTTCACAGATTACTATTGAGCTCGGATCGATTATTAACTGGCATGAGGCCCAGACCAAGGAAAACACTTTTTTTTTAAGAAACCAAAGGTATGCTGTCTTTCTTCATCATTTGCAATAATATGAATAAAAATAATTGTTTTGTTTCTCGCCATTTCAAAATTCGTATCAGTACGATATTTCTAACCAATAATTCATAATTTACAGGAGTAACAATAAAACCTGTTGCTTTCTGAGATTGTCATTGATTGAAATATACATTCTGCCGAAATCATACTCGACATACGTCACTTATATAGTTCCTTCTGGAAACACATTCTTAAATCGTCCAAGAATAACTATTCCTGAGTTTCATATTTACCAAGAGAATTTCGAAGTATGAAATAATTTTCTGGAGAAAAATTTCTTGCGATCTCAAGAATTGAGCCCTTGTAGAGCTTCTTAATTCTTCCGTTTTTCTTTTTTTTTGATTTCTCACTTGATACACCATTTCATTGGCCGATTGGTCGATTCCCTACTTTGGGAATCGTAAATGTACCTCCCAGCCAATCTATATTATTTTTGATGAATGCTTCTTCCTTATTGTGTCCATCGAAATTTCATTTCGGACCTAAACGAGAAGAATTATCTTTTTTTTTTAAAACTCAGTAGGTAACTTTGCAAAAAATCTAGTTTTTTTTTGTTTGGTAAATTTAGCCGCTGTATCATATTGAACAACTCCCTTCGAGTCATTATTTTACCATAAAATAAAAAATAAAACGAAAAGTTATACATAGTAAATAAATGCAGTTAAGACGTTCCATCACCCTAATTTCCTGAAACCAAGTGATTCCGGGGCAAGTTTTTACAAAATCGTATAGTAGAAAGATCAAATCAAGGTAGTTGATACAGAAAAAAGAATTGCCGGGAAACTTCGAGAAGTACAACTAATAATCTCCTATTAGTATAAAAATGGGACCAAAAAATAATTATAATCGAATTATTTTTCTTTTTTTCTATAGTAATCTTATTTCAATGAAAATCTAAGAATTTACATTACCCACTCTGTTGATATCCATAACACTCCACCGTTATCAAAACCCCAAGCTCAGGAAAATATTGTTTCGCATAGAATGCCTCCGAGAAATACAAATCAAGTTCCGACTGATGGCCCGTGCGGGTCTGTTGTTACGCGGGCCACGGAACGAATGTTAGTGCATCGTTCCCTTATGAGTCATCTTTACTGGACAGCTCTTTTTTTTTACTTGCGTTCATATTAACAAAAAATACTTTTGGCCGCTACGCCAGTCAAAATAGACCGCCAATTCACAATAATTACAAACATTTCTTTAGCATTGCCGGATGTTGAGGCATCCAGTAAAGACTAAATATTAAAATTTGCAAACTCATCCACTAACCGGAAATTACTCAAATTCGCATGAAACGTTCATTGGCAATATTTCCTTGGACAAAATTGCAAACATTGTACAAATTGCAGGTAATTTCTTAACTTCTTTCCTAAATCGCTTGTAAAATTTGCACACGCAATTTTCAACCGGAAGTACGAATATTACTTGATTACGTTGTAATTATCGCCAATTCTGGTTACAAAATTGCAAACATTGTGCAAATTTGTGGTAAAATCATGGTTCCGTCACTCCTGAAATGCTTTAAATTTGCAAACTTTTCATGTGTACGGAACATAAAAAAATCATGGATAACGATTAAAACAGTGTCAAGGGCAAAGTTTTGAGGGTCACAATGTTTTCGTGCTTTGCAAACTTTGGTCGCATAATTTTAAGTCGCCAATTGAGTTTGCACCTTTTTCAGTATCGCGGAAGATGGCGGGAATGAACATTATTGTTAGAAGCAATTTTCGCAAATGCCACAATATTCCAAACTTTGTGCATTTCTTTCTTAAAGTTTTGCAATGGCGAACAAGTCTACGTATAAATTTGCAACCCTATAAAATGTCGGGAAAACCGGGCAATAGAATATGATCAATTAAGTCGATTTTCGCGAATGACACAAAATTCCAAACTTTTTACAATTTTTTCTTAAAGTTCTGGATTGGCAAAAAGTCTATCTATAAATTTGCAACCCTATAAAACGTAGGGAAAACAGGGCAATAGAATATGATCAATTAAGACGATTTTCGCGGATGACACAAAACTCCAAACTTTGTGCCAATTTTTTCTCCAGGTTCTGGAATGGCAAACAATTGTACCTATAAATTTGCAACCCTATAAACCGCCGGGAAAGAAGTGCAATGGAATATTGTCAATTGAGTAGATTTCCGCGGATGACACAAAATTCCAAACTTTGTGCATTTTTTTCTCAAAGTTCTGGAGAGGCGAACAAGTTGACGTATGAATTTGCAAACCCATAAAACGTCGGCAAAGCAGGACAATGGAATATTATCAATCAAGGCGAGTTCCGCGAAATGTTAATCTTTTTGCAATTTTCGTTCAATCACCGGCACACAAAAAAAAAAAGTTGTCTGTGCACCGGGCGCCACCTATCTACGGGCATGTTTTTCGACCCGCTGAACACGAATTTAAAGTCAGTTTAGGCCGTCCGGGCTTCAATTTCGAGTAAATTGCAAAAAAAACAAAAAAATAGCGAAAATTCGATGTTTTGGCGAGAAAAAAAAATTTGAGATCTAATGCAAGCATAATTTTCATGTATTTTGATCTGTTAAATACTAATTTCGATCGTACTTCAATCATAAACCGTTTTAAATCTAAAAAAATTGTAAAAAATCATAAAAAATTACAAAAATCGAAGAAAATTGGGATTTTGTTTTAATCTATCTGAAAACGTTCTGCGTTTTTTTACCGGCTGAAACTCCCCACAAACGTAACAAAATTGATCAGGACTCTTATTGCATAGATGGGAATTGCTTCTTGTAATAGTATACTCTCCAGTAGCCAAGTTGTCCACTACTGAAGAGCTGCAGTCGCTGGATGACGACGCCTGCGGGCCTGCTTTCTCACCCTGACCAGACGCCGATACTGGGTTTCCGAATCCCTGCATCGTAAAGTACTCATCACTTTTACCTGCCATGACGGCACACACGCCGTTAACCCAGGGACTCTGCCAGATGGTTCTGTTGCCCACCGTCACCCCGAGGAGGTGCCCTGGTTGCAAGTACAAGCGATCATGCAATGAAATGAAGTCTGCACTTCGAAGAAGTTGAAATTCCGACACGATGACAAATTTTTACTAAATAAAGGAAAAGGTGGAGAAAGAGGTATCCACATCGTAGATCATTTGAGAATGAAACAGTACATTACCCTCGAAAAACCGTTAAAAATTCAATTTGTGTACATTCTTGGATCTTAATCTTGTATTTTAGAAATAAAAAATACAAGGAATTTATTTAATTGTGTTTAAACAAAAATCCATTTTTTCAGCAGCAATTTTCTGCTATTTTATCGGTTTTTTGCAGTTTTATGAATGTTTGAGGGGACTATGGGCCAAATTTATTGCAGAATCAGAATTTTTTATCTTGTCAAAATATCGAAGTTTTTGGGGTTTTTTGCAATTTACTCGAAATTGAAGCCCGGACGGCCTAAACTGACTTGAAATTCGTGTTCAGCGGGTCAAAAAACATGCCCGTAGATAGGTGGCGCCCGGTGCACAGACAACTTTTTTTTTTTGTGTGCCGAATTGAACCTGCTCTGGTGAAATCGGCATTTATTATCAGATGATTATCAAGGACCAAATTAGCGAAGCCGGTAATTTTTTGGTCCTTCTAAGCGAATTGTCAAGTTATATCGTCATATTCATGATAACCGCTAGTGAAATTAGACGATTCCACCGAATGGTTATCAGATGATAACCCTGTATAGTTCCAACACATAGTTTTACTTGATGGTTTTCTATGTGAAAATAACACTTATTAAAACACAATTGTCTACTACAAATTAGTATTTGAACGTACAGATAATCTTAAACAGTACACTTATTTGATATTACCATTTGGTAAAATCATGTAACATAGCCATCTGAGTTATAATTTCACTGTACATCTGGTCAGAACGTCTGAATTACTATATGATTTACCATATGGTAATGTAAAATTTGAATTTTTTTTTGAGTGACGCTCTCTTGGCAATTTGTACACTTCTGTTAAGTTTATACACATGAAGTCAAGTCTAGAACACTGAATTTTGATTGAAGTTACTCAAATTGAGTTTTCAGCACTTACCTATAGTCTTCAACACTTATAAAAAGTCTTTATAATATTTTTTGCAAATCTTGACCTTTTTTTCAATAAAACAATGGAGTTTACATTAGAGAATACTGTACATCGAATTATTTTACATTTTACGAGATTAATTCCATAATGCTCTGAAAAACAGATAATAGGCGAGATCACAAACTCACAAATTTGCTTCATATGTGCTTGAAGTTGAAATATAGTGATAAAATATTATGTATGCATAGTTTTTCCTAGAGGAATATTCTATTGCCCGGCTTTCCCGACATTTATAGGGTTGCAAATTTATACGTAGACTTGTTTGCCATAGCAGAACTTTAAGAAAAAAATGCACAAAGTTTGGAATTTTGTGGCATTTGCGAAAATTGCTTCTAACAATAATGTTCATTTCCGCCATCTTCCGGGATACTGAAAAAGGTGCAAACTCAATTGGCGACTTAAAATTATGCCACCAAAATTTGCAAAGCACGAAAACATTGTTTGCAATTTCGTGACCCCTAAAAATCTGCCCCTGACACTGGTTCTAGCGTTATCCATAATTTTTGATGTTCCGTGCACATGACAAGTTTGCAAATTCAAAGCATTTTAGGGGTGACGAAACCATGATTTTACCACAAATGTGCACAATGTTTGCAATTTTGTAACCAGAATTAGGCTAATTACAACGTAATCAAGGGTTATTCGTATTTCCGGTTGAAAATTGCGTGTGCAAATTTACCAGGGATGTAGAAAAGAAGTTAGGGAATATACCTGCAATTTGCACAATGTTCGCAATTTTGTCCAAGGAGATATTGCAAATTAACGTTTGACGCGAATTTGAATAATTTCCGGTCACCGGATGAGTGTGCAAATTTTTATATTTAGTCTTTACTAGATGCCTCAACATACGGCAGTGCTGAAGAAATGTTTGTAATTAATGTGAATTGACGGTCTATTTTGACTGGCCTACGCCCAGAACATTCAAATACCCCACCGTGCGACGTCAGCTCCACGATATGGGGTCCAACAAATCGTAACGTCTGTAGGGGCCTTAACTTTGACTGTGGCGATGAGAGGAGTGGGCTTGATGACAAATCTCGTTCGTATTATTATGTAGGGGGTAGTGGTGCATCAAAAATAATAGGGAGTGAAGTGTACATGCTATTTCATTTTTTATTTGTTGCCAACTTTGAGGGTCTGTTGCCCCAGTGACGTCGTCCAAGCCAGTTGATAGCGCTAGGAGGGAGACACAAGCGAAATCTCATTTCATTGGTTGGGCTCTAGAGTGGGGATAAGTCTGCGAGCTGGTCTCAGTTCCATGGCCTCTTCCCTCAATCTAACGTTCTGACTGTCGACGAATGTAATCGTCGTTTCTGTTAGAGCAACATACGTTTCTCGAATGCTTTCAAAAAGACCCTGATCGTTCTTTTCCAGACCTCCTTATTCAGCTAGTACCTCCACAGACCATCATCATCAGCACATGGATCAGAACCGATCCGAGAACAACACAAGCCAACAACAGAACGTCCATCTTCACATGCACCACGTGTGCAATTGCCAAGGCAGTGTCTACCCAACGTACTACCCCGCCGTAGGCTACAGGACCCCCGTCCCCTCCCTGGTGACGTACCCCGCGCCGCCTGTACCGAGACCGTACTTCCAGCACTACCAGTACACGCAGTTCAACATGGGCAACCAGTATTCGGTGCCCATGACCCACGTGGCCGCCACGTCTCCGGTCTACGGGACCGGTTCCGGAGCCAACCCCGATATCGGGTTCGCGGGGGCGGCTCGGGAGAGGAGGGAAAAGGGAGCCGGTTCGCAAGAGGGGAATAGCGATATTGAGAGGATCAACGAGACTGCGAGTTATGAGTATTGCCAGATCACGCCGCCTGCTAGTGAATTGTTGCTGACGGTAAGGTTTTGTAGAATTTAACACTTTGAGCCTCGCGTGGCATTTAAGTGATGCCTCACTTCAACGTACCCTTGGAACGCGAGGTATCTGGGTAATGACACACAGCAACATTTAGTTTTAGGCCGGGTGGTCGCCATGTGGCTTCACGTTATGGCAAATAAAAACGCTCGGTCCCAAGAGGACATCGCTATTTGCGGGTGGGAAAAATTTCAATACCCAAAAAAGTTACATACATTTTTTTGTTTAATTGCAGTATTTTAGCAAATAGTCATTTTTTATCAGAAATTACAATAATTGATCGAATAATACAATAGCGACATCAATATAAATCTTCAATTGTTGTTCGATGTGTCTTCTGCCCAAAACCTGAGATTTAACCCGAAGAAATCACGAGTTATACTTTTTGGTCCCAAAATTTAAGAAAGAAATATTTTTCTGAGATCGCTCAAGGGTGCCTACTTTATCGCAGCAACTTCAGACCCCAAAATACGCTAATCTAGTATTTTAGTCCGTTGATGAGCAAACGAAAACGATCCGGGAGAATTTGTGCCGGCCTAGACCGTCAAAATCGGTCCCTACCGGTTTTTATATAAATTTTAGACAGTAAATAAATACACGCAAACAACCAACTCACATTGAGAACATTTATTGAATATATTATTACACATATGGAACTATTTTTGTTTTCTTATAGTTATGTTGCAGTTCGTACAATTATTGAAAATAGGCTGAACTCTACCTGAGAAGTCATTTTTATTTGTCACTTTCCCCTCTAAATTTATCTGTTATGTTACCTGAATAGTCAGCGACGTTATTACTGTTTTCTTCTTCGTCAATAATACTGATAGTATTAGCTTAGCAGACTTCTCTTTTTCACTCCCCCCTCTAAATATTCTATCTGTTATGTCTACTTTATTTATAAAAGATTCCTCTATACATCCTTCGGCAACGTCTGAGGATTTTCATCTCCCATGCCTCTTTAAAGCAATCAAATCTGTCCCAGCATTAACCAAAATTGTCGCAGAGGACCGACGGAAACAATGTTCTGTGTATTCATGTGCAAATAGCAAAATAAAAAATGATACTACAATTTGAGGCATTTTACCAAACTGATGTATTCCCACTACTTACCTGCAACCTTTTCCATTTGAATATTTGAAGGAAAACTTTCAAAATTTTCTGGACGACATGCAACATATTTTCTATACAAAGGCATATAAGTTTCGTTTATCACAAATGATCTTGGTTTGTTCGTTTCATTATCGGGTATTATAATCGAAAGCTTTGATCAAAAATCTCCTAAGTCATTCAAATTTAATTTATATAGTTCATCACGGCGACATGCACCGGTAACACCAAATATTTAGGCAACCTAATACGTAAACGCAACATAAATATCTGGGTAATTTTAAAACTCTTACGTTCTAAACGTTCCTTATTCATTAAGTATATATAATCTGGTGCTTGAGTGATAAATGTTTCAATTTGTTCATCTGACAAAACTTTTGACTTCTTCTGTTTATAGCTGTCACTTTGACGTTTCAGGAAAGCACTTATTTCGAATATTTTGTAATATAAATATCTTCTTTTGTACTAAGTGTAGCTCTCTGCATGGAGTAATTTGACCATAACGTAGATGCCTTCATCTTTGTAGATAAATCGGAAAAGTATGCAATCATGACATCTTCAGATCGGGAGGTCGTCTTTTTTTGGGCAATAATCCATGAAAGATTTGTGAGCATATTCACATTTTGCCTTGGATTTATTTGGCAATACATTTAAGATGACATTTGCAGCAGCATTTACTAACTCTGATGGTGTTCCGCACACCTGGACATCATCATCACGGTCCATTTTGAATATTTTTAAATATTTTTTAGCGATAAGTAGGTATTAAACCGAAATAAGTAGTGAATCCCTGACTTTTGTCTCATCAATAAACAAAAAACGATTTTCTAGGCAATGAGATGGTTATCAGAAATTCTCATGCATTTATAAAAATTCCTTAATTTATGATAATGTTGATTGCGATTTCAGAAAAAATAGTAAAATCACATTCCCTGACTTCATAGCTTGTTGGCCTCGGCTTAACGCCTCGTCCAACCATTTTATTGTATTTTTTCCTCATCAACTTGTTCAGGAGATTGAATGAGCTGATCTCACAATCTAGGCCCATACAGTTCCTGAGTTTTACCCATTTCCAGGACAGTCCCGACAACACATCTCCAGAAAATTTCGTGAAATTTCTGGAACGCAGCTGTTTGACAGCCGAACAAATAGCGTATAGGAACAGAAACAGACCATGCTTCCGAAACATTCAAAATTTGTGCATCCGAACACGATCAGAAATACTGAAACCTTGCACCACAATATCCAATATCCACTCACAAGGTAAGCCCAATTCATATTATTTTTACAGTTGGCCACACACACACACAACTGAAAGAGTGAAATTATCAGTACCTGCGCTGACAATAAGAGTGGAAACGTATTTGGAAGGAAAAGGATTTTAGTCTAACTTGAACGATGGAAGATATTGACTAAAGTTCATCTTTCAGTCGCAGATTATTCCACATCTGATTTTATGAACATCCTGTTTATATTTTCAAACAAATTAGTCGACGTTCAATAACTCAAAAGCGGTAAGGGTATATATATATATATATATATATATATATATATATATATATATATATGGTATATTTTTGAAATCCGGAAAATTTAATATTATACCGATGTGAACAATACTCTTTTCATAATTTTCCATAGGTATACCGTGGGCAACGAAAGACTTTATATACGCTTTTGTAAGATTGACGAATTGTTGGCATATTCTCAAAGGATACTGGGAGAACAGAGATGGTTCGAGTTTGGGAAAAATCGAAAAAGAACTGACCCCAGAATTCCGAGCTTGCTATGTGAGATGGGAGAAAGAGACAATGGAACTAGCAGCCCAACTCACGAGAGTGTTTTATAATCTTGATACTAACCTCGTTACACCACAGGTATGAACATCATGGAAATATGCGAAAGTTATTTCTCCCAGTACTACCGAAATGTGTTTCAGGTCAACTTGATGAAAACTACGGCGAGTGACAACGCAGTGAAAAAAATATCGACAGCCGAAAATGTGCCCAATCCCTCTCTGCCAACCATCCAGATGAACAACCCCGCCAAAAACGTGAGGGGTATCATACACCTACCTACTGCGCCAGTTACCGAAACTGCAGATCAGGCCAATCAAACGTACTCTGGTGATTTTTGTAAGGCCAAAGAGGAGGGGTTCGATTCTGAAGAGGAAAGGAGGGTGAGATACGAAAATGCATTTTATCAGGAACGTTAATTTACTATTGTTTCGGTGGGGTGTTTGAATATCCTCTGAAATCGAATTTAAAAAATACACTGTGATCCAAATATGGACGAAAATTATTGATGTTCAATTTCGAAAAAACTTGACAGTTATCTGACATAAATAGCTTCTTGTCAACATAGCATGGCTTTGCAAGTACTTTATGTAATCTTACAACTCGTGTATAAATGTACCTCTATTGTGGACGTACTCCTGGATTTTTGAGAGATTTCCTCTTGTTTTGAGGGTTTGCTTATGGATGGATGTACTTCTGCTGTACTGGATTTGGGCAAGCTATTGTTTTTGTATATATATATATATATATATATATATAATATAAAATAAATCGTAAGAAATCCGAACAAAACCAATTTTCTTCCAGGTCTATATGAAGCCCGGCAGTTACAGCGTACCAAAGAAGGATGGCAACGATGGAGGAGCCACGGCCAGTCCGAGAGCCATCGAGTTCTTGGAGACGGCACAGAACATCAACAAATCCCAAACGACGAGTGACAGATATTGGTCCAACGTCAACGTCGGCAGCACTAAAAAATCCGGCGACACCAAAATGCTGCAGGATGTGACGTCAGAATCAGACCTTGAGGTATAAACATTTTTTGATTGGTACATTGAGGTATAACATTTTTTGATCGGTACAGTAAATTGTGATTGTGGGGTGCAAAGTATTTATTTTCAACGAAATGAATGGAGTTGCACAGTCTCACCTTGTATAGAAGTTCTTTTTTCTTTATAAATTATCTGTTGGTTCTCGATAGTCAAGTTTGAATACACATTAGATGATTTTATTGTATATTTTCCGCAGTTGAATCTATCTTCTCATTTGAACGTGCATGAATGGTTGCTGAGCAGCAATTTCTCCGATTTTGGCGAACCGTCGCCGGTTTCTAGTTCCACTCAGGATATGAGACAATTTTTTGTCGACACCTCTTCGTTGTACCATAACTTGCCGCAGTTGGAATCGGAAATCCAAAAGCATAATCCATCCATCACCGTTCTGCAGAGAGGAAAATCCGATACAAGGAACGATAAAGATGGTGCCATTACCGGACATATACAGGGTGAGTGAATAATGTCATGGCTTGATCAAAAGGCAGCACTTGCTAGTAGAGAATATCTTTTAAATTGTTTTAACATTTCCATTCTACGATTTTGATGGTGATTTTCTTCTCTTTAATGATAATATTTATTGTTCCCAAATATTTCCCTTGATATATTGGTAATACAAACAAGTATATATTTTAAATTGATTGCATCAGAATTCATTGGAAGAACAATAAAATTCGTGTGGCACATGTTTCTTTTAATTTGTTTCGAATAGATTTGTTGAAATATTGTTCACAAGTTATTGGGTAGGTTGTTGATAAAAAAATCTAAGTTATGCAACAGATTTTTCCCCACACTCTGAGAAAGATTAAGAACCATTACTGAAAAACTATTTACCGATTTGAATGAAAAGTTTGGTACCTCTTTCACCTTTTAGTTTGAATTTTAACCAAATACAATACCTATAACATTGTCATATAATTTTTCAAGCACATATTTTATCTAATGTATTTTGTTTGTGCACCCTTTTCGTTAACTGTGAAATATTTTTGGGATGATGATAATAACAAATATGTTGTGATTTCATGATGATTTTTCAACGCCTTGTATTTTGGTTGACACTTTCAGATAAAACAAGTTGGGCTTCTCCTTGAAAAAATTTGTTTTTCTTGACAATCTTGAAATATTAATATGCAAAGATAATGTCTTTACCGAATTTTAATCATTGATCCGGCTCGAATGACAAACGTACAAGTTTATGGAAGGAAAAATATAAATACTTAACAACAAGAAAATAAAATACTATGTACTCCAGAGAGTATTGAAGAATAATAAATATGCTAGAATCAGAAGAAAAAAAAATTAATGAAGAAGGTGTTTCTTTAAATGAATTATGAATCGTAATTTGCCATATGTTTTCAAATGGTCTTTTGAATCTATAACTCAAGGAATAACCTACGTCACACATCCAAAGCAATGACTTTTTACTCTTTAGTGCATTTGAATAAAAGCTTGTCTTTAAAAAGGTTTTTTATTAATTATTTTATTTTGAGCTTTTTAGTACTCGAGTACATCATAATCTTTGCATTTTTGTTGAAGCATCATTATTATTCCTGTAAGTTCTGAGCTATCTAGTCCTTCAATGAGGAGATCTTCAATTTATGAATTTTAACTAAAAATCGATATTCTTCGACTAAATTTTTAATCTCCGACCTCAAAAACCCCTACATACCAATTTGGAATTGAATCGGGTCATAATTACAAAACTCGTCCGTCATCTTGAATTTGTGAATCGTACCATAAACACAGAGATCATCGGCCATCTTGGAGTCGCCATTTTGATTTTATGAATTATGAAGAAAGATTCATAATCTGACCCAAAACCCCCCCAATTTTTGAGCCGCCATTTCAGTTTCATAAATTCTTACAAAATATTCATTTTCTCCGACTCCGATAACCTCCAAATACAAATTTTGAATAGAATCGGACCATAATCACAAAACACCTCCGCCATTTTGGAGCCGCCATCTTGAATTTATATATTTTCACAAGAAATTCATAATCTCTGACCTCGAAAAGTCCCACATACCAATTTTGAATCGAATCGGACCATAAATCACAAAACTTGGAGCCGCTATCTTGAATTCATAATCTCCGTCCTGGAAAATCCCCACATTCCAATTTTGAATCGAATCGTATCATAATCACAAAACTCGTCCGCCATCTTGCATTGTCACCGGAATTTCAGCTCACTCGGATATCGGCAAGTGCTCCAAAAATGGATTACAAATATTGAAACGGAAATAATTACAGAATGACAGAATGATAGAATGACAGAATGACCGAATGACAGAATGACAGAATGACAGACTGGCAGAATGACAGAATGACAGAGTGACAGAATAACATACGAACAAAGCAAGTTGAATAAAAGCTTGTAAAAAGAGGAAGCCGACATTTTCTGAAGAATTCGATGAGAAATTAAAACAACAAATTATTGAAAATTCAGTTCCATTATGTTTTTTTCGATTTTTCCATTCCATTCAACTGGCTTCGAAAAAACATTTTCAAACAAAAATACGAAAAGTTACTTTCCAAGTGAAAGAAAAGATCTTCGCCAAGATCAACGCGGCAAATTCCATTGTTTTTTTAGCTCACTCAACCGACATTGCAAATAATATAATGTAAATGTTATAATCAACAGAACGGTTTTTATCCTGACATCTCTCGTAGAATCACGGAAGTTTTGGTGGGATTCGTTCTTGTCGACTTTCAATTTTACAGTTAACTATCCTCTTGCAAACTTGTCAGAGATAGAAAACTGCGTCACATGAATGAATCAACTACTACCCGCTAGATGGCAGAAGCATTCACTTTCTGATATATTTGTGAAATATTTCACATTTGTCAATTTAGATACAAATAAATATACATGTAATTCCTAGCCGTTTTGAAATTGACAACAAAGTATCCAGGTAACCAACTGAAAGTGAGTTTATACAGCACATAAAATAAAATAAGAAATAAAAAAGTAAAATAAGAAATAATAATTTTCAGAGTGTTTATAGAGCTGAGTAAAATGTAAGAAATTTGGGATTTTATGCTGAGGTTACCTCAATTTCAATGATGTTTACTTGAAAAATTGGTCCCTGTTATTGTTTATTGAATAAAGAATAAGCCCCTGTTGACAACACTAACAATATTATAAAATCTTCGTCATCTAAAGACATTATTGGCCAAAAACGAAATTTTAAAAAAATGACATTGAACACACCATTTTCCAGTTATGAAAACAATAACATATACTAGCACTGAATAGCTATTATATCATGTCATCTATCATCAACTTTCGTCAATTTGTCTAAATTATTCAGTATGTGCATGTGCCTAACAACTAGTCAAAGTAAAATAAAATAAAAGATAAAAGTTAATAATTTTTTATTTTACCTCTTATTTTATTGTATTTGTATGTGTAGTTTTAACTTTTTAAATTACTTTATTTTATTTCTTATTTTATTTTATTTCCAGTATAAACTCACTATAATACAAATGTATTGAAGAAATTAAATCAGATACCCAAATACTGTTCATTGAAAAAATATAAAAAGTGGACGTCTAAACATATTGTCATGCAGGGTTCGTTCTGAATCGTTGCTATATCTATACTTTTATAAATAAAGTGAGATTGCGAGTTTGTTTGTATGTCGGGGATTGCTATTCAAAAATTTGTCAATTCAACAAAAATGAAGAGAATAAATTCATTATGCACGGCTTGGTAATGGTATCGAGTTTGTTATTTATGTCCTCCTTCATCATGTTCATAACTCTTTTGATTTGAAAAAAAATCTGAATATTTTGAGGAAAAAAGGCATAATTTTGTGATTTTAATAAGTGGTAGGATGGCGCAAATACACCGTCGCAGCATTAACAAATTTGTTGGATTATGCCATTCAATGTGTCACATATTCTCTTCCAGAGTTTGTTTCGAGGAACTATCGAAAATCGTCTAAAACCACAGTCGGGATATACGAGGCTGGATTTGAAGGTATCACCCACGCTGGCACCTGTATTTTGGAAACATTACTCATGGACTTGAAGAAATATGACATTTTGGAAGGACTAGAAGCGTCAGACAAGGTTTCGTACACGCAACGTGCCACCTTCAGGCTTGTTAACAATTAAACTTTGCGATTTCCAGAATTTTTATGCACCGTTGATAGACATCGATCTGGTTATCGATAAACTCAAGAATAACGACTATCTCTATGTGAATGAGATCGTGAGAGACTTGAGATATCTCATCAACTACTACAATGGTTTTGCGGAGGTGAGTATAGCACTCAAATGGCATGACAAATATATTGTCGATTCTTATATTTTCAGCATTTTACCAACGTTGACAATAAGAAGAAGGAATTGGTCACGTTCATAACGGAAATGTTCTCGCTAAAACTGCGCGATTTCCTGCTGGAAAATTTTCCCGGCTTCGATTTCGTCGACGTTAAAGGAGACGTGCTGCAAGAAGTTGGCCCTCTGAAATTGAACATGAATAACAAAAATTAGCGACGAGGTGAAAATATACCCGATAAGTAAAAAAGTTTAAAACGCTTAGGTTCAAAGTTTTTTCTCAAAAAATTACGGTATTGATGTAAGAAAAAAATGTCATTTTTATTTTCATTCAACTTATAAATATTTCGGTACATACTTTAACTGAAGCTCATCCTATATTGGACACAATTTTATGTAAGTTTCAAACATTCAAATGATAAGAGGGAATGATCACAAATGTACATTGTTCAATAAATATTTTTTGAAATGAAATTTAACATTTTTTTATACAGGGTGACACAGTGTTCAACAGTCAAATATTTAGGATTGCTTTTTTTGGTAAATTTTTGTTTTTTGCTATAAACATGTGTCCTAACTTGGTTTATTTTCTACATAAAGGGTGTCAATGTTTTTATTAGCCAAAAGGTTTTCGAGTAATAAAACTAAAAAAATATTTTTTTCTAAAAACTTTGATACCCTGTATCTCGAAAACAAAGTAAGTTATGACACATGTTTGTGGGAAAAAAACTTATTTTTATTTCAAAACCCGATCCTAAATATTTGGCGGTTTAACCCTGTGTCACTCTGTGTATGAATATCGTTGGAAACGGCAACTTTCTCGAAACGTTGCTTCGGAAGGTGGAGAGCTATTTTTTATACTTGGGATCAATAAATATTATAGTGTTTATGAGCTCCAGACTAATTCATCACATATTCCTCCTTAAGTGTTTCTACATCCTTGCCCAAATTGATTTTCCGCAAATACACTGTTTGGTTATATGTGACGTGAATCAAACTTTTTCATCCGAATCATTCCTCTCCGGTTCGATGTTGTCGTTTCTCCATCAGGCTGTTTACTTTCCAGTGGCCATAGATAACCTGCATCTTTTTTCAAACTGATGCACATGAAGGCACTAGCGAATGCCATCACAACAAAGAATATTAGCACTGCTATTCCTCTGGAGAAGTTCGTGCCCCCTGCATGTTCATCCAGTGATGTATTGTGATTTGAGAGCCTAGTTGAGTTTTCAAGGGAGATGTGGGGAAATCCATGTTCCTGAAAAAAAAGTAAAAAATGTCATGTTCATGGAAAATTATTTTCTGATGGAATTTTCGATATTTCCTGAAATGTATTAATTTAATTAATTAACATTTTTTTTCATATTTGAGTTTACAATAATTGTGTATGTAATGGAAATGGTACATATAAATTTAAAAATAGAATACTATGTATAACCAGACAGTTATTAACTGGTATAAGATTATACATTGTTTCAGATAAATTTTTGAAAGTATTAAATTTATCGGAAAATAATAATATATTAACCTATTAACAAATATTCAGACATTATCAATAGAATCAAATAAATCAATATACATTCGAAATTAATGAACAAAGGATAATAATAAAAAGAAGAAATGGAGGTTGTGAAATGAATGGAATCAGTTATTTCTTTGTGATACAATGTATGTTTTTACTTCAATTTTGAATTGAAATATATTGTTACATTTTTTTAGATCATCGGGTAGATTATTGGATTTTGAGATTGCCTCATTTTTTCTGACCTATTTTAGAATTGATAGCTTCGAGATGGAACCAGTTATATTGTCCAGTATGGTGAGTATGAGTTTCGGAGTTTCTTGTTAATATGAAATTATATCTTTTATTAATAATATCATTAACAATTTTCAGAGTGTTGATTGTATAGTGTTCCTCTAAAGAAAATGTATTCGTTTTATTGCTTTTTATCAAACATTATTGTTGGTATATCATATGAAGCATTACAAGCTTTAATGATTTCTATATAAAACAGAATTTGTTGAAATTATTTTAACAGAGTTCTCCAAATATTATTAATGAATAGTTTATTGATAGTATGATATGTATTAAGTTTGGGACATCTTCTCAATGCACCAATAATGGGAGATATTTTTTGTTTGAGAATATCAATATGCTTGTCCCATTTCAGTTTCTCATCAATCCAAATACCAAGTTATTTGATTTGGGAAGTTTGGTTTCAAGCAGTTATTTTTTATATGGATATCTAGATTAATAGTTTGTTCATTTCGTTGGTGCAAAATTATATATTGACTCTTATTGGAATTTACAGAAAGGAGATGAGGATATAGCCATTTTCTGTTTTCTTTAGGCTTCGTTTATCGTATATTCTAGAATTGTAGGATTTTTATTTGCATATAAAAGAACTGTATCATCTGCATATATGGTATATTCACTAGTTAAATTGATTTTAGGAATATTTTGAATATATAATAAATATAAAATTGGACCTAACACAGATCCTTGAGGAACACCTCTATTTATATATAATTTTTTGGTTTCAAAATTATTTATTTCAGTTCGAATGGTTCTATTCTTAAGGTAAGATTCCAGTAGATTATTTGCCATTCCTCTAATTCCCATTAAATCGAGATATTTCAAAAAAATTATATGGTCAACTGTATCAAAAGCTTTCTTAAGGTCCATAAAAATTGCTATTACATAATTTCCTTTGTCAAGTATGTCTTGTATAAAATTAATTACTTGTAGTACTGCTTCTTGTGTTCCACTGTTCTCTTGAAAACCAAATTGATTTAAATCAAGTCCATAATTTTTATTTGTGAAGTTTACTATTCTTTTTTTAATAATTTTTTCAATTATTTTGGAAAATGTTCTTATTAATGCTATGGGCCTGTAATTGATATTGCTTTTATTGATCCATGTTTCAATTCACTGGGAAACATTCCTGTTATGAAAGATTTATTGATTAATTTAGTTAATGGTTCTGCTAAAATATTTTTTAATTCTACAATATCTCGTTTAATCAAACCTTCTGGATCAGGGCATGTATTTTTTAGGTTATTCATTATTTCTATAATTTCATATTCATTAGTGGGGGATAGTAACAATGTTTTTAGGTTGTGGTAAAGTATCATTCTGCTGTATTATTTGTAACTGTGCAACATGAAATTGAGCATGTGAAGGACATTGGTGGTTTTTTGTGATATTTCTGAAGGTGAATATTGAAATTCCATTTATTGATTAAAAACATCCGTTGGTAAGGAAAATTCAATTCTTACTGAACATGTAAATGATATTAATTTTATTCGACTAATTCATCACAGGAGAATATAAAAGCATATATAAAACAAACTACTGAATGTAATTGCCAACAAACATTGCCATTTGTAAAATGAACTATGAGAGTTATAAATTTCCGGATCATAAAATAATAAATTTCGGAGCTGAAAAAATAATGGAAAATCGATCGAACCATATTTCTGAAAAAATATCAAAATTATATTTCGAATGTCATGTTTAAAAAAGTTAAGAATGCCCAAAATTGGAGCAATCACTGTACTCATTTTCTCGCCTTAGATATTTAATAACTATTTGGTCATCAAAAATATATTATTTATGAATTCATAAATAAATCAATGAGAATTATTTTTGGAAAAACGTCTACAGTTATCCAAAGATAAAAAAATTATATTGAAATGTGATTCAATAGCGAGTCATGGGGAGAGTTCCATTAACCTTCGTGAAAATCTTTGCTTATATTTTCTTTTTTCTCATTTATTTCATAGAATATTTCTTCCACATCAGATGCGCCAGTCTATGTTAATTCATTCCAAAGCCCTCAATCAATTACCCGTGTCAGCGATGGCGGAGGAAATTTAATTATATATTGTGGATCCTTGTACAGGCTCTGATCGATTGTGGAAGGTATGATGTTACATTTTTCACCATATTCCTGGGCTTCAGAGTTATAACATGAAACTTGAAAGATTTCCCTGATATAGAAAGTAATGCAACAAAAAATTGTTTTAAACAATTGAACCAAAACAGAAAATATAATTTCTTTAATTGCACGACCTAGGCGCAAGAATACTTATTTTATATTCGCGGCAAGCTTTCAAATCTGCTACTCACAGAATAACCTAGGCCAAACATTTGAAGAATATATTTTTTTCTTTTTAGTGCATTTGTATGAAAGCTTGTCTTAAACATTTTTATTAAATTTTTTTTAGTCATTCCGTCTACGTCTACGTCATTCCGTCTACGATTCCAGAAAAAATCCACATACCAAATTTGATAACCATAATAACATCTTGGAGCCGCCATCTTGAACTCTTGAATTTTGACAAAAAAATCATGATCTCCGTCCCTATAAAACCCCCACATACCAATTTTCATTGGAATCGGCTAATGCCACAAAACTCATCGTCATATTGGATTCATGAATTTTGACAAAAACATCATGATGTTCGACCCCAAAAATCCCCACACACCAATTTTGAATGGAATCGGGTTATAATCACAAAACTTGTCCCATTTTGGAGCCGCCATCTTAAAGTTATGAATTTTGACAAAAAAAACATGATCTCCGTCCCTATAAAACCCCCACATACCAATTTTCATTGGACGGCTATAACCACAAAACTCATGGTCATATTGAATTCATGAATTTTGACAAAAACATCATGATGTCCGACCCCAAAAACCCCCATACACCAATTTTGAATGGAATCGTGTTATAATCACAAAACTTGTCCCATTTTGGAGCCGCCATCTTGAATTCGTGGATTTTGACAAATAAATCATGATCTCAAAACCCCCCATACACCCCAAAAACCCATACTTTTTAATTTTTATTGGAATCGAGCTATATTCACATTTTTTCTCCAGCAATTCCATAATGCATTGTCACAGGAACTATGAACACCTGCCAAATTTCACGTTAATCGGACAACTTGCAAGATTTTATTGCAGAGAGACAGACTGCGGGACAGGTGAAACTAAATAAAAGCTTGTAAAAAGTAACCATAATTTGTTTCTTTATTGATTTGATAACAATTACAATTGAGATTGCAGATTTGTAGTGGCCTCTGGTTCAGGATCGGAAATTGTCTAGGCAATGATAATATTAACAATAATAAGGCGAGTGTATGAAAAAATGAAAGTTTGTTGCAATAATGATGTGAAATTCAAATAATTCATCAGCAATTAGAAGAATCTGTTTAATCTGCATTACGCAAATCTGAGAGGACTTATTTATAGACCATGAGAAATGACTTATTCCTACTACAACCTATATAATAGGCGTATGTTGAGTCTAATAACCATCAGAAAACAACTACTCTCCTGGCTAATGCATCGACGAACATTGGATTACATTCGATGGATAATCGTTTAAGGTCCTTGTCGTGCTACATTGTCAAAAATTAGGCTCGTTTGTAGCGGGAAGCGATACATGCGCAAACGTTGAATTAGAAGGATATTTTTTAAGGGAATAATTATCTGAATCAGTGACATTTCCTCGTTTGTAGATGGGAATAAAGTTTCCAATTATCAGAAAAACCCCACAGCAAAATGAAAAATTCATCAAAAAAGTTAAAGACATGATTATGTATGGGAGTACTTTTCATTTTGTAAAAAAATGACTGTCATATATCAATTTTTGAGGTTTCTATTGATGAATCATTCCATGACTTTCATCGTAGATTATTCTGAGAAACCATTTCTGAAGTGTTTTATTTTATGAAATATTTTCCTCATACCACCCTATGCCCGAATTCCACAACTCAATTGTGATTATACAAGTGAACAATATAGTGTTCGTATTTTTATAATAAGTGTCTATCGATCATTATGCCCGAATATATCGATTTTTTGTATCGATTTCAAAAGAATCTAGTATGTTTTTATGCAAAGTTATTGGAAGATACTTAGTTTTCCCAAACATTATCTCTAATAAGTTGAAATCATAATTTTTATATATTTTTTTTTATTTCTTGAAATTTGTTCACAGTGGCAGCCTCAAATATAATATCAATTATCTACAAAACAGCGGATTCCACATTTGCACGTGATAATCAATAGATCGTCAAGGTAAATACTGAATAGTAGTGAACCTAAAGCGTACCTTGAGTTATTCCATATTCGAAACGGATAACCACAATTTTGATCAATTTCTAAATACAAATATTTCTGAGAGAGATTACTTTGATATTCATCGAAATTCCATTTTCCTAATTCATTCAATAACTTACCTCTGTGAGGTCAAGAAACTGATTGAGGTTTTTATACCTAGAGATTCATTTATAAATCTATTTCACCAGATGGTAAATAGCATCTCGTGTCGATGTCTTTTTGAAACATAATTTGAAGGTTTCCAACCATTTTTGGTTCCTCTCCGAAATATTCTACTTTTTTCAAATATCTTGGACTTCTGGACATATTCCACCAAAGAAAATAAGATAGTGACTAAGGTTTATCTTTCAGTCGCAGATGATTCCACATCTGATTTTATGAACATCTGTTTATATTTTCAACAAATCAAACTATTTATCAAATATCCTACAGGTTTCGGAAATATTTCAGATATTGTTTTCAAAACTTCAATTCATTTTGATCACATTGAACAGATCAGATTGTAATACAGTAAAATAGTACATTATCACGTACATAAAATCAGGTAGTAGCGATTTTTTCACACAATGTTCAGAATTACGTAGATGTACTCTGGTCAGCACTTTTTTCAGTTTTCGGACATTTTGACCATGAAGGAGGCATTTTTCGACCATGACTATGAATACCTTTCTTAACAAGATATAATTTGCTGTAGATACAGATCTTCAAAGTTTGGTGTTTTTTCAAATCTGCAAATTTTCATCAATTTCTCTTGTTTCTCATTAAAATCGCCTTCGTATCAACACAATTCCCTTTCATATGGTTCAGCGAGGTGAGTTTTTACAAAATGTACATTTTAGAAAGTTGTGGGTGGGGGGATGGAGAAGTATGCATGTTCGAAACATCCCAACTGCGAGTACTTGCCTCTGAGCCTGTACAAAAAAAACAAGTTCATGAGGAGTGATCAAAATCCCCAACCTCAGCCACCCTTTCTTTTGACGACTCGTAAATTTCAATTTCCGGTAACAAATTTCTTATCCTTAGGCGATGGGAATTTAATTGAAAACAAAGTGTGGAGTGGAGTGGAGTTTGAACAAATGTGTATTTTTTTTATGCAAATAGCATTTTTCACAACACACACAACATTAATATATAAGTCTCCTTCCAGCAAACTCTCACCACATATAAAACAAGTGGAACTCTTTGAAGATCCGGTTTCCGACATCCTGATATCTGAATGACACACTACAACAACAAATATAACGACACAATTTACATACCGAACGTTGGCCATGGTTATTTTATCATTGCAAAAAATTTTCAAATTTGAAAGAAATACCAAATTTTGAAAAGCTGTATCTTGGAAACTATTGGGTCCACGGAGACAAAAAAAAACCCAAAATTTAGCAAATTCTACATAGTTTAACAAAAAAAAATTGCAGTTTTTGGGCTGGGAAACTAAGTTCCGGAGGTCGAAAACTTGACCAAAGTACCCCTACGTCATCCCGAACATTGTGTAAAAAAGCGCTACTACCTGATTTCATGTAGGTGATATCGATTCTGGACAACAACTTTATTGTATTATTGATGGAAAACATTCAAAATTTTCGATGAACTGCATGTTTTAGATAATCGAGTGATAACTAGCATAAATAAATCATACTCACATATACAGCGGGATGAAAATGAATGAGAAGTCACCCACTAGTTCACAGGGCGAACACAAAATATTTCACCAACGACGGCAATAATTTCCATTTGAGCGACAAAAACCGTGTCACACAAGCTGCCGCGTGCAAGTGATCTCTGTCTTTGCTTTCAGCGCTTTCAGCCTGCTGTAATTACATTTCAGGGGGGTCTTGTGGCATCATTAGGGAATAATTAATTATTTGCAGACATCGATACCTTCAGTAAGGGATTTAGATACCTCGATTCTGCAATATTTGAAATATAATAATAATGAAGTGGAAAATTGCGTCTGTGAAAAATACACGAAAGAAAAAATTGTGGCATAAACAAATTATTAAATTAAAGAAAAAAAACATCTTCAAGCAGGATTCGAACTCACGGCCTCTAGTCAGATGCTATACCAACTGAGCTATTGAAGACGTAGGTTCTGTCCGCTTTTTCTCATAATTTAATGTTAGTGTTAGCAGGGGCGCAAAATATAATTTTACACCCCTTACACCTTTTTCAGTAAAAATTCATACATGGGTGGGTACACATAAATAAAATTAAAATACGTGCTAATACCTATATTTAATTTTGATACTGATACATCAAATAAGGGGGTACACACAAAATTGAAATAATCGCTATTACTTATCTAATTTTTAAATGAAATATGTGTTAATTTATATACGGTATAATGTATAATCTATAATTTTAAATCCTCATTATCATTTAATGTTTGCAAATGAAGGAAATGAGTATTTCCGAAAGCTCAAATTAAAAAAAAGTGTACTGATTTTCATCAGCATGATACCTGACTACTCATCCCCATAACATTAAAAGATCTTGACAAGTCTTAGACATAAGGATTAACGAAGAATGTAAACAAAGCAAAGCAATAAAAAAACTGACAAAACAATAACAATGTTACATAACAGAAAAAAAAAGAACAAACTAACTTATTGGAAGCACTATTTTCTTGCCTTCTTTCGGCAAAATCTTTAATCAACTCGTCTAAAGGAATACAATCCATAAGGTCACTTTCTATGGACATAATTGCCAGATTACTGAGTCTCTCTTGTGCTATAGTTGATCATAAAAAAGATTTTATTAATTTTAATTTTGCTACAGATACTGGTAGCGTTAAAAAAAATCGTATTGTCACTCCAGTATTTGGAAATGTTAAAATTAAATTGTTCTCCAAAATGTGTTGAAGAATTAACTGAACTGAGGATCTAACTCATTTTGCTCCGGTAAGTGGCATTTTAAACAGATAATTTCAACAAATAAGTCATTTGCATCAATATCTGATTTATTACATGCTTCATCTTTCAAATGAAATGATACATTTTCACACGAGTTTCTTAATTTTTCTTCATTCAAGCTGAACATTTGATAAATAAATCCAAAAATGTTATTAAATTGCTCCAACCCCTTGAATCTTTCATAAATAGATGATAAAGGTCGTATCTAGTAAAGAGAAGAATACTTTTACGCTGTAATTCATTTTCGGGTTTGTTATTGGTTCGTCACTACTTTCATAATCAAACTGTCTTTTCTTTTTTCTTTGACGAACTGTTTGTGAAGATAAAAAATCTGAGAGATAAGTGCCATGTGAAGTGGAATGAATAGAAAAATCGAATTAAACGGTTTTCTTCACATAAAGGATTCAATATAAAATTGAACCAGAGAAAGGTAGATCTCAGGTGAAAAACAACTACTTTCCTGGCAAATACCACGCAGAACGTTGAATGATATTCACCTGAAAATCCATGCATACTTCCATATATATCAATGGACATTGAATGCAATGTTTCTTTCTGATAAGCTCGATTATGTTTAATTTATGTCGTGTTCACCTAACAATCCGCATACCGGTTTCAGGATTCTTGGACCTCATCAGTACGGAGTAGTCAACCAGCCAAAGGACCAAAGAACTCTGGCTGAAATGAGACACAACGTAAACAAACCATCATCGATCTTGTAACACCTAAAGTTTATATTTTCCGGCGTACCTATAGGTGTTACAAGATCGATGATGGTTTGTTTACGTTGTGTCTCACTTCAGCCAGAGTTCTTTGGTCCTTTGGCTGGTTGACTACTCCGTACTGATGAGGGCCAAGAAGCCTGAAACCGGTATGCGGATTGTTAGGTGAACACGACATAAATTAAACATAATCGAGCTCATCAGAAAGAAACATTTGCATTCAATGTCCATTGATATTATATGCATGCATGCATGGATTTTCAGGTGAATATCATTCAACGTTCTGCGTGGTATTTGCCAGGAAAGTAGTTGTTTTTCACCTGAGATCTACCTTTCTCTGGTTCAATTTTATATTGAATCCTTTATGTGAAGAAAACCGTTTAATTCGATTTTTCTATAAAAAATCTGGTTCAATTTCGTCTACAAGAAATTCGCTAAATCCCTTATCATCTCGTAAATCTATTTTGTTTAGACAGTCCAAACAAGCTTCTAGATTCAGACTTTGATTCTGCATTAAATTACTCAGATAATTGATTTTAAATAAACTATTGTACCAGACAGCATACAAAATTGTAGTTTTGGATTTTTGTTGCGAGCGATCGAGCTAGGTGTGATGTACTAAATTCTTTTGAAGATGCGGTTGCATCCATTACTTTTAAAAGAACATCATAAACCTCACCAATTTGATATCTCAAAGGTTTTATAGTGTCTATTCTACTGGACCAGCGTGTATCGATAGTGGTTTTAAAGATAAATCTGTAAGGCACGTTTTCAAAATTGACCATCTTTTGGTTGACGCCGAAAAAAATACATATATCTTTGGATGTCAAAGAATCCGGATACCTCAAAAAAAATTCTAGCAGCATCGTTAGTAACTGAATTCAATGAGTGCGCCGAACAAGGAACAAAAAATGCTCGCGGGTTTATATTTGAGACTCGTGTTTTTTATTCCACTGTGAATTCACTCATGTTTGCTCCATTATCATATCCTTGTCCTCGCAAATCATATATACTTAAATTTAATTCTACTTATGAATCTGTCACATATTCATACAAGCCAGCAACTATAGGGCAAAATAAAATGAGATGTTCACGAATATGATTCTTGTACCAATTGTGGTGTACCATGAACCATCTCGTTATCAATTTCTCGTAAACTATAGAACCAAGAATAGGCTCTATCGTTTTGCTGGGAAAATTTCCGGTAAACTTCACTGTTGCTTCATCGGTTTCGGGAAAAACATTCGCTTCCATGTGATACAGACAAACAGATGGATGCCCAAGCGATCTTGGAATTCCGTTTTTTTCCATCTGAGGTAGGGAACTATAACAATGGGAAATCAAAAAACAGTCGAAAAAATAAATAATGATGCTAGTGAGAACTAGGAATGACTTCCATGATTACTTTTCCTGCCTCAGGTTCTTACAGAATGAAAGTAAATAATAAACATTAAATGAATGTGGTTTTTTGTGGAGGAACAACGTTTCTTGACATGTTTTTTGGGTAACCTTCCACAGTCTGAAAATGAAAATATTATCAGGAAAAGTGCAGAAAGGACCAACTAATTAGTTCACCCCGATAAGTTATTGCGTTCACCAAATTATATTTCCTATAGAAAAATGATTCAATTAGTCAATAACTTGTCGTCTTCTGAATTTGCCTATCGAATTTTTTTTTTTAATTTAAAAGATACTTCTCTATATAGTTTTTGATTGATGTTTCGGGGACTATATCTGCCCCCGTTCTCAAAATCTTCTAAATCTCCTTTAATTGTTTTAATAATTTGGATTTTTTCTTGCGAAGTCTTTTTCGCTTTTTCAACTGACGGAAATATAATTTGGTGAACGCAATCACTTCGGGATGAACTACTTAGTTTGCCCTTTCTACACTTGATTATATTCTCATTTTCAGACTGTGGAAGGTTACAAAAAAAACATGTTAAATAATAAACATTCCTAAAAAAAACGTAGGCTATAGGATTCACAATGGCCGCCGTAGATTGGAAAAAAAATGTCTGCCGTAGATTGAGGATATATCAAGGAGGTGTTTGACGGTTTCTGGGGGGGTGCCATGGAGGTCTGAAATGTTTCGGGACATTATGAATGAGGGTTGTATTAGTGCCCAATCACATTCATGGTCGCCGTAGGTTGATAATTTCATAATTACTGCTCTGGGGGCCCGCCTGGGGTGTTAATCTGTCTCTCGGATCTGCCACATGGGTCTGAGATGTCTGAAGACCATTTATAGAAAACAAATGGTCAACCTACGTTGAGGGAAAATGGTGTTTACGAGTCTCAGGCGAGTGAGATTTGGAGCATTCATGGAGCCGTATTGGGGCCCAACCATATACAGAGAAAAATATGGCCACCGTAGGTTGAGAATATCAAGATCTCTGCTGGGAAGCCCCGCCTAGGATCTTTGACAGTTTGTGAGGTCTGCCACTGAGATCTGAGATGCCCGAGGAGATCGTGGAGATCGTATTGAGATCCAACCTTTCATAGAAAAAAGTATGGACGTTCTACGTCGAGAGAAAAGTTAAATATCCGCTCGGGGCTCGCCTTTGACGGTCACCTCGGTCTGGAACATTCATGGAACTGTATTGGGGCTCAATATGGTCCCCAGGCATCTCTAACCTCCGTGGCAGCCTCTAGAGACCCCCAAAACCCTGCGGGACTACGAGCCCTGTAGTATATCTACCAATGATTTTTTTCATTCCTTTTTTAGGTAATTTGTATCTTTCCAAACGGGAAAAGGAGAGGTAAAAATCAAACAACTCTGGAAAATACAATGTATATAATATGTGCTATCGACAATACTTTACAATGAAATATGTAAGCGTATCAAGGATTTTTCCACTCTGTTAGGGATTATTTGGATGTATCGTGCTTAATACCACATGTACAGTTTTGAAAAAAAAAACAAAAGTCGAAAGTATTAGTCGAACTCTGGATGATTTTCGAAAGGGCCTTTAAAAGGATATATTGAAGTATTTCTCTGAGTTCTTAGATGACATATTATATAGGTACAACCGATATAATCATTTCTGAAATGAATTATTGTGATATTGTTTCAAACATGATGAGGAATCAATGAGAAACCTGATTTTTTGACCCAGTTTCTCAGTCCAGTTGATGACTTAGTGAATGATGATCAGATTGAGGACTGTGAAATCTTTAATTCAACCAGATATTTCATTTAATATATTTACCCTAATAATAATGATTGCCTTGAATACTTTGGCCATTGTCAATTGAGTTCTTCTGCAAGAAAAAAATGAAGATCATCGCCTGGGTTTTTTGACTTTTCCGTTAAAAAAAATATTGTTTTCTAGGTATTTTTTCAATAATTATTCTAGTTTCTCCTCATTGGCGATGATATTGGTATTCTGAAAGCCCATACTATCTATTCCTTCATGGAGTTTGGAAGGGTCTAAATGTCGTACATCAAGTTGATGTTCATAAATTCGAGTGACTACGCGCCTTCTTGTTTTCCCTATGTATATCCCAGGAGATTCCGAACATTGAGTCTTGAATACATTTCCATACATTTTAACTGTTTCATGTGCCCAAAAACTCTATTTGGTTTTTGATAAGAGCCATAATGCTTTGAGCACCCATAATTATGGTTGAATATATCGAAACGTCGGGTTGAATTAAAAATATCTTTTTCATTAAAATATGTGTAAATAATGGAGATTTCCTTAAATTTTCACGAAGACCCAATATTTTCGACTTCAGCAGTTCATATTTTGCCTGCTAATTAGTTACACTAATATTGCATACGCCTAAAGGTTTTCAAGCTAAACTCTGAGACTATATCAAACAACACATTATTATGTACATAAGAATTATATAAAAAGTATCTTGAGTACTATGTACTACTAGTTAACTTGACACAATACCTTTAAATAAAGCAATAGTACCAAAGCATTTCAGTTGAGAAAGGATTCTTGAGCATTTTTTTGAACATTTTACTATACAGCATCAATCTTTGTATTCTGACAATTGCTATGCCCAAACATCCTTTCCTATAACTTGATCTTAATCTGTAATGAAAACCCAGTTTTTCCCTTAACTTGCTCCCTAGAAAAATATATTTACCCCTCCTATAGATATGTATAAGTGTATCTAATTTTCTCGAAATACATTGGACCACACCGCAGTCTTTATTCTAAAAAGGTTGAAACTCAACAAAAACGTCATACGATCGTTAAGGTTCGATATGTACACAAGGCACAGGGTCTTCCAAAAGTAACTCGCAATTCATTGCTCACAACGTCAATGAGAACATAAATATTTTTAACAAAAGCGTACCGTTTCAGGGGTGAGAATTATATCAGGGTTCGATATTAATTGAAAAAAATTATCATATTCTGATCTACCATCCTGGTAAAACTCTCGAAAGTAATCAGCAATTCAAGCGTAAAAATGCGACCCAAAAATGTTTCAAATTGCGGTATTTTTAGGAATTCGATTGAGTATTATTGCGATTTTCATAAAAATCCGTGTCCGCATGGATTTAATTATACTGCATCTTTATTTTATCATACTTTGTTGTGTTACACTGAATCAATTATGTGTTAAATGCTTCAAGGTATTTCTAGGATACTTTTTATTTTGTATTGTAGTTGTTGTGGGCCGATATGGTATTTTATGTAGGACGAATAATAGGTTGAATCATCAGCGACCAAAACTCCTATAATCACCTATATCTATAAAAACATCTAGTTTTCTCCAGAATTCACAATTATCATTTTCATTTGTATCATTTTCAAAACAATAACTCCAGTAAATTTGCTATAGAGCTCTAATTTTCATTTTTACCTCAACTAGAAAGTATTGTGTGTGATCTTGATAATCTGGTTATTACGTACATTTGAGGTTGGTTAATAATAAATAATCGAAGTGTATCGAAGATTTATCATGTGAGATTAACCAAAAATGATCATTATTTCCAAAATACATGGTGTAATCAAACCTCTTGCACACCCGTGAATTAGGAGTAAATAATGCCATTCTATAACGTATTACAGTTGTTAAAAATCCGAAAAAAAAAGTGAAAACATGTTTTGTTCTATGTAAATTTCGACAAAATTTCGCCTAACCTCAGCTGTCTTGATAGAGCTGTAAGTAACGCAGTTGCCAATGCAATAAACATTTAAATAATGTGGAACGTTGAATTGATTGTGCGGAAAATGTAGAAAAAGTACATTACTTGCGATAGATATGCAATAGATAGATAATCAATTTCAAAGTGATGAAAACAAACTAACCTCATTATATTCAAACTGGTAGATAAAGTCAGAACTAGTAGATGATGTAAATACAGCTTTGAGGCACTTATCAAATCACAATTATCACAAAAACACACACAAAAGACACAGTAATGAATTGACATAGTGTGATTGAGAATAACACTGTTGCCAACTACTGTTTTTAAAATTATCTGGTTCTTACAACTAAACACCGAACTGTTCCGTGCGGATTATGAAGAGTGGAAGACATACTGTGCATATCTAAAATGAGTAAACGCTTCGGACGTTTTCGTACTAGAGATATTAAAATAATATATATATTATTTTTCTAAATGACAAATTTTCAGAATTATATCGCGAATTGAGATTCCAAATTGACTTGAAGAGATCTACAATTTCTTTCTTTAGAATAGAAGAATCTTCGAAACACTAGTTTGCACAGTGTTCACATGTTATTCTCAATCACACTAGGTCAAAATGATGATCATCTTGAAAACAATCCAATAACGTGTCTTTCGTGTGTGTTTCTGTGATAATTGTGATTCGACAAGTGCCTCAAAGCTGTATTGACCTCATCTACCAGTTCTGATCTTATCTACCAGTTTGGATATAAAGAGGTTCGTTTGTTTGGGGCCTTGAAAAAATGTTCGCCGGCATCGGGAGTCGAACCCTCGCCGGATGGAAACAGTGGACACAATGCTAGCGCTCGTACCACTGAGCCCTAGCCCGGTTGAGTTTTGGGATGGTAAATCAAGGTTTAAAATGAAAGGTTCGTGAAATACTTCTCTGAAATCATTTGTATATTGAAAAAAAATCCTGTTTGTTTTTGTGTAATGTCACTGATAATAGACTCTGCGAATTCACGTGATCACTGATCACTCAGTTTTTTCGCTAGTATTTATAGTATAAACTGCTGCAATGTGAATCTTCATTGACACTTTGAGCTAGAAGGGAGATATCAGTATATATAGCTTGAAAAGTGGGAGGTTATGATCTTTTCTGTAATAATACACTAGCGAGTTATTTTGGAGTACCCTGTACAACATACTGGACGGTTTTGAAAACTAAAATTCAAAGCAACTCAATGGATTCGTAGCATTATCGGGAATCACATCAAACACAGGCGATTATACAGATTTTCTTCGGCTGTTTTTCCAAATTAGCATTTTCTTCCACACAGAAATTCAAAAGATACGTTTGTTAATCAATATAACGAGAATGAACATATCAATATGGATAAACTATTATTGACTATAACATAGAAAATTCACTAAGTAATCTGAATATCGATGTTGTGCACAATAGTATGTATTTTTATTTGATGAAAAATCTATATTCGATTTTAAATCTTTCAAGACATTATTTACAATTCTCTTCAAAATCACCAAAACGTCTCACCAAATTTCATACAGAAAATATATTAACGTTGAGCTACTATTTTCTCATTCTCTTCGACAAACATATCCCTAGGTTTCCATACAGGATGTCGCAAAATTTAGACAACAAGCAATATCTCCGTTGTTATCAAAGATACAACATGTATAAAAAAAAAATCACAATGATATTTTGATTATATTCCTCAATTTTCTTCAAAATCATCAAATGAGTACTAAATCATAAATATCCATTGGTATTCCCATTTTTTTGTTTGGAATTCCTGAAATATACAGAGTGAATGACGAGTGTATAATGCCATTTAATAAAGAATTACAGTGGTTGAGAATCTGAAAAAAAATTGAAATAATGTTTTGTTCTTTGTAAAATTCGATAACATTTTGGGTAGTGCTCCCCGCCTAATTTCAGGTGACCTACTCAGAGGAAAACTTTGGCAATTGCCGAATGCAATAAACATTCAACTCGACATTTGAATAAGGTAGAATGTTGAACTGATGGTGTAGTAAATGTACACATTGCAGGCTACCTGAGAAATATATTCAATTTGAAAGTGAAGAAAACAACTATCCTTGTGATATCCTGGTGATAAAGTCAGAACTAGTTGACTTCATACTCTGCTTTGAGGCACTATCATAATCATCACAGTCACTTGTAAGAAACAAACGACACAAACAGTATTGAAAAGGGAAACATTTCAATTGAATATTGTGTAAAAAAATAATATCACGACCATTGTAGTGATTAAGAACACGTGAACACTGTTGCCAAGCAATAGTCTCGCATGTACGGTTTACAAGGCTGTCTACAAACAAAAGTTGGTTAGATTCTATTGGCTGGTGAATGAAAGATCCTCATCAGTAACCAATCATGAAACAGTACGCGATGTGCAGGAGAATTAATTTGAACATTATTGTCTTGTCTTTTGGCTCTTTCAACTAAACACCGAGCTGTTCCATGCGTATTTTGAAGAATAGAAGACAATATGAACCCCTCATCGCATTTACGAATGGAGTAGTAAATTTCAATTCTAGTTTTTGAGAGAATGGCAAATTTTTATAAGACAAAGACAAATGTTCAAATTAATTATCGTGCTCATCGCGTACAGATTTTTGATTAGTTGTTAATTAAGTGCCTCAAAGCAGTAGTACTGACTTTATCACCAGAAATGGAGGTTGTAGAATCAGGTGTTCGATGGCTCATTTCGCAAAACATCTGAATCACAAAATTTAATTTTCACAGGATATAAAAATACGTTATTATTTTTAAACTATATCGTGACATTCTAAAACTCTTTTTTCGGATTTTTCACTTCAAAATAATATAATAGCTGGGTATTTGGAAGAAACAGAATAACTTCAGACTATTGAAGTAAACTTAAGACACTTGACGATTTTTACAAAAAAATGGTTTAGAAAACCCATGACAGGTGTTTCGCTATGTAACAAATCGCCCAGTATTAGTTCAGAACGAAAATATTTCTCCTCAAACTTCGAAGAAATTCAGAGTTTATAGATAAACAGATGTTTTATGTTTTCAAATATTCTTGAAAAGGACCACGACTCAAATAATTTGTAGTACAGTCAAGTAGGATACAATAAGTCACGAAAAGTTAGTTTCAATCAGCGGCAGATATGAGAAAAATTATTTTATCGTCATGATATGCCATTTTATGTATGCAAATGATGAGTAACAAAACATTTTCTTGAAAGAATAATTAGGTTACAGGAAAACATGTTTATAATAAGGATTAGAAAAGGGCAGGAGAAACTTTTTTCCCACAAAGTTTTGATCTCCTACGCTTGTAAGTAATGAAATATTGTAATTTTTCGATAACTGAATTCATTCAGTGGCTTGAAGATGAATTTGTAAATTATTTTAGAATAGCTAGGAATGCCCATATTAACCGGCCTAAATTTTGTTGCGAGAAGATCAGGCCAGAAATGTTAAACATTTGATCGCCACATGGACTAGTAGGAAATATTTCTATCAGGAACGGATATTCTGGTACTTGAGAAGATGGGCAGTCCTATTCGAGATTTCCAACTAGTAAGATCTTTTTTCCGAAGCATTAATTTTGAATTCAGTCATATAGGCCTCGCCAGTCTGAGTTTTAGTTGATTCAATTTCATATCATCCAATCGAGTAACATTACAGTTCAGATATACGTTCAAGTTTGATGGGCCAGAGACTTCAGAAAAGAAAGGTCAAAAACTCAATCTCCTAGAAAGTTTAGTGATTAACAAAGACATCGGCCAGATTAATTTGAATATTTTACTCCTTTTGAATCTGTTCACTAGAAATTGAATGACCTATCGTCCAATAATCCCTTAATTACCTCTTAATATCCAACCCTCTCCTATTATTCATATCGCACCCCAGTAATGTAATTTAGTTTATCTCCAAATGAAAAAGCCATAGTATAGCGAAACAATTTTCTCTTGAAAATCGTAGGGAAGGGATTTTAGTTTACTAGGCAATATGGCTTCCGCCATCAGAGATCAACTGGTGACCTGCTCGCTTACGTCTCACATATATGGCAGCTATCTATTGAAAAGTATGAAGAAACTTTAGCTGTGGCATTAGATATCTCCAAGGCGTTCGATCGAGTTTGGCACTAGGGACTCCTCGCCAAGCTTCCGTCTTATGGCTTGCCCCCCTCAGTTGCTAGTTTTCTCTCAAACAGGTCTCCCCATGTAGTGGTCGATGGAGCTTCATCTGACACTCTACTCATAAATGCTGGTGTTCCGCAAGGATCTATTCTCGCACCAACACTATTTCTACTTCACATCAACGACCTGTTGGAAGCAACTTCATGTCCAGTACACAGCTTTGCCGATGATAGTACCCTCCATACCGCTTTCTCTTCCAGGGCCCCTATATCAGCCCGTGAAACCAGAAATGAACGAGGAAGAAATGTTAATAATATAAATATGGACTTAGCAACAATTCTCGAGTGGGGATCTAATAACTTGGTAGAATTCAATGCAAACAAAACACAAGCATGTCTTTTCTCTAGAAAAGCCGATCTCACTGTGCCTAACATAACTTTGTCAGGAGTAACCATACCACTGAAGTCATCCATATCGATGCTTGGTATTACTATCAGCAATAACCTTTCCTGGGAAAATCACGTGAGGTCCATTGCCAAAAGTGCATCCCAAAAGCTTGGTTTTTTGTTTCGTGCCAAGAGCTATTTCACCCCCACTCAGCTGCTTATGATCTGTAAGGCACAGATCCGACCTGTCCTGGAATACTGTTCCCATATTTGGAGCGCGGCACCTAAACATATCCTGAGGCTATTGGATTCTGTCCAAAAAAGGGCAATTCGTCTCATCGGTGATGCCTCGCTTACAAACTCGCTCACTTGTCTGGAACAGCGTAGAAAAGTTGGCGATTTGTCTCTATTTTATAGATATTTTCATGGGCGATGCTCTTCTGAAATATCAACAATCGTTCCTGCTTTGGCAGTCTCTTCGAGATTAACCCGTCAAGTTCAGTCATCACACCCCTTCGTGGTCACTCTGGAGTCCTGCAGAACATCACTTTCCAAAGACTCGTTCATCCAACGAACAGCGAGGCTTTGGAACTCATTGCCTAGGAAGGTGTTCCCCGAGGCATACAACCTCCAGAAATTTAAGAAGAACACCAACTCCTACCTTCTTTCCCTTGGTTCCCACGATGTTCTCTGAACATTACAGGATATCCCTTTTCGTGGGAACCAGAACATAAAAAAAAAAAAACTTCAATTATGGATTTTCATCGAGTTCCAGCACCGTCTATTCAAAATTTATATTATCAATAAAAATTGGAGATACTTTTACTAATACACGATTATGGGAGTTCATTGAATTCGTGCAATTGAGGTGAACATTTTTTGACAGTTCTAACAACCATTCAAATTTTGTCATTTTGTGTCATATGAAACAATTTCACCCAATCATGTCAACATTACACTGATAATTGCATTCAGTGCAAATATCAATCACTTTGACAACACGATCGAGTTTGACAACTTCATTCCAAATAAATTTCAAAATGTCACGTTTTGGCAATGCGAATGTTCAAAGTATAAATGCGCTAATCAAAGAAAAAATTCCCAGAAATACAACCTACAGTCACAAATATATTTGGGGAATATTTATGGAATTTTGTTACGAACGAGAATATGAATTAAATGAACATAGAAGCTTAGAAGAATCAGCGTTGATACTTAAAGATTGGGCTATCAATATGAGAAAGAAAGACGGGACCGAATTTGAAGAAGCAACGGTGAAGACAATGTGGAACATTTCGTGCAAACTTGTGCAAGAAAAGTATTATAATGACTATAATATTATGATTGACCCGTTTAACAATATAGTATGCGATGCAATCATGAAGAAACTACAAGCAGATTCATGTAAACGTAAGTCCAGTTCAGTTTCGTTGAATTTGTCTGAAGTTAACAAAATAATATTGCTATGGGATGACAAATTTCTCGAGCTCGTTGCTTGGTAACAGCCCTCAGCCTCCGGCTTCGTGCTGTTACCAAGGAACGAGCTTTCGATTGTCATAAAATTATCTCATCTATTATCAATGTCCTAGGTATATTACTACTGAAAATTGACTTGGAAGTTTTGCGAATTGGGCCATCGATGTTCAAAACACAATTTATTGAACTTTTCAGTGAGACGTTCCGGGATAAAATTAGAAGAACAAGCATCAAAATTCTACTAACTACTATATTTGATCCCGCATTCAACATACCTGATCGATTTTTTTACTGGGGGTGGGCCTTGAGCCAGTTTGTGGAGACAATGGTTCAAAAGAAGTATTTTCCTCTATGTACAAAGATGATTCTGGATTATTGGAAATATGAACTGCCTATCAATGAATTCGCAATTTCATTCAGTGATGATATATTTAATTAATTTTTTTTCATATACCAAGGCGGTTTATATTTCCCTTGAAGGGTGAAACATTGGAAAGTAACTTTCAGTTATGGAAAAAAAAATTGTTATGGCTTATATCAAAATTTGGATATATTGTAAACTACCTGATTTTACATAATAAGCAATTCATATTCCGTTATTGTGCTTTAGCTGGATTTTCCAATTCTGGATACTCCAGAAATTCGTTCATGAATTGAAAAACTATGAATTATTCTCCAAGGAAAGCACGCATGAAGTGTCCTTTACACACACCCTGTTAAAACTTAGTTGATGTTGCTATATATCCTCGAAACAATCGTTTTGCTCTGTTTGAAAGATATACAAAGTTAAAATTATTCTCCGACAAGAAAATTCACTAGAATCGACGAGATTTCCGGTGCATTTTCCAGAGGTGAGAGAGTTATCTACAAATACAAGAAAATTTGGCTAGATCGGCTATCGCCGGTGACGAATATCAATTTTTATCAGTCTAGAATTCTGATAGATAGTAATAAGGCCAAAAATGGTAATAGTGACAGCATTAAACAAGTCGAACACCCTTCAAAACGAATTCCATTTGGTAGTCCATGGAAAGATTCCATAATTAGGAAGATGACGGCGATACAAGTATACGAAGGATGGTACCTTCCCGAAGTTCAGATTATTTCGAAGAAGGCGCTCATTTTGATTGTGTGCAAACTCTGTTGCCATGAAGTTCTGAAATCTCCAATCTGCTTGGGGCTGATAAACACCATGTAATAGTTGGAGTGCCACAGGGATCTATTTCGGGGCTTCAACTATCCATAATCTTATACATAGCGTAAATGACTCTTGTATAATCTAATAGTGTATTATGCATATGTTTCATACTTTGGTATTAGCTGCAATAGGAGACAGAAATCTGTAACATTCTTGATAGTAGCCATAATTTCATTAAGAATGAAAACTGTCTTATTTCTCAAAACAGTTGACTACAAAAACCTATACAATATGTTGGTCGCATATCCATCAAGAAACAACTATTTTCCTGGATAATGCCTCGCCGGACGTTGAACTACATCCGATGGATAAACGTGCAAAGTCCTACAAGAACTTTCCGAATGTTTGTTGTGAAACGGATGAATAACCACTCACGCTGTATCCCTGTAGACAGGGTGAACCAAGCAAACAATAATGTCTGCATTACCTGATTGAAACAATTAATGTACCAATCTATTTCCTAGTATTTGCTGGGATCGGCTTGGCAGCAGATTTTTTATTTTACATTCAATGAATATATTTTCATATTTTCAAAAGTAATGAAAAAAATTAAAAAAATATTTTTCCAAAATTGAAACTCAAATCCAACCGTCTAAACGGTACGTCTTAGAAATATGATTTTGATATAAAAAAAAATAATTTTTCATTATACGTTTTTTAAGTATTTTTCCAACTTTTTAAAATTTTATATTCGATACGTTAGGAGGGGCAGGCGACCCTCCCCGGCAAAATCCAAGAGCAGGATTCAACAAAAAATTAAAGTAAAAAAATTGGATATTTTTCCAATATTTTCGACTGGTATCAGTAATATTTTTTTTGTGAGAAGGGGGGCAAAACGGGTTTGAAAAATATGATGAATCAAGATTAATCGTTAGCATATGTTTTTATATTTTTATGATTTTATTTGAGCGAGTTATTTTCGAATAAGTTCATTTCGAGCCCCCACCCCACCTACTAGAAAAATGCGTAACTTATTTTTCGATAAAATTTTTCCAGAACATTTTTCGATAGGACATTTTGTTGTGTAATTATTTTAATTATATTATATAGCGCAGAGCACGAAGGGGGTGAGGGGGAGCGGTCGCAGAGAGATGGCGATTTCTTCAAAAAAATTGCGAAAAAGTCTTTGGTCATAATTGCAAAAATCTTAAAAAAATTCTTCACCTAGTAAATTTCGGAAAAAACGCATTGGATCCGATTCCATAAAATTGTTCTAATTTTTTTTATTAAATCAAAACTACTCTCGTCATTCAAAATAGTCCACGGAGAAGCGCACAGTCCAAAGGGGGGGTAGTAGAGAAATGCGAATTGTGCTAGGGGACTCAATAAAGAAGGACGAGGGACCATTTGAGGGTCTGAAACTCCTAGTTGACCCTATCGATTTTAACGATAAGTTCGAAAAGAGTACTACAAAAGAGTCCAATGAAGTTTTATCGAAAAACGATAATTTTTTCCCATGGCGTATAATATTTAGTGAGGGGGAGGAAGGGTTTGAAAAAAAATATTTTGGCTACGCTTTTTCGATTTTGTCGAAAACAGTATTTTTGTCGAAAAAAAAGGGAGAGGGGGGGCTGTGCCCTCCCCTCAAAATTTTAGAATTTCTAATAGATGACAAATATATTATCAGTTTCGCCCTACGACGGTCTTAAAACCCTGCTCATGTTCCCCACATGGATATGCGACCAACATACACCTATTGTTTAGGTTGTTGTGGTCAGCTGTCTTGACATTTATCATTTTTAATGAAATTATGGCTGGCTATCAAGAATGTTACAGATTTCGGTCTCTTATTACAGAAATTTTTGTGACTAACTGAATGAACTTTTGTACATCTTATGATTTGTATAATATTTTCAAGTTATGTATAAAGTATTTGGTTGCATTGTGAAGACTTTGTAACTGATTGAATTCAGATTTTTCACATGGAATATTGAACAACATTTTTTTCTCAAATTAATTTGATATCATGTTCTCTTTGGTTCCTTGATCTTCCTAAGTTTAGTGTTGAATTTTGATAAAAGCTTTAAGGTATATATTTCATTTGAAGTTTATTGTCAGCAGATTCTGATCTTATATTCCTTCACTTTTTTATGTTACATATTTCAGTTTAATGACCATGTCACCAGCAAAATAGTGAATGTTTTCTCCACAATGCAAAACAAACAAATCGTTGCAATAAATGTTGATTAAAATCGGTCAAAAAAATGTACCAACCCATTCAATCCTATTATTTCTTATGTTTGGCCCCAAAATCCATAATAATAAATTTTTTGAAAACTAATCCATGATAAATTGTATCAAAAGGTTCACGAAATATACACAGTGAGGATATATTTTTATCTAAGCATTCATATACAGTGCTCGTCTAGAGTCCGTTCCCCCCCTACTAATTTTTGAACCACCTGGTATATCGCATGAAAACATCACAGCTAAAAATTTTAAAATGGCGGCTGGGCGCCATCTTCAATAATTTTTTCAAATAGAACACCCATTATATTATTCTATTTTCGAAATCTGTTCATAATTCTCAACAGTTTTCTCTAATGCACTTTAATATTAATACTAACGTTTGAAAAGTGACATTTTGGTCATTTCAAACCCAACCAAAAACACTAATGTTGCTTTCAATCAAGTTTGCATTGGAAAACATCGTTGTCGCGGTAACATCTTGTTTACTGTCAAACTTAACTGCTAACTGTCAAATAGTCCGTTAAGCGCCTAAATCCTGTTATGAAAAGTGTGATCATGGCTCGTAGATTAGACGATGAATTTGAAGCAGTTTTGATATTTGGAGAAGCTGGAAGAAATTATCATCTAGCAGTCCGTATGTTTGATGATAGATTTCCAGAGAATCCTATTTCGAGGTCATATTTGCGCAAACTTTCAAATAAGCCAACTGGTACGCTGGAAGATGCTCCAAGATCAGTAAGACCATCTCTTTCAGAAGAAAAAAAGGTAAAAATTGTTGCTGAAATGGTAATCAATCCGACTCAGTCGACGACTGCAGTTGCTGAATCCTGTGGAGTAAGTTCAAAAAGTGTCCAAAGAGTTTCATCCCTATAAAATGAAAATTCTCTCACGGAGGATGATCCAGACCGGAGGGTTGAATTTTGTGAGTGGTTAACAAGAACAATTGAAGACGGGGCTTCCTAAAACGTGTATGTTTCGCAGACGAATGCAGTTTTTTCTTGATGGAAAAGTCAACAAACAGAATATACGATACTGGAGCGATACTAATCCGCATATTTTTAGGGAGGGACATACCCAGTTTCCTAAAAAGGAAAATGTTTGGGCGGGGATTTTGGGTAATCGCGTTGTTGGACCGGTTTTCATCAGAGGAAATTCTACAGGAGTTCTCTAAAGAAATCTTTTAGAAACTAAAATTGAACCTCGGATAAGACAAATTGTATCGAACAATCAGGAAGGGTTTGAAAATCGTGAAATTATATTTCAGCAGGATGGGGCACCTCCCCATTTCGATGGCATGGCTAGAGAGTTCCTGGGCGATTAATAGGTCGCAGGGGAAGTACAGAATGGCCACCAAAATCTCCGGATCTTGCACCTCTAGATTTTTGTCTTTGGAGGTATCTGAAGTCGAAAATCTACGCCAGTGAATGCCAAAAAATAGAAGAGTTCGAACGAAGAATAATAGATACATGTGAAGAAATAGATGAACAGACTTTCATCAACGTGAGAGAAGCTATTTATAATAGGGCACTTAATTGTCAAGATTTAGGAGGGAGCCACATTGAACACTTGATGGAATAATCGTTGGGGTTAAATGAAAGTGTTATTCAAAAATAAATTATAATTTTTCAGCAAAATAATTTGTTTTGATTGTGAATTTACAGAACACATTCGTAGGCTTCGATATTTTCCGGAAAGCGTACTGTTTATCTTCAATAAACTCTTTTCACGCCTCTTATCAGTCGAATTCATTGAGAGATGTAACTATAAATTAATAACAACGTTTAGTTAGCAAAATGTTTTACCGGAAGTGACCAAAATTCATACTTCATTTTAAACCGGAATGTCGCTTTTCAAACGTTGATATTTCGAAAACAATTGAATTTAGGAGTAAAGTGTATTAGAGAAAACTGTTGAGAAAGATTAGCAGATTTCGAAAATGGAATAATATACGGGATGTTCCATTTGAAAAATTTATTGAAGATGGCGCTCAGCCACCATTTTAAAACCTTTAGCTGTGATTTTTTCAAAGTAGGTTTTTATCTCCTATTCGAGCCCTCCAAATTTAGTTGCGATATATCAGGTGGTTCAAAGATGAGTAGGGGGGGAACGGACTTCAGACGAGCACTGTATATCATTCGTTAGATGAAAAATGACAGTTGTCGTTGAAATCTTCGAGCTGGGAAAAAACATGTTTTTTTTGTCAAGCATTGACGAACCAATCAGCTATCACAAAAATAATCTCTCCCACTAACCCAATTCTTCAATGAAATGAAGTTTTCTGTTCACCAATAGGAAGGATTATCTCCAACGACCTGTACCTGAGCCGTAACCCGTATCGCGCGCCAGTAAAATGCTGTCACTATAAAAAAATCTACCTCCGCGCATCTCGCTAGAAACCCTATCAGCGCAGAGAACTACTGTGGAAGTGAGAAGACCTAGAGCCACTTTTTCCTCAAGCTACCCATTCTTCTCCCCCACATGAGGTTATATCATACTATCGTCCCCTGCAAGTGTTGGGGATCCGTCGAATGCTGCTGCCCCCCCGACTCACCGTACCCCTGGCCGAAACCCAGATTGAGCGATTGCTGGGGTAATGAATTGCTGGAGCCGGGCAGGCCGGTATGTGCCAGGTTTAGGGTGCTACCGGTGAGAAGAGGGGGTAAGGAGGGGTTCACTATCAACGCAGAGTTGCTGCTCATCACCGGGGGACTGTTTTCCTCGGGCGGGGTCACTTCCAAGCCTATACTCCCGTTCAGCGCGATTTTTATGGTGTTAGAGGCGTTGGAATAGTTCGTGCTGAAGTGGCTCAAACCGATATCCTCTAAACTACTTTTCCTCCTGGCACTCCCGATGTTCGGCAGTCCCTGTCGCAGAGAATTCGACCTACGCAACAAAATATCGTCTATCACTCGTAAACTGTTCGAACGGCCCCTCTGGTAACCCGCCACTGTCGGGCTATCCGGCAGAGAGAGGGAATTGGATTTGGTCGTTGCCAGCGGTGGGGGTCTGGGGGATTGGTACCCGCTGAGGCCCAGACCTGAGCCACGTCGACTTCCGGCTTGCGAACTGGTGGCCATTTGGGCGAGAAGGTTCTGGGAGCAGAAGCTGATGTTGGATTTCCGTCTGCTGTTGTGGCGTTCGAAGGTTTTTTGGGCGGAGAATGGGCTGGGGCGAACCAGGTATCTGGAAACAGATCAATCAAGATTAAGCATATTATAAGATGTTCGGATTTGGAAAATACCGAGTGTCACTGAAAACTGTTCAAATTTCTTTGTATATTGTATTTTTGACTTCGACAGGAAGAGTTGACAAAAAAGAAATTTTGAAATATACTTGTCAGTGAGTCATCAGAATAAAAGTTGAAAGATAAGTGCCATGTGAAGTGGAATGAATAGAAAAAACGAATTAAACGATTTTCTTCACATACAGGATTCAATATAAAATTGAACCAGAAAATGGTAGATCTCAGGTGAAAAACAACTACTTTCCTGGCAAATACAACGCAGAACGTTGAATGATATTCACCTAAAAATCCATGCATACTTCCATATAATATCAATGGACATTGAATGCAAATGTTTCTTTCTGATAAGCTCGATTATGGTTAATTTATGTCGTGTTCACCTAACAATCGCATACCGGTTTCGGCTTCTGGCCCTCATCAGTACGAGTATCAACAGCAAGGTCAAGAACTCTGGCTGAAGTGAGACACAACGTAAACAAACCATCATCATGCTTGTAACACCTATAGGTACGCCGGAAAAGATAAACTTTAACTGGTGGTACCCAGTGACAGAAAGAAACACTCCGAAAATCTCCCACCTCGATAGGTTTCTGAATGAAAGATTCCTTCTCAGTAGGAGTGGCAAGCGCGTCTAGCATATAGTGAAAGATAAGTGCCATGTGAAGTGGAATGAATAGAAAAATCGAATTAAACGGTTTTCTTCACATAAAGGATTCAATATAAAATTGAACCAGAAAATGGTAGATCTCAGGTGAAAAACAACTACTTTCCTGGCAAATACCACGCAGAACGTTGAATGATATTCACCTGGAAATCCATGCATACTTCCATATAATATCAATGGACATTGAATGCAAATGTTTCTTTCTGATAAGCTCGATTTTCGATTTTCGATTTTTCGATTTTCGATTTTCAGGTGAATATCATTCAACGTTCTGCGTGGTATTTGCCAGGAAAGTAGTTGTTTTTCACCTGAGATCTACCATTTTCTGGTTCAATTTTATATTGAATCCTTTATGTGAAGAAAACCGTTTTATTCGATTTTTCTATTCATTCCACTTCACATGGCACTTATCTTTCACTATATGCTAGACGGGCTTGCCACTCCTACTGAGAAGGAATCTTTTATTTAGAAGCCTATCGAGGTGGGAGATTTTCGGAGTGTTCCTTTCTGTCACTAGGTACCGCCAGTTAAAGTTTATCTTTTCCGGCGTACCTATAGGTGTTACAAGCATGATGATGGTTTGTTTACGTTGTGTCTCACTTCAGCCAGAGTTCTTCGGACCTTTGGCTGGTTGACTACTCCGTACTGATGAGGGCCAAGAAGCCTGAAACCGGTATGCGGATTGTTAGGTGAACACGACATAAATTAAACATAATCGAGCTTATCAGAAAGAAACATTGGCATTCAATGTCCATTGATATTATATGGAAGTATGCATGGATTTTCAGGTGAATATCATTCAACGTTCTGCGTGGTATTTGCCAGGAAAGTAGTTGTTTTTCACCTGAGATCTACCATTTTCTGGTTCAATTTTATATTAAATCCTTTATGTGAAGAAAACCGTTTAATTCGATTTTTCTATTCATTCCACTTCACATGGCACTTATCTTTCACTATATGCTAGACGGGCTTGCCACTCCTACTGAGAAGGAATCTTTTATTCAGAAACCTATCGAGGTGGGAGATTTTCGGAGTGTTTCTTTCTGTCACTAGGTACCGCCAGTTAAAGTTTATCTTTTCCGGCGTACCTATAGGTGTTACAAGCATGATGATGGTTTGTTTACGTTGTGTCTCACTTCAGCCAGAGTTCTTTGGACCTTTGGCTGGTTGACTACTCCGTACTGATGAGGGCCAAGAAGCCTGAAACCGGTATGCGGATTGTTAGGTGAACACGACATAAATTAAACATAATCGAGCTTATCAGAAAGAAACATTGGCATTCAATGTCCATTGATATTATATGGAAGTATGCATGGATTTTCAGGTGAATATCATTCAACTTTCTGCGTGGTATTTGCCAGGAAAGTAGTTGTTTTTCACCTGAGATCTACCATTTTCTGGTTCAATTTTATATTGAATCCTTTATGTGAAGAAAACCGTTTAATTCGATTTTTCTATTCATTCCACTTCACATGGCACTTATCTTTCACTATATGCTAGACGGGCTTGCCACTCCTACTGAGAAGGAATCTTTTATTCAGAAACCTATCGAGGTGGGAGATTTTCGGGGTGTTTCTTTCTGTCACTAGGTACCGCCAGTTAAAGTTTATCTTTTCCGGCGTACCTATAGGTGTTACAAGCATGATGATGGTTTGTTTACGTTGTGTCTCACTTCAGCCAGAGTTCTTTGGACCTTTGGCTGGTTGACTACTCCGTACTGATGAGGGCCAAGAAGCCTGAAACCGGTATGCGGATTGTTAGGTGAACACGACATAAATTAAACATAATCGAGCTTATCAGAAAGAAACATTGGCATTCAATGTCCATTGATATTATATGGAAGTATGCATGGATTTTTAGGTGAATATCATTCAACTTTCTGCGTGGTATTTGCCAGGAAAGTAGTTGTTTTTCACCTGAGATCTACCATTTTCTGGTTCAATTTTATATTGAATCCTTTATGTGAAGAAAACCGTTTAATTCGATTTTCTATTCATTCCACTTCACATGGCACTTATCTTCCACTATATGCTAGACGGGCTTGCCACTCCTACTGAGAAGAAATCTTTATTCAGAAACCTATCGAGGTGGGAGATTTTCGAAGTGTTTCTTTCTGTCACTAGGTACCGCCAGTTAAAGTTTATCTTTTCCGGCGTACCTATAGGTGTTACAAGCATGATGATGGTTTGTTTACGTTGTGTCTCACTTCAGCCAGAGTTCTTTGGACCTTTGGCTGGTTGACTACTCCGTACTGATGAGGGCCAAGAAGCCTGAAACCGGTATGCGGATTGTTAGGTGAACACGACATAAATTAAACATAATCGAGCTTATCAGAAAGAAACATTGGCATTCAATGTCCATTGATATTATATGGAAGTGGTTAGGTAATATCATTCAACTTCTGCGTGGTTTTGCCAGGAAAATTAGTTGTTTTTCACCTGAGATCTACCATTTTCTGGTTCAATTTTATATTGAATCCTTTATGTGAAGAAAACCGTTTAATTCGATTTTTCTATTCATTCCACTTCACATGGCACTTATCTTTCACTATATGCTAGACGGGCTTGCCACTCCTACTGAGAAGGAATCTTTTATTCAGAAACCTATCGAGGTGGGAGATTTTCGGAGTGTTTCTTTCTGTCACTAGGTACCGCCAGTTAAAGTTTATCTTTTCCGGCGTACCTATAGGTGTTACAAGCATGATGATGGTTTGTTTACGTTGTGTCTCACTTCAGCCAGAGTTCTTTGGACCTTTGGCTGGTTGACTACTCCGTACTGATGAGGGCCAAGAAGCCTGAAACCGGTATGCGGATTGTTAGGTGAACACGACATAAATTAAACATAATCGAGCTTATCAGAAAGAAACATTGGCATTCAATGTCCATTGATATTATATGGAAGTATGCATGGATTTTTAGGTGAATATCATTCAACTTTCTGCGTGGTATTTGCCAGGAAAGTAGTTGTTTTTCACCTGAGATCTACCATTTTCTGGTTCAATTTTATATTGAATCCTTTATGTGAAGAAAACCGTTTAATTCGATTTTTCTATTCATTCCACTTCACATGGCACTTATCTTCCACTATATGCTAGACGGGCTTGCCACTCCTACTGAGAAGGAATCTTTTATTCAGAAACCTATCGAGGTGGGAGATTTTCGGAGTGTTTTTTTCTGTCACTAGGTACCGCCAGTTAAAGTTTATCTTTTCCGGCGTACCTATAGGTGTTACAAGCATGATGATGGTTTGTTTACGTTGTGTCTCACTTCAGCCAGAGTTCTTTGGACCTTTGGCTGGTTGACACCCGTACTGATGAGGGCCAAGAAGCCTGAAACCGGTATGCGGATTGTTAGGTGAACACGACATAAATTAAACATAATCGAGCTTATCAGAAAGAAACATTTGCATTCAATGTCCATTGATATTTATGGAAGTATGCATGGATTTTCAGGTGAATATCATTCAACGTTCTGCGTGGTATTTGCCAGGAAAGTAGTTGTTTTTCACCTGAGATCTACCATTTTCTGGTTCAATTTTATATTGAATCCTTTATGTGAAGAAAACCGTTTAATTCGATTTTTTCTAGAATAAAAGTTCATATATTTTCCATAAAAAGCATTATTCATTGACAAAGTTGTGGCCCTTCTAGTCACATGAAGATAAGATAAAATCTTCATTTTCCAGTAGACAACATAACATCGCATAGGAAAAGTCATACACTTAAATCTAGGTAAATATAAAAACATAGAAACACACAACAATTCCAAAATTCAGAATTTCAATTTTCAGATAAAACCAAAAAGCTGAAACCACAGGTTTGAAGTAAAAATTATCAACCTCAATTAAAATGGTCCTAAGAACATTCTAAAAGAAACATGACGAAATCTCAGAATAAAAGCATATACATAGTTCCAGCACTAGGTGTGTACAGTCAGAATTTGCACAGAGTTAACATGTGTTCACAAAAATTGGTGCCTCGAGATATACCAGGGTTGGAGGCAAAACTGAAAACTGCTGCTGATAAGAATTTACCGCATTATATGGAGAAGAAGCTAAAGGTAGATCCGCAAGAAGACATATTTCATCGTTTTCTAGATTCGAATTTTGCGAAAACTCAGCAGAATATGATCAACACTGTGAATTATTGAGTAAATCACTCAGCATCTTCAGTTTACAACAATTGTGTGATATTTTCGAATTCAAATACCCGGAAAATACCAGTGCGAGTACTTTGACGAATGTATTCCTCACATACTTCATGGTAAGGTTTCAAAGTGTTTCAAATGATGATGCAGAAAAGAGAAGTATATCCATGTCAGTAAAAAGTTGAGAAACGAAATCTCATATTAGTCATTTCCGGAAAAAACACCAATTGAGATCGAAAATAGTGGAAAAACAGAATGGAATAGATTTACTACAAAATAATTTTTATTCAAATCAAGAAGAAATCGTCGATCTGGAATGAAGAGATGAAAATTACAGCAAAACCTATCGAAGAAATTGAAGCAAAACAAAGGGAACTCGACAGAAAACAGAAGCTTCTCAAGATAGGTGAAGCACGTTTGAAAAATAAGGAGAATTCATTATCGAAGTATCAAGAATTCCTAGGAGAAGAAGTGCCGGGTTTGGAAGTATGTTCTTCTGAAGAAGAGGTTAGAAGTAGAAAGTCAGTACAATCCCGTTCTCACTATGTTCGAGAGTCGACAAATGAAATGTGGCGCTTGGGCATTGGCTGGGAGGATTCATCACAGACAATATTTTCAAGAAATGGACTATTGGCTGCGGGAGCTGAAATGCGCTATGAAGAGACTGGAGACTGGAATTCAGTAGCGATATCGATGCCATTCTCATCGCTTCGAAGGCACGTGTGGCACCCCTGAAAACACTAACGATACCCAAATTAGAACTGCTAGCTGCAGTATTGGGACTGAGATTATGCTCCGAAGTAATCAATTATTTGAAACTGAACATTTCTGTTAGATATTTCTGGTCCGATTCACGAACAGTTATACAATGGCTCAAAAGTGAGAAGAAACTACAAACGTATGTAGCTGCCCAAGTTGGTGAGATTTTAGAGAGCAGTCACATTAACGAATGGAATTGGTTGCCTAGGACAGATGATGTTGCAGATGATTGTACACGAGACACTCCAAACGAAACATTGAATATTGAAAAGCCGTTGGTTCAAAGGTCCAGAATTCCTTTATGGAAGAAAACAAAGTTGGCCAAAATTCCAAAGCGTCTTAATGAAATAATGGATGATAGTTCCGATGAAGTACAAGTGAACTGATCACCGAAGTTTTGTCACAGCCCTTACCAGAAATGAAATCCCACTACACTTGGGTTAAATTGTTCCGCATAACAGCACGAATTAAACGTTTTATCACAAACACAAGAGGTTTGAGGATTAACAATGTACAGTCCAAACTTGCGAAGAACTGGAATGAGGTCAAAGGCAATGGTGGAAACTTGTTCAAGCATCTTGTTTTCCCATGGATTTGTCAAATTTGACGAAGAAAATTCCAAATAAAAATGGTCGACCACACAACATGTCTCTCGTTCCTTGATGATAACCATATTATGAGAGTGTCTAGCAGAATCATAAATATGGAAGAAATCACTGTGATTGGGAAGGAATCCATAATTCTAGATGGGAATCATCCTTATACACATAAAATGATAATGCATGTTCACAAAAATAATGCTCATCAAGGAACTGAAACCGTAATCAACGAGATCAAGAGGAAATTTTGGATCCCACACATCAGAACAATTGTCAAAATGTGCTTATTGTAGGCGTAGGCAAACCCACCACAACCAAGAATGGATTTATTACCCCCAGAAAGGCTTTTGAAATGTAAAATACCGTTTGCCGAAACTGAAATTATTTTTTTTTGCCCATTTCTGGTTGAAATAGGTCCAAGAACTGAAAGAACGTTGTGGATTCCTTTTCACTTGCCTGACAATGAGGGCAATACACGTCGAAATCGCTCATTCCTTGAGTACGGACTCTTATAATAATAATAATAATAATAATAATATACTTTATTGTCATTAAGAATAAATCTTGTGGACAAAGCTTGTGAAAAATAAATATAAATATAAAATGTAAATATGAAAACACCTACGGAAAAGTAAAGCTAGAACATATAAAATGTAAATATAAAAACACCTAGGGAAAAGTAATGTTAGAACATACACTATAAAGTTCATCGTCGAATTTTGTATCAACATGGTTGTGTAAAGTTTTGTTTAGAAATCGTATCAAAACTTATATAATACACATATAAACATATACAATCATATATAATATTACATAAATGAACACACATATTACACCAAACAAACAAACATCTATATCCAAGGAAGAATATAAACAAAAATCTTATACAACATATATTCAAATATGCACATTTTGTCACGTAAATTTATCATTATAGAACTCTTGCAAATTATAATAGGGTCTATCAGCCAGAAATGTTTTTACTCTAATTCTAAACATTTTGTTGGTCAAATTTGCCTGTCTTATATCTGAGGGCAAGTGATTAAACATCTTGACCCCATTGTAATGAATAGAATCCCTGGCCAAATTTGTTGAAGGAATTGGCAATTTCAGCCCGGTGGAACGGGTGTTATAAGAATTGCACGAAGCCTCAAATAGGGACATATTTTTGTAAATGAGACAAACCGATTCCAAAATGAACAAAGCAATCACTGTTGAAATCTTTTCCTCAACGAATTTGTGTCTGCACGAATCACGAGGTTCAATCTTACACATATACCTGATAGCCCGTTTCTGCAGTACTAATACAGACAGAAGGGCTGATGAATTGCATACTCCCCAGAACGGTATTCCATAACGTAGGTGAGATTCTAAGAGGGCGTAATACACCGTTCTGGCAGTTTTAATTCCCAAATTTATTGAAGTTACTCTCACTGCATAACACCCAGAAGAAATTTTACTTTTAAGATGTTTGATATGTTCAATAAATTTGAGCTTATTGTCAATGTGAATACCTAGAAATTTAGTTTGAGTCTCGTTCTTGATCACTAAGTTATCACCAAATGACAGGTCATCAAGAGCACATCTGAATGATAAAATGTTTGTTTTAGCGATATTGAAAGACAACAAATTAGCATCACACCACTCCTTAATTTTTTTCATATCAGTAGATATAGCATTGTGTAAATCATTTGAGTTTTTGTTGTTCCACAATATCGTCGTGTCATCAGCAAAAAGAGTGAATTTTCCAGAAATGCTCAAATTTGCAAGGTCATTGACATATAATAAGAATAAAATGGGTCCTAAAACTGATCCTTGTGGCACTCCACACATAATATCCTTTTTTTCTGAAAGTCCTGTTGTTCTTACCATTTGATTCCTTCCTGACAGGTAAGAATCGAACCATTTGAGCGTCATTTCTCTGCAGCCATATTGGTGAATTTTTCTTAGCAAGATCTTATGATCAACGCAATCGAACGCCTTCGAAAGATCACAAAAGACCGCAGCAGCTACATTACCAGAATTCAACTTTGAATAAATATCATAAAGAAATGAAAAGATGGCATCGTGCGTATTTTTATTGCTTTGAAAACCAAACTGGCTTTCACTTAAAATATTGTGGCGTCTTAGGAAATCCGTCAGACGTATTTTCACAAGTTTTTCGATAACTTTGGCTATAGTTGGAATGAGGGAGATCGGGCGAAGATTCGCGGGATCATCTGAATCTCCACCTTTGTATAATGGAAGGACAACAGATGTTTTCAGAAAATCAGGAAAAAATCCATTGTGGAATGAGGTGTTGATTAGAGATACCAATGTTTGCTATGCATTAATTGGAAGATTTTGGATAATTTTTATGGAGATTCCATCATAACCAGTTGCATTTTTATTTTTTATATTCCTCAATATTTCTACTAATTCGTCAATATTTGTATCGTACAAAGTTAGGTTATCCTCAATTCTGACATCTTCAAGATTTAATAAGGGATCGTAAGGAATCACTATATTCTCACTAAGGTTTTTTGCAATCGAACAATAATAATCATTGATTTTATCAGGACTAAGTGATATTCCCACATGTTTTTTTTTTTATTTTCCCGTAATATCACTGATAGCAGACCATGCTTCTTTCATTTTATTAGTTGACTTACCGATTTGGTTATCATAATCTTGTATTATGGCCACAAGACAATTTTTAGCTAGGAGAGGACCCGTAAATGTTTTTCGGTCAGATAACGGCAGCAATTTGAGAGGAGCATGTCGCGAACTCTTAGAGGCTTTGGATGAATTTCAGATAAAAATTGTGATAGATGATATGGCAAATATAGGAATAAATTGGAAATTCCTACCACCCCTCAGTACGAACATGGGAGGTAGCTGGGAACGTCTCATAGCCCAGCTAGCAGGGTGACGTCTAAACACGTCATTATCACGTGAAAATCAGGTCAAATACGTCGAGGTCATTCGGACCCCAAAAAGTGACGTAAATATGACGCCACTTTGAACACGAATTTGGATCCTTCTGAATCTAGTCATTTTTTCACGTCATTGTGACGTGATTTTATTCACCAACTTTATGTTTTTCAATAATCAAACAACTATCATTGAGGGTAAAATATTTTTCAATTTCTGAAAACGTATAAAAATAAATATGGCAAAGTAAAAAAATACAAGAATCACCCGTTAGCTAAATTTATCTAAATGAATTAGCGGCCATGCGAACAATAACTAACAAAAAACAACCCGAACCATAGCCGACAACAAACAAGAAATGACGAATAAACATAAACGCCATAAAATAAACACCTCGGCCGGCCGGGCCGGCGTGGCCCTAGTCGGGCGATGATGAAGCAAGATGATGGTCGGCCATTTTGGTTTTGATTCTTTCTTTTCAACTTCAACCACAGTTTTCAACTTGTTTGCCAGCCATTGCCTGCTTTTGCTTAAAATTGTATTTCGTGTCGTGGTCCGAGGTCCTGTCCCCTATTCGTTTAGGTAATAAACCTCTCACTCATTTTCATTTCGTCATGTTTTACGGCGTTCAATTTGCCGAACCAGGTGCATGAAAAATGGCTGACACCTTTAAAGAGGGAAGTTTGGTGGCACCCACATAAGCAGCAGGATGTTTTCTTGAGGAGCTTCAAAAAGGGAGAGACTTCAAATGAACAGTGGTGTCTATTTAAAAACGTTCTTTCAAGAAGGTAGGTTCTAATAAGATAATTTATTCCATTAGAATGGGCACAGAGTAAGTAAATAAAAGGAAATATATGCCGTTACTCCTCCAGTTTTTTCATAACCTGTTGCATGTGTGCTATTTACTTTCTTTTGGTTGAATCATTTTCAAAATGTGCACGGAGGAATCTAGCAAAATCTACCTACATAGAGTAAAATTATTGTACCCCTCTATCTTAACTTTTTAAAATTTATATATTGACATACATCTTAGACATCATTTGTCTGACAATTGACAGATTTTAAAAAGTTAAGATTGTGAAAACTGTTGCTATTATATTTTCATATTTATATGAATAACTAGAAATAGAAACCTGTATTCACATTTTGTTATAGATAATTATCAAAAAGCTTCAATAAAATTAAGAAGAGCCGAATAAACTTCTGATGTGGCTACATCAGACATTGATGAAATCTTGCCACTGGAAAGAGCTAGGAAGCCAAACAGACGACTATTTATTGATAATGACTCCAGCAGTGAGTCCAATTGAGATCAATACAATAAAAGGTATGTTTTATTGAAAAAAATTATATATTTTTTTAACTTACCAAACAATAATACTAAGCATGCATACCAAATTACAGAAAATATAAGAGGTGCTAACACTTCTGTTCGAAAACATAAGAGTGTTACGGAGTTGCCACCAAAAGTGAAATTAATAGAATCTAATTTGGAGGAATCCAATCCAGTTTCAGGTATATAACACAATAATAGACAGATAAAATAAATATTACTAAATCTTAATAAATTGTGTATAGTTTTAAGTGTGCGCTTATTAATGTAACATTTTCAGATATATTTTCTTCAAGTAATGCAAAGAAAACCCTCGACAGGACAACACAAAATCTTGATTTTGACCACCTGTCACAAATACCAGGCCCTTCAAAAAATGGAAGACACCGCAGTTAGAGACAAAGGTATCAAAGATATTCTTTAATGCAGTAACAATGTTTGGTAATTAATAAATATTTAGATTTCCAAAAAAACATATTAAATATCCTGCTGAAAGTAAAGCAACAGAATCAACAAATATTAAACATCCTTATTGAGCAAAAACAGGATCGAGATGCCCCTGGCTTAAAACTGGCCCCTCCTACAGTTGATCTTCCTCTAAAGACGGTTACTGATGTTAATAAACTTGAAGCTTATCTTGCAAATGAAAAAAATCTGGCTGCTTTTTTTATAAGTTATGAATATATAATAATGAGTTTATCTTTTACTTTTAGTAATTTATTTTTATTTTAGGCTGCATATTGTGAGATCCTAGGAGGTAAAGATAAAGTTGGAAAAATAAACACAATTCTTCGCTGCCTAATTTTCAACCAGGTTGCAGCTCAATACAGTTTTTTAGGAACAAGAAATCAGAAGCTTCCTTTCGGGACCCTAAAATTGAGAAAAGTTGTCATTGGTAAGTTTCAATTTTATTTATCTTATGTTATTTATATCTTAAACTTTTCATTTATCTTGTCACTTCATTCTGGAATTACTATGAGTGGTAAAATGTTTTAAAAATTTTACATGTTTTTTTTTATTTTTATTTATTTCTGTTACTTACTGGAGGGGTAGAGCAGTAAAGATTCAAATTTCAAAAAGTCTGTTATACCTCAACATATAGAAATAAAAATTAATTCCCTAATTTAAACTACTTTTTTTATTTAAGGTGCTGTGTTCCAAATTTGAGGGAGATACTCAAGAAGTGGATGAATGCATAAACGTTTGGCTGACATGGCTCAAAAAGATTAAGTTTAGAAAACAAAAAAAAATTGAAAGTTAGGTTATATTTATATTTAATTGTCAACATTTTCTCAACATTTTCTTCCTTATTATTTTCCCATAATCGATCGGAATCACCATGTATATTGTTTCTGATGAAAGCACTTTATTGGCGAGATTTTTACAATTTTATTTGGTAAATGTTTAGATTGAGGTAAAAAGAGATATATTTTTATTTAATTTAGGAATTTTCTTTGTTTATTTTTTTATAATTTGTGATATAAAACATAAAATAAATATTATGTTAACTTAAAATTTTCGCCTCATTATTTTTCAAACATCCTAATGGTTTTTCTAAGATTTGAAAGGAATTTAAACTTCCTTCAAATAATAGTATATTAAAGTATAAGTGGATAAAAAGGGCTTTAAAACACGCAGCGATTTTTCGAGCACGACGGCGCAGCCGGAGTGCTCGAAATAGAGCAAGTGTTTTTAAGACCAGTTATCCACGAATACTTTACGTTATTTTTTTTTATTGGTGCACTTTGACCCATATATACTGGTGTTATTACTACAAAAAATAGAAATAAGGACTAATAATGCAAGAAGGTTGAATTCGTGATGTGACATCCAGTATACCTTTCGTTGTCATGGAAATGAGAAAAACATTCATTTGCAATTTGTTACCACAGATCAATATTTGTTGTCACCAGAGCTCAAAAATGAATTATTCTAATATCGATTTTTTTAAGAGTGAGGCAGAATCGCGGTTAATACCGCGAAATTCCAGTGATATATATATAAAAAAGAATATGAAAAGTTCATCAAATGGATGGAGGAGCACATATAAATGAACGAATTGTGAGTAATATTTTATTTGACGTTACTCCTGTCAGATCAATAATCAAAAATTTGTCATTTAGACTTCACGTTCCTCGATTTGTTGATGTTGTCATGGTTACCTTTAAAAAACGCGCGTTTTTTAAAGTTCGATTTAAACACGCTGAGGCGTGCTTTAAATGGGTAAAAAGGGGCACCAATAAAAAAAAAATATTTTCAGGTAATTTTAGTCACGTAAAACAACATTCTGAAATACTGAAGTGATTTTAACGTCAAATTTAAGCTTGATTTAGAGATATTTTACCTAAAAGTCAACATCTTTTGCATGTCATATGGTGACGTCTTATGTCTGTAAGATTATCGTCAAAAAGACGTGAAATTCTCGTTAGTATTTGACGTAATAGTTGACGTCTTTTTCACGTCATATAATGACGTCGAATATCTGTGACATATTACCGTCAATAAGACGTGAAATTCTCGTCATGATAATGGTGATTATGACGTAAAAAAGGACGTCTTTTTCACGGAACTACGACGTACTTTGCTAGCTGGGAGGCAGTTTCAAGAGAGCTCTAATAGCCATCATGAAAGATCAACACCCTGCTGAAGAAGTTCTTCAAACTTTGCTCTGCGATGCAGAGGATATTATAAATATTAGGCCTCTCACTCATGTTTCCACAGATCCTCAGGACCCGGTCAGTATTTGCCCAGACGATCTTCTCATCGACAAATCAGTCACCATAACACACCAGGAGTCCTTGACAAAAACGATCTTCTACCTAAAAAATATTGGAGGATTTCTCAATACTTAGCGGACATGTTTTGGAAACGTTGGCTACGTGAATACCTTCCAAATTTGATAAATCGCAGTGAATGGAATGAAGATAAACCAAATATAGAAGAAGGAGAACCAGTCATCATGAATGAAAAAGATTTTCCGAGAGGAGTTTGGCCAATGGGTGAAGTGGAAAATGTATACCGGGTGGCCCATTAGTGTGAGGAAGTACAGTATCTCGCCTATAATGAGGAGTATGATAAAATGTTTCAGATAAAAAGTCAATGGTTTACTTTGTTGCTTATTTTAAAAATATTGTGGAATATACAGAGTGTTCCTTCGAAGCGGGGCAATACAAATCATCATGTTTTTAAATGGACCCCCCTGTAAATTTTTTTGCCGTTGAACTGAGCAAAATGTATTTCCTTTTTTCGAAAATTTTGCGGCGTTGTCAAGTTATTGCTGAAAGTAAGAAAATCTTCGAAAAAACAGACCACCACGAATGCCATCATAAAAAAATTATGGATAAAATTTAAGCAGAATTATTTGAGACATGCAACACCAAGAGTGAGATGAAATGTCTGTATGGACTGAAAATTACATTTCTCAAACAGGACATTTTATACAGAGGCATTAACTTGACAAACTTCGAATATCAAAAACTTGATTTTTTTGAATGAAACACCCAGTATGTTATGTTACTATTTTGAAGAACTACTTTATTCCTACAATTTTTGTTAATATGACTCAGCCCCTAAAATTGACAGATTTTGTGAAATTTGCAATTCAATTTTCAATTTGTCAAAAATTATCTTTCTATTTACGTAAGGCCAGCTAGGATTTTGACACTTAGTTACTGTTACTGGAATTAAACATAATTGCAATGTCAAACTTAAAACTGAAAATCGGTTGGGAAAAGTCGTTGAAGTATTTAGGACCAGGTAGCCGTGTTGTTAGAAGCATCGCTTTTCAATGATTCTATCTGCCAGTCCTGTGGGTTCAAAGCCTAGCGACTGCAGAATCTTTTTTCCGAGAAAAAGTGCTAGGAATCGCACGTTAAAACGTAAGACCTCGTTAATCATTGGCTCGCACAAGTTCCGACTTCTGAGGGCTGCCCGTTCATAAGGGGAGGACAGCTGGTAAACGGCAAAAACTTTTTATTAATTTTTTTATTTATGAGAGTAAATAATTGAAAAAAAATATTAGAAATTTATAACAACTGCTCAAAGTGACCACCGTCTACTTCCAAACAATAATGTATTCGGTTTTGAAATTCTTCATTAACTCGCTGACTGCTGACTGGAATATTTTGGGAATATGTCCCTAATTCTATTTTTCATATCCTCCTTTGTAGATGGGGGTGTTCTATAAACTTGATCTTTAACGTAGCCCCACATAAAAAAATCCATTTTTGTCAAATCTGGTGAGCGAGGTGGCCACTATCTATCCATCTTCAGGGAAATGCAGTGTCTAAATAATTATTAACAGGAACAGTGTGGTGAACAGGTGCTCCGTCGTGTAAATACCACATCCTTCGTTTGATTCGAATGGGTAAATGATAACTCAATTGTGGTAACTGGTTTTCCAAAAAATCGAGGTAAATCAAGCCATTAACTCTTCCCTCAAAGAAATATGGCCCAACGATTAAATTTCCAATTATGCCACCCCATACATTTAGGGACCACTTTGTCTGACTGGTGGTTCGAAAGAAATGGGGGTTATCTGTTGAATAATAATGGAAATTATGTCTATTTACAAACCCATTTTTATGAAATGTTGCTTCATCGGAAAATAAAACATAATTATAAAAATCTCTGTCTGGTAGCAACTGTTGCTGAGCCCATTCACAAAATGTTACTCTTTTCTCAAAATCATCATCTAATAACTCTTGATGTAACTGAAAACGGTACGGATGAAACTTATTTTTTTTCAAAGTTCTTTGTATGACAGTCCGGTTTATGTCAGTTTGTTTGGATATTTCTCTATGCGAGATATGAAGATCTCCTGTAACTCTCAAGAGGACAGCCATTTCAGTTTATTCAGTTAATGCAGTTTTGGTTCTTTCTATTTTTTCATATGCGACATTTCCTGTTCGAGTAAATCGAAGAAGCAACTTTTCAAACGCTTCTTTGCTGGGTTGTCGCCTGTCTGGATATCGTTCATTATAAATTCTGGTCGATAATAAACAGTTTTTATCACTTGCCCCCAGTACAAAAATCATATCGGTCAATTCTTCGGTGGAGAAATTCATTTCAAATGCTTCTTATTATAAAGCGATAGATACAAAATTGTATGACAGTAATTTTTGTTTCATGCCGAAACTTATCGATCATTGAATGTCAAATTCATAGCCCACTTCCATAACAGGTTCATTGCGCATGGCGCACACGAGAACCACAACTTGCCTTACTGAGAAGTGCATGACGCATTTATTTGCACACCAAGCAACCGTTTAGTATTATTTTAGCACTGTGGATATTGTCTGTGGTTGAGTGAGCGCTTTGTACTGAGCATAACCTATGGAAAACTGTTAGTTCTTGAATTTTGTAAATATTAAAGTGATAAACACGCAGTTTTAGTCAAAATAAAATGAAATTGCAAATTTCACAAAATCTGTCAATTTTAGGGGCTAAGTCATATCAACAAAAATTGTAGGAATAAAGTAGTGCTTCAAAATGGTGACATAACATACTGGGTGTTTCATTTAAAAAAATCAAGTTTTTGATATTCGAAGTTTGTCAAGTTAATGCCTCTGTATAAAATGTCCTGTTTGAGAAATGTAATTTTCAGTCCATACCGACATTTCATCCCACTCTTGGTGTTGCATGTCTCAAATAATTCTGCTTAAATTTTATCCATAAATTTTTATGATGGCATTTGTGGTGGTCTGTTTTTCCGAAGATTTTCTTACTTTCAGCAATAACTTGACAATACCGCAAAATTTTCGAAAAAAGGAAATACCTCCTTATGTAAAACATTTCGCTCAGTTCAACGGCGAAAAAATTTACAGGGGGGTCCATTTAAAAAAATGATGATTTGTATTGCCCCGCTTCGAAGGAACACTCTGTATATTCCACAATATTTTTGAAATAAGCAACAAAGTAAACCATTTAACTTCTATCTGAAACATTTTATCATACTTCTCATTATAGGCGAGATACTGTACTTCCTCACACTAATGGGCCACCCGGTATATGGGCCCAGACGGAATTTTTAGAGTTGCTGATGTTCAGACAGCACATGGGATTTACAAACTCCATCGGCTCAATATTCGTGCTAGTCAAGAAATTAGCACCGTGGAGAAGAATGTTACTGAAAACTGTTTAAAATACTTTGTATATTGTATTTTTGACTTTGACAGGAAGAGTTGACGAAAAAGAGATTTTGTCAGTGAATCATCAGAATAAAAGTTCATATATTTTACATAAAAAGCATAATTCATTGACACCGAGCTTCAATTATTTTCACTCGATTAACTTCCAAGAGATGAAATATAATCTTCATGTGATGTGGTTGAAACCTTCCACAATCTGGACAAAAAAGGCGCATGCAAAAAAATACTAACATTATATCCCCTTCTTCCAATTTGAGATCACAACTCGGGTTGATGATGACGTATGACAGACTGTTTCTCTTCTCGCTTACGTCATTATAGTCGATGGTGGGCAAGTTCAGACTCTCCATTCTGGATCTCACCAGATTGGCAATCTCGGCCCTTTCGATCTGTTGGTTGTGGTTGTCTTTGGCCTCATCTTGGCCGTTGACGGAATACTGTAAGGAAATTATTTTTTGGAAGAGTGGCTGCCGATTGGATTGAAATGCTAAGGAGTCGAAAATGACTTTGGTTTTCGAGACAATCTGAAAGAGTGGAATGAAGTCTACTCATTGGAATTTAGTTCCATTGGATTCAATTGAGGGCAAAAATATACATGAGCTAAAGAGAACATGTGCATATTTCTGTGTTCATTAGGAACAAAAACAAAGCATAAACGCTTGTTTTATTTTCCAAACTGAAATTTTCAGGCATTTAACTCTTCATTCAAAGGTAACCCCATTTGTTTTTTTTACATAAGTTGATTATTTTGGCAGATTTGTTAGCTACCAAGCATCCATATAACACTTGAGAATGAAATAATTATTTAACCCAGATTCCATAGAAATTTCGAATCATTTTCCAACTCCTTAGCGCAAATGCAATGGTTCAAGCGAAGCTCAGTCATATCATTCACTAATGAGTATACCAAATCAAAGCAGGAATGTTTTCGTAGGAATGCTATGAACGTTCCTAATCGGTAGAAAAGGAGGTGAATTTCGTCTCAATTTTTTTCTGAAGTACCACTAAACACGATTCAGTAGGTATAATACAAATGTTTTGTTTCAAAAGGAAAAATGAGATTATTCGCAAACGGATTTTTTTAACGGTAAATAGTTTTAACAGGCCATTTTCCGATATCTTTTATGTAAAAAACCCTCAATGATCTAATGAGAAATGACTTCCGGTCGAATTTTCAATATTTTGGACATAAGTCTCAAGTCAAGTCTGAAGTCCTGAGTCCTGAGCCCTGAGCTCTAAGTCCCAAGTCCGGTTTCCTAAGTCCTAAGCCCTGAGTCCCAAGTCCTTAATCCTAAGTCCTAAGATCCGATCCCAGATCCTAAGTCCTGAGCCTAAAACTCAATTTTGAGTGTAAGTCCTGAGTCCAAATCTGAATCCTGAATCTTAATATTTTTAATCCTAAATCCTCAATCCTGATCCAAATCCTAAATCCCAATCCCAAATCCCAATAATTCCTACGTCCGAAGTCCCAAGTTCCCAGTCCCAAGTCCCACGTCCAAACTTATCAGTCCTTAGTCCTGAATCAAAAGTCCCATGTCCTAAGTCCTAAGTTTTGAGTTCCGAATTTCAGGTTTTGAGCTAGCCCTAAGTCATAGTCCCAAGCTGAGTTTTAGTCCTAAATCTAAGATTGAGACATAAGACTTAAGACTTATATTGAACCCGAATTCCATAGAAGTTCAAGAAAAATAATTGGGGTTTGAATGACCTATAGGTTAATTGAATGAACTTTTCAATCAAGTAGTCATTTCTCATAAGATTGGTGGTTTTTCAAACACATTTCCCGAGAATTCCTCGATACAATAATAAAAACATATCTGGATGAAATTAGTCATTGAAAAAAATGCAATAAAACATTTTCTTGTACCTCAGCTGAGAAAATATACAAGGGGAAAGTCATAATATTCCTTTGTGATAGTCCAGGGCTGCCGGAATCGATAGGGAACACTCACCATTGAGTTTCGTCTATTAGTACATCCCAGACAATTGGTTCCCTCCTTGGGTCGGTAAGTTACCCCCACTCTATCCGCTCCAAGATCCTCGTCAAGCTAGCGGAAAAGCCCCCAAACTAAGTACGTGCAACTACTTTTGACTAATTAGTAATGTTATCGAAAATGCAGTTGAAAAATGAGTTTTACGGTCACAACAAAATTCGAGAGATTGGCAAAAATTATTGTTTTTTCTTTTTCACACGTGGATTGAGAGAAATCACTTCTTTTTCAGGTGGAGTTTCATTACATTTTTCAAGTGATACTCACTTCTTTGGGAACTGAATCTTTCTTGATTATACTAAAACTTAGAAGCCACTTTGTGAAACTCTACGAAATTTAGAAAGCATGTTGACTTTTTTTTTCGTGTAAAAAAATTCTAGGATTTTGCAAGAACAATTCGATAAACTATCTTAGGAGCAGAATGTTCCGATTTAGATTTTTTCTATTCTGAAACACTCAGTGAGTGATTTATCAGTTTTATTTTCCGAATTATCGATTTCCACCCTCTAACACTTCATTGGAGTTTGAATATAGTTGAACGAAGCACTCACTCTACTCAACGATTCTGCAAACTTCTCTTTAAAAGTAGGAATTTACTCTACTTCAAACTTTGTTTTGACCGTAATGCAGGTTAGTGATTAGAGTATTCGTTAGTGGAAATGGCGGAAGTTCGTTTTCCTGATTATATCGTATGATTGGTTTTCGGTAATATTGAATTGTGCTTTTGACATAGGAGAAGAAATAGTCTATATTATCAACGAGGTGATCATGAGATATTATTGAAAGCATTACAAAAACAACATTCCTAGATATCGCACAAAACAATAGTACAGTAAATAATAACCAATAGTTTCTTCAGTAGGCGTATAGACTAGAGTGACCCATTTTGATAGACTATGTTGTTTTTTCAAATCTCGCATGAAAATATGTTAGTTTTTCTCGGAATTTTAGATGAATTGAATATTTTCGAGAGGTAATAAAAACAAATTCAAAAAGGGTAAAATTTTTTCTTTTGGCGAAAATTGTTTGTACATACGAAAAAAATTACATCCTGAAAATGTTAGCTAAAAATATACATTTTCTAAGGTTTCCCAAGAATTTTGAATCTTATAGAGTACTATAGATTAGATAGAATTAATTTCAGGAATGTACCTCTTTTCTACAATCAATGAACATACTTTTAGACCAATATAAACCAAGAGACATATAAAAATACTTACTTGGAAGGTTTGAGAACTGTTCGTGTTTTAAAAGTTGTTTAACGATTCAGCTGGTCGTAAGATTGCTATGATACAATCGTATAATCAAAGTGCTATTGAAGAATAAACAATTTTCGAAAAAGATCGTGAATTATATCCGCCTATTAATAATTTCATTATCAATAAGTGTTTGAAGTTTTGAATAAAAAGTTACTTAATACAATAAAATAATCTTAATTTTTGTGCACCTTAATTTCAATCTTTCCGCTGAAAAAATTAAATTGATCACCTTGAAAATCTTCTTCGATCAGTCGTTTATTTTGAAATATGGAACTATAATGAAATAAATGAGAAGTTTTTACTATATAGCCCTAAATTCTGAAATTTATCTATTGCAATTATACTTGTAGAGTATGTAATAAATTGTTTATAACAAATATCGTAGAACAACGTGCTATTATTAAAAAAAAACAATTTAAAATATTCCATAGCGACCTTTGAAAATTTATATTTTAAGCTAACATTTTCAGGATGTATTTTTTTGTATGTACAAACAATTGCCATGAGAAAAAAAAAAAAAATCAAATTGAATTTTGACCATTTTGGAAAAAGAATTATAATTTTCGAGCGACACCTTGGAAATATTCGGCCCATCTAAAATTTTAAGAGGGCATCTCAATTAACATACTTACATGCAAAACTTGAAACAAAATAGTCGGTCAAAATGATATAGACTGTGATTTACTCTTCACGAAAATAAGCCACTGGTTTTTGAAGGTTATATTAAAATAAATATTTCACATTGGCTAGAATCGTACAAAAATACCTATAAGATAGTTTAACTATGTCATGAGAGTTTCTTCATGAAAAGTCAATCACAATTTGTATCTGAAGAAATATGACATTTCTCAGTTGTTTATGTAAAGCAGTACTAGAGCGTATCTCTTTCAGAAATAACCATGAAAAACCCCTCAATGTTCTCACTGTTTTCGGTCAAATTGGCCAATTGTTAATTTCATGACTTCAGACAATTCGGTCAAGACTGCGAAAATTGTGGGGATCTTTCGAAAAATATTTCAGTCTTCAGTTTTGTAAGAAAACGTGCACTTAATCCTAGAACATGCATAGCCCTCGTATATTCACTTTGTGAATGCGTGTGCTTCGGTTATAAAAACGACAAACAAGTGTGAGTGTTTATTTATTGATTTTTTGTATAGTTCATGAAAAACAATCAATGGAATTCATTATTTACAATATATACAAGCAGTATTAGGTTTGTTTGGAGTGGAATTTTAAGTATTCAGAAATCTCAGTATTTTATCAGGACAGTTGCTGCCATTCTCGAGCTAATAATCACGAAATATTGTCAGAACAAAGGAAATTACTTTCACAGTACAACCACTATCCAATAGACACACATCTCGGTGTTTGAAATTATTTTAGGAATATGATTTTTTCATATATAAATCATGAGATTCTTTCAAAAACTATCTCAATTATTCTGTTTTTTAGAACTCACTTTGACATTCATTCACTAATTAATTTGCAAAATATTTCTTTTATATAATTTACCGTCGGGGGAAAATAATCAATATATGATTAGTTTTTATTGTAATTTTTTTCTCACCCTAGAGAAGTAAATGATATAGATATCTGTTCAAAAATAGCGAATCAATATTGCCCAATACCGCATTCTGATTATCTGGATTCGCAAATATACATTTTTATTAGTAGCGTCATTGGAAAAAAAATATAGGACTAGGAATGAATACCTTAATTATATGTTCAATAATAATTTGTTAATGTAGTACACTCCTCTGCATTGCACAATAGAATACAATGTTTATGCGTTGGACACCTATAAATGTTACAGGAAATTTCTCGCCTTTGAATTCCACGTTATCAGGTTGAGCTTTCCTCATCAAATTATAGATGTAATATGTAATATCTATAATTCGTGCATTTCACATATTTTTTCTTTGCCGAAAGATGCGAATTCTCTGTTTTGGTTCGAATTCGAAAAATACCACATAGCCATCCTGATGATTGGGGAATCATGAAAGAGCTTTAGGTGTATGGTGGCTTTTTCGGAATTGAAACAAAACTCTCTCTCTTTTTAAAATTATGGTAGTATCAAATGTAGAAAACGAAATACATATTAGAGTGAATAGAGAACCAATAGAAATATGAAGACAATATATTGAAATGGATAATGGAATAAAAAAGGCCAATGTTATGCACTGATGTCATCAATAAAAAAGAAATTTATAAGAAACGAAAATAAAAGTATACAGTTTAACCTAATTCTGGGTGTTGATAAAAATCAAGAGTAGAGTCAGAGCAGCAAAGATTAAGAACGGTGAAGGAAGTGAACAAAAATGTTGGAATTAAAAATGTTCAAATAACAGAGGAAAGAGGAGAGAACTAAGGGAATCATGTCATAACGCACTTGAAAAATCTTAAAAAAGCAGGGAAAACGCGAAAAAATATACATACAGTGTGTAAGGAATAAATTCATCATCTAGAAAAGGAAAATTTTTTCGAAAAAATCCGCGGACACGTCAACTTTCATTTCACGATGCGCATCTTTTGACGTTTTAGTCGCATTGATGACGTTACTAATGTTTCGGCTATGACGTCATGGACATTTTTTCAAATTGCAAACGCTATTTTTGATAGTGCCATTTGAAAGAGCATATTTCTCTGCACACGTTAAACCAAAAGTTTTGTCATATTACATGGGAAAATTGTCGAGAAAATTAATGTTTTATTGATTCTGAGTTAGCTTACTTTATTTTGTTAATTGAACAAACTAATCAATTAAAGGTTCAGAATAAAGTCCTTCCTAGCTTTGTAAAGTTCTCTTTCAGCACGCCACTGGTGTCTTCGTATTTCCGAAGCCCTAAAAAAATCACTCTTTTATTATCGTAAAAAGACATTTAACTGTTTTTGTTACCTTGCTGATTTAACCGTGTGGTTGGCGTATGTCACAGTTTGACAGTTCATATTTCATTGATACCCTGCTTTTCGAAAAAATTTAGAATAAAATGCACCTTTCTGTTACTCAGAGAATCGAAATTTTGATGATGATTGGATACGGTGATAGAGTACGAACGAACGCAACAAGAAGTAGTTGGGCTGTTTAATACTAATTACCCGGATAGGCCCATAACTCAATCAGAAGTGAGCAAAGTTGACAGAAAGTTTCGAGACACTGGTATTGTTGATGATTTTCCTAAAGCTGGGCGTCCTGAATTCAATGAGGAGGTCAAATTGAATGTTTTATTATCAATGGAGGAAAATCCTCACAACAGCCTAAGAAGCATTAGTCGAAATCAAGATATCCCAGTTAGAACTACACGTAAAATTTTAAAATTGGAAAAGTGGCATCCCTATTAGATGACTCTGCACCAAGAACTTTCCGAGGACGATCCAGACCGACGGATGCAGTTCTGCCAAACGTTAATAGATATGTGCAATGCTGACCCTTTGCTAAAAAATATTGCTTTCTCTGATGAAGCTTCCTTGACACTAACAGGAACAGTGAATCGGCATAATTGTAGGTACTGGGCTAAGGAGAATCCGAAATAGATAAGAGAACATCACACACAGTATTCTCAAAAAATAAATGTTTGGGCGGCGATTGTACAAAATAGGATTATTGGACCCTACTATTTCGAACAAAACTTAAATGGTCCAAGGTAGCTTCAACTCCTACAGGATTATGTAATAACCAGTCTGGTGATCTTATTTCCTAACGCAGATAACCCTGCTATACCAAATGACAACTTATGGTACCAGTAGGATGGTGCAATGCCGCATTACGCAGCTGATGTTAGAAGGTATCTTGACCAAGTCTTTGCTAACAGGTGGATAGGTAAGCGTGGTTCTATTGGCCCCCAAGATCTCCGGAACCTTACTCCATTAGATTTTTTCTGTGGGGCCATCTGAAGAATGTCGTGTACAAAACTAGACCAGATAATATCGAGGAATTGAAAACTAGGATTACAAATGAATGTAACAATATTACTCAACAAACTATCACCAAGGTCCAACGAGGATTTATTGACCGTCTTGGATACTGCCAGGCTCAGCAAGGACTTCAATTTGAACATTTGGTCAATTAGTTTGTTCAATCAACTGTGTAAAATAAATTACTTAAATAATCATTATAACATTAATTTTTTCGACAATTTCCTTATGTAACATGACAAAACTTTCGGTTTAACGTGTGCAGAGAAATATGCTCTTTCAAATGGCACTGTCAAAAATAGGGGTTGCAATTTGAAAAAAATGTCCATGACGTCATAGCCGAAACAATAATGACGTCATCAATGCGACTAAAACGTCGAAAGATGCGCATCATGAAATAAAAGTTGATGTGTCCGCGGATTTTTTCGGAAGGCTTTTCCTTTCTATATAATGAATGTATTTCTTTCTTTATGTACACACCGTATAAATATATATAATATAATAGTTGAAACACACAGAATGCATAAACTTCTTTCGACAGTTTTAGAAATAAATTAATTATTTTTGTGAAACGATTCAGACCAATCATTTTTCGAGTGACATGTTGACAAAATTTTTTTTTTAATATAATCCAATCCAGAAAACCAAAACGCAGTGAAGAACCAGCTATAAAAAAATCGATGGAATATTCCATTACATCCTCAAACACCATGCAGGGGTTATTTACAAAAATAATATCATCATGTCTAGATTGATTAGCTCATTCGAATAACAGCACATAATTATATTTGACAATAGTGTTATATATATTATCTGATAGTGTTCGAACACAAAATAAAGTAAATCGAACGAATCCAATAGCAAAATCATTTGAAATTTTTTGTTGTTTTCTACTCACCGATGGCACACGCACACACGATGACCAAGGTGACGATGCAGCGCTCATACTCACATGTGATGAGTCCGATATTGAGGTATCTTGAGTCCGATAGATACCGATAGGAATCTCACATGTCGTTGAGCACAGTTTCTGGTAAAGTCTGCCGTAAGTCCGGATCCACATGTCCTCTTTCGTTATCTTCATCTGAAAATATGAAACTCTCAGACATATATACAAGTATATCGAGTGAAACAAAGGTCCAAGAATGGGCCCTTGTGGCACACAAATCCTGTTGATGAGGTTAATGACTCACCGATGTGAGGAATCCGGAACCAGGTGCCTGATCAATTCCCAGGAGGAGCCGTACGAAGGTGATGACGTAATCTTTCACGAACGCTTGATAGAGGAGGGTGTCCAGCATACTGGCGCTGAAGACACTGCCAGCAGCAAAAGGCAACCGGAACATATAGGAAATGTGGGATCCCCGCTCTTTTTCTCTCTGTGGGGAAAAATTGGACAAAGTAATCGAGTGGTTTTTGGAATGCTACGAAGAAAATGTTTTCTTTGTGTTAATATTTTTTTCCAGTATGGAATCGATGAAAACATGTCAAATATTTCTTGCTTAATGTTTCCACGTGATGAAAATTTGGTAAGTCTTGAAAACGTTTATTTTGACATCACAACTTGACACTGATCCCAACTTTTATTTTTTATATGACACCCTGTACATGTTTACACATTTTTTTCAAACGCTGTTTTACAATGAATTAATTTTTATCATTTAAAACTTTTTAGTCCGTATTGCTACCAAAGCGTGTTTTTTTCCTATACCTGGTTCCACGGAAGATGGCCCGCCACTATAACTTTTTTGTTCTCAGAGATAATGGAATTAAATCTGAAAGATTTATGTAAAACTGCACTTTTTGACAAGGTAACTCAACTCCATGCGAATTCCGGATTCACCGGAAGTTACATAAACTTTCGATGTATCATTTGTTACTGTTTGTAACCGTTTTTTATTTTTTTCCGAAATAAATTTTTATTCTATAGGACTATGGATAGGTTCATTATCCAATTTCAGTCCTAAAATGTTTGTAAAAATACAAGTTTACTGTTGGCAACATGGTGGCTCGTCGGGTTAGAAAAAATTGCATTTCATTACGATTAATTTGAAACTGAAAATACCATAATGTTTTCTCTCCTGAATTGGAGCACCTGTTATATTGAAACTACCCATTTACATATCTTTAGGGTTCCAGATGTTCGAAGTGACCTCCATCTTGTTGCGGATTAAGGCGAACTTTTCTTATTGTTGCTCTCACAACGTTTCTCAACTGTCTTGGTGTAATTCTATGAATAGCTGTCCTTACTTTGTCCTCGCATTCATGTCGTGTGGCAGGAGGTACATTATAAACCTCGTTTTTAATAGATCCTCATGAAAAAAATCAGAGGCGTAAGGTTTTTTTTTAAAAGGAATAAATAAAGGTATAAATTGAAAACAACCCAATCCAGTTTTCGTTGTATGTTTCATGCAGATATTCCGTAACTGCCCTCAGGTTGTGTGGTAGAGCAACATCTTGTTGATAAAATAATCCAACTCGATTTATTAATGGAACTTCGTCCAAGAAATGCTCAATTTCCTGCGTGAGGAAACTCAAATATCTAGCCCCTGTCAGGACACCGTCGAAAATTATAGGGCCTAAAATTCTGTCCCCTAAAATCCCAACCCATCAATTGAAACCAAACCGTTCTTGGAAATGTCCTTCCTCCATCAAGTGTAAATTTGCATCGGACCAATATCTCTTATTATTTCTGTTGAAATGTCCCAAATTAGTGAAACGGCTTTCGTCAGTATACAGAATTTTATATGGAAATGTGTCATCCTCCAAATATTTCCCAAAGAACCAATCTAAAGTCTCCGTTCTGGTACAGGTGCAGGTGTAGTTGATATTTAAATGAAAGATATTTATGTTTCTTCAAAATGTCACATTCTCTTGCGATCTCCCTGAGTGACTTATTAATATTTACTTGAACGTATGCCAGAACATCTATCTCGTTTTCTTCACTCACAACAAACGAATCGTTCCCATCATTATCAGGCTCATTTCGCATTTTTTTAATCAGTTTTGGAAAATAGTGCCGGGTCGGGTGACGCCGATCAGGATATCTCTGTGCGTAGAGACGTGCAGCATCGGTTGAATTTTGCCTACACTCTCCAAAAACTAATAACATATACACTTTTTCAGTTCTTGTATGAATATTGTTATTTTCCATCATTTTCAAACAATGAGGTCAATAACTACCCAATTGACTTTGTAGAAGAGATGTAAAATAATATGTCGACACTTCAATTTTTACCGCAACAATTTGATGATTCTGTTCCAGTTGTCTTGGTCACAGGCTCCTCGATGATTTTAAATCTCATTTTAACCTCAATAAGATTCTTCATTTAACGAAAGTTCTAACGTTATATTTTCATTTTTTTATCGAAAGTTTTCTCAAAACCTAATAGAGTGCGGTATCAAATTAATCGTAATAAAATGCTCTTTTTTTCTAACCAGACGAGCCACCATGTTGCTATTTGAAAAAAAAATAGTAATGGAAATTTTAAAACTAAATGTCACATAGCTGAAACATTTTGATCGAAAACAGTGAAGTTGTATTTTTACAAACATTTTAGGACTGGAATTAGTTATTTGAACGTATCCATAGCCCTCTAGAATAAAATTTTTTTCGGAAAAAAAAAATCAAAAACGGTTACAAACAAGTAACAAATGATACATGGTTGTATTCCAAATGTCATACAGAGACAAAAAAACTTAAAATATACCCATTTAAAAATCGAAAGTTTATGTCACTTCCGGTGAATCCGGAATTTGCGTGAAAATGAGTTACTTGTCAAAAACTGCAGTTTTATGAATTAAACAGATCATCCAAATTTCATTCCATCATATCCGAAAACAAAAAGGTTATAGGGGCCAGCCACCTTCGGTGGACACCCGGTAGATATGTTAGTTTTGTTTTCTCTCAATTAGCTTAACGAAAGACACGAAAGGGGTGGTTTGGATGGAGAGGGGAATATTTTCCAAAGGTGTAAATAGGATTTAGTTGATGTTATGATGAATTTCATTCCGTTTCAGTTGAATCCATGATTGGTTTCTCTTTTATGTTTGTTTAGTGCAGTTGAACAGTTTTCTGTGTATTTGTGAGCGTTGATTCAGTTTTCTAAGTGTTGAGATGTTTGACTTATAAATTTGTACTTCAGTGGGAAATTGTTATTCATCATTTCGAACTCGATATCTAGTACGAAAACGCCCGCAAGTTATTGGCTACTCCAGAATCGAACCAGAATTGAAATTTACTACTTCAGAATACGCACGGAACAGCTCGGTATTCAGGTTTCAAACGCCAGCAAAAGACATATACAATAATGTTCATATTAATTCTCCTGCACATTGCGTACTGGTTTCTGATTGGTTGCTAATTAGGATGTTTCATTCACAGCCAATCAGAAAATACTGATAGAATCCAACAAACTTTCGTTCGTAGACAGCTTTGTGAATTTTTCATGCGAGAATATTGCTTGGCAAGTGTTCAGTTCACCTGTTCTGAATGTCTGAATCATTAGAATGGTCGTGATATTATTTTTCAAACAACATTCAATTGCCAATGTTTCCCTTTTCAATAGCGTTTGTGTCGTTTGTTTCTTACCAGTGACTGTGATAATTATGATGAGTGCCTCCAAGCAGAGTATGAAGTCAACTAGTTCTGACTTTATCACCAGTTTGGATATCACAAGGTTAGTTGTTTTCTTCACATTGAAATTGAATATATTTCTCAGGCATCCTGCAATGAGTACATTTACCGCACAATCAGTTCAACATTCTACCTTATTCAAATGTCGAGTTACATGTTTATTGCATTCGGCAATTACCGAAATTTCTCTCTGAGCAGGTCACCTGAAATTAGGCGTGTGGTGCTACCAAAAATTTTGAAAATTTTTACAAACAACAAAACATGTTCAATTTTTTTTCAGATTTCCAACCACTTTAATTTGTTATAAAATGGCATTATACACTAGTCATTCACAGGTGTGCAAGAGCTTAGATTACATCCTGTATATTGATAATACAAATTCAACAAAACATTATATCTAGATATCGCAATGATAACAGGGAGATTTTTTGATATCTTTTTGAATAAAATTAAAATTAAATTGTGTATTGTTGGATTCCCTCTGCAGAATATATTGGCAATAATAGGTACTACTCGATATTGTTTGGAGATGAATACGATATTCATACAACAAAACGTAAAATCCTCTGCGACTGAAAAATAAACTTTTTTGGAAGAAACATTTCAGTCATTGAATTCAAGAATTATTTGAATTTCTTCTATTTTTCTCTTGCATGCATTTGTTTAAGGACAATTTTTTGGCAACTTTTTTTGTGCTTACCAGTATTCTATCTGTATCGTGTGTGTGACTTCTATTACCGCCTAAGGTAGCTCTCGACTGAAAATGATAATTTGGAAATAATGAAATGGTGGTGGATATGAATTACCAATGAAGCCATGCAGTGCATTAGATGCGTCATAGAAAATAAAAGAAATCCAAATGTTCCTCTACTTGCAATTTCGATTGAAACTATAGCAATCCATGGTGTTATATACTCAGTTCATAATTTGACATCTATTTTGTAATGCATGCTCTATTCTGATTATTTGTTTCTATTAATGCGTCAATGGTGAAACTAGCTCATTCAATATTTGAAATGGGACATATATAGGAAAACAACCGATTTTTGTCAAGTTGAAAATCCCATTAACTGAGGAATCAGATCATTCCACATGTTCCTCACATGTATGGAGTTCAACAACTATTGGAAATGTCGAACAACTATGAAAAATATACCAAAATGCATGTTTCCCCATCTATCAGTGACATTACATATTTTTTATTGCTATGTATTCGACAATTGTTCGCAACATCAAAAAACAAGTTATAATCCTACAAAACTTTCGAGTTGATATAAAATACTACTGACCTTTTCCATCTTGGAGAGGTGCAAAGCATATTTGTCGTGAGCTCTGAACTGCATAAATCTCATATTTGATGACTGAGACAGTTCTGTGATACTCTTGATGCTCGGAAAAAATCTGCAAAGACACAAAAATATAACAAAGTACATGAGTGGATATTCATGAAGACCCAAGTGGGAATTTCCACCATATTTTCCACTGTAGTCTGATTAACAAGTTGAAAAACGGGTCCTAAAAATATGTGGGACAGCTCATTCTATCCGGACTGACGTCTAGAAAAATGTAGTTCGAGCATTTATTAGCACATAAAAAAAATTGCCATTGTTATTAACGAAATAAGATGAAAAACAAATACTCAAAAACTGTTGATATTTGAGAACTTTCGAAAAAAGATACTCAAAGAGGAGGAAATTTCCGAAAAAAAATTTCCTGGAAAAAAAAAAAAAAACCAAAAAGTACTAAAAAAATTTAATTTTTTTTTTAAAAATTACAGGATACCGAAATCAAAGTGGCTTCTTAATTTTTCAAGTAACAAATAGATATCACTTTTAAATTATAAGAGATACGATAATGGACATTTAGGACATTCTCGTAAGCGATTAATCAATCTTTGAAATGGATAAAAATCCAAGTTTGTAACTATTGCTAATCAACTGTTACATGCATTTGTTTATAAAAATTCGTTTTTTTTTACATTTTCGTACTTTTTTTGATTTGTTAAAAAATGAAAATACAGCTGTGAACCAGTCAATTTTGTTTAGTAATAAAATATCTGCAAAATATTATGTAAATCACTGAAGAGAAACTTAATATTATTAAATGATATTGGATGTTCAAGTCTTGAAAACTGAATGTCAATTATATTATAAACGTCATTTTCAACAGGATAAGTTGGCGATTCTTCTATCGATTGCTATAAAGCTGTAGAGAAAGGTTTGCAAAGCATGTCAAAAATGGTTGGAGCAGATGTAGAATGGTATTCGTTTAGCAAGAAATCTTGTGTGAAGACGCTTGTTAAGACAACACGGGTTTGTGTCATAGATGAAGAGCCAGTTATCGTCAACACTTCGCTTTTAATCCAACGGATTGTAGCGTCTATGATAACCAACAAAGATATAGTAAAAACAGCCTTAGTTCATGAGTTTGCGCCAATCCCTATGAGCTTATTCGATGGCAGAAGTTCGATGAGAGAAAGCCATAAGTCAAAATTATACAAATATTCTATTCTACTATTTTATTAGAAAAAAAAAAATTAAAAAATTAAAAAATTTAAAAATTTTTTTAAATAAACAATAGAGGGACCTCCAGTTGGAAACTACTATAATTTTTTACTCTGAACAGAAAGTAAAGATATTGCTAAATATAAATGAGTGCTGTAATATAAAATGAAATACAGTATATAACGAAACACGAGTTAGATAAAACTTAATTAAAATACGTTTATAATTTAAAGTATAAGAGATATGGGTATGATTACCGAAAAACTGAATCTTATTTTGTTAATAACAATTGCAATTTTTCATGTGCGAATAAATGCTCGAAATACATTCTTCTAGGCTTCATTCCGAATCGAATGAGCTATTGCACATATTTTTAGGGAATGAGATTTAACCCGTTTTTTAACTTGTTGATCAGATTACTGCAACTATATAGAATACCAATAAAATCGACAACAATCTTGATCAAGAGAAAATTTAAATGCAGTGATTTGGTGTGATGAATTGAACAGGTATGTAGGAACAACTCCGACAAATTTAGTCTTCACTTTTTTTTCATCTATATTCATCGTTCCAAACAGATTGCATCCCAGTTACTTTGCAAACGTAATAAATTGTTACCAATGACATGACGAGTTTTATTATTTCACGGGTTTTGGTGGAATAGAAAATTTTGACCTTTTGAGAAATTGACTGCCAATTTTTTTCTTGCCTGATTGAATTTCTGGCGGACTTGATAATTCAATTGCTTAAGGATAGCAGGAAATCTGGTGGAAAGGACAGTCAAACGTTATATTGAATCCAAATCTGTGTATTCGATCTCATCTGACTTCATTATTCCATTGTCAAGGGTCCCTTTGGACGAAAAGGAGTCGATAATTCAGTTAATTGACAAGGAAGTTTCAATCAGTTGAGAAATGGTATTAGCACACATTTCAAACATCTACTAGCGCTACTCACTTGAACATCGTCTGCACAGCCACGATGGTGTTACAATCGGACAAGGAATCTTCTTCCGCAGAATTGGAGAGCTCTTTATTAACCACGACGACATTTTCCGCTAGTGTAATCCCGGCCCTGAGCAGGTCGTCCAAGCTGAAAACGATAATCGTTCAGAGATAAGGTAGTTTTCGTTTTCATGAACACCGCTCACTTAGTCTCAATGGGGTCGTTCAGGCGATCATATCGGAAAATTGAGGTTATGAGCATAATCGAGGCGTTGCGATTCAGTTACAGTATTCACGGAAGTGGTAGGAAGCAAAGGCGTTCGGGCAGAACTATCATCATATGTCATTTCAGTCTTCAAGTGAAAGGAACAATTTGTGAATTGTTCTGGAAGTGGTTTTGTGAATTTCATTTTCATCAATTATCATTACACTAAATTCACTCATCAAGATTATTTACAACATAATGAGTGTAGAAATTATTACACTGATATCATTATTGCAACAAAACGTGTATAGATTTCAGCCATTTAAATCTCTTGTCAAAGGTATCCAATAACAAAGACCACATCTTAAAGAACGAAACGGAAATTATGAAAATGTCTCAATATGTGGGAATTTCCATGGTTTCCCAGAACAACACACGCTTCATTATTGGGTAAGTCTCACGGCCTCTGAATAGAAATCGGTGAAAGTCGGTGTGCAACATTTAGTTTACAAGTTTGTCAAGAAGAGCATATATATTAAATGTATTCGGAAATGTATGTGAATGGAATATGACTGATACGAATAATTTTCTGCATCGACAAATTCAGGACTAGAGGACAATATTGAACTAACTAAAATAGTGAAGAGTAAGTGATATCAGCTGGGTTTTACGGCCAATGTGCCACTAAAAATCAGAATACATTCACAGGTAAATGAGAAAACCTGTGTGAAAACAGCAGCCAAAAGATAGCAGCCAATTTGCCGAAGATTGCCGAACGTTCAGTGCGGTCAGACTCAAAATTTATTTGGGGTTCAGCGAAGATGTAAGAAAGTATTGTCCTCATTTTCTTCCATACAAAACTGAAAATCGTGACATACTTATGAATTGCTCTGCAAGTAAATCAAGAATTTTTTCCAACACTTGATGATGCTCTGCATTTTCAACAATGATTTGTAGTCAATTTTGTTGGGGCAGTTTTAGATCTTACCCCCAAAATTGTTTTTTTCTAAATTGGTGTTAGTATTTTACACCCTCTCCAAGTAATGCAAGAATTTTTTTCAACACTAAGTGATGCTCTGCAATGTCAACAATGATTTGTAGTCAATTTTGTTGGACATTTTAGGTCTTAACCCCGAAATAGTTTTTTTTAATTGGGGTTGGTATTTTACCCCCTCTGCAAGTATTGCAAGAATTTTTTTCACACGAAATGATTCTCTGTATAGGAAAGAATAATATGTATGTTGAGACAAATTTCAGCTTGGCACATTATAATCCCACCATGCAGAATTATAATTTTTTGGTTGAAATGGTGTTGGGAATCATTCTGAAAGCAATTCATAAGTATGTCACGACTTTATGTCTTGTAAGGAAGAAAATGAGGACAATACTTTTTCACATCTTCGCTGAACCCCAAATAAATTTCGAGTCTGACTGAATGTTCCACAATCTCAGGCAAATTGGCTGCTGTTTTCACACATGTGATAAGAATACTCTCTATATGTGGGAGATAAGCTTCTCGAGTATATGTCATATTTAAATGGGACCTCGGTGATGAACACAAATTTGCAGAAAGTTTCCCACAGACATTCACGTAAAAGGCACATAATTGGTAATAATAGAGATTCCGGAGTACAGGGCGTTCCCAAGTTTGTGAACATGCATGTCTCCAGCGTAAATAGAGTCACAGGAGTTGCTGATCACCAAAAGATGTTCATTTTCCGAGGTGGATGTAAAAAAAATTACAGCCAAAACCCCGATGCATACGGTTCTCTCAAAGTCGGTATTTACGGCAGAAATTTCTGAAGAGCGATAACTCGGAATCTTTGGCCAGAAGAATCATGTATAAGTAAGTTTTTTCGGAAAGAAAAACTAATTAACCATTCACCAAAATGATATACTCTCCTGATATACTCTCCTGACATACATGTTTATAACAAATTAAGCAGTGACAGTTGAGAGTAGAAAACAGGATATAACTACGAACCGTCTTCCGTTTGATGGCACAGTCGATTTCCTGGTAGTATTTTTGCCACAGAATCAATAAAGCAGAAAATCTCTATTGATTAGCCTCTAAGTCCACTCGGAAAACAGGTGATGGCACAATCCAAGCAAACCGATTGCTCAGGTGGGTCACTTGTTTTTTCTGAAGCGGAATCATACAGTGCTTCTCAAAAGTCCGCTCCCCCCCTCTTATTTTTGGAACGATTATACATAAACAAGTGAAATTTGGAAACTGAATATTAAAGGTTGTAAACTTCCCTACTAGTGATGATAGATGACGAAATCGTCGAAGATGACGTCACAAGGCCATTGTGACTAATAATTTTAAATGGAACCCTACGGCAAGCGACACCTCTTTTAAAAGGTATCGAAAAAACCTATTCAATTATACTAATTTTGTTTGTGTTTATGGCAGTTTTGGCAACTCGCTTTTAAAAAACGCCAGGCGGTGATGAATTAAATCAGTTAATACTAAAATTTCAAATTCAAGCTCCGCTTCTGGATAGTTGTCAAATAAGCTGACGTTTTTGTTAGTCTCCCTAATTCGACGTTTTTCTAATTGTCCAAGTTTTTGTACATTTAATAATTTGTGTATTGTTGATCGAACGTTCAACTGTTCTAGCAGCTTTTGGTACTTTTAATATTTTTGTACATTTTAATAATTTGTTAAACTGTTGTGAGCCGAACGTTTAAGTGCTTCAAGAAGCGAAATGGTACGTGCTTTAGGTGATAAAGTAGCAGCGATCCTAATTCTTGGTGGAACTGGACAGAATATTCATGCAGCAGAACGCATTTTTAATGAGAGGTTTCCCGATCGCCCCGTTTCGAGGACTTATTTAAGGGAGCTCCTTCGTAAGTTTGGAACAACGGGTAGTATTAATGATGCGAAACGATCTGGCAGACCACAAATTTCTGTTGAGAAAAAAATTGATATACTGGTATACTGATATACTTTTTCAACAACTCATGTTGCATCTACCTGCGAAGTCAGTCGAAGTACAGTATACATGGTGTTGAAAAAAAAAAAATTCGTCCATACAAATTAAAAATGGTTCATCAACTCTCAGACGACGACCCAGACCGAAGACCAGAATTTTGTGAAAATATGGAAACTAAAATTAACCAACAGCCAGACTATGTCAAAACAATTTGTTTTAGTGACGAAAGTACTTTCTATCTGAATGGAAATATAAATACACAGAATGTGAGGTATTGGAGTGACGCAAATCCCCACCTGTTTCGTGAAACACATACCCAATTTCCCCAGAAGGTGAATGTTTAGGCAGGTATCCTGGGAAACCACATCGTTGGGCCTCTTTTCTTAAATACTAATTTTACTGGTGAGGTTCATCTGGAGCTGTTGCAAAACGCAATAGAACCGTTAATCCTTGAAATTTTGGAAGATAATCCAGATGAATTCGGCAATTTGGAAATAACATTCCAACAGGATTGTGCTCCTCCACATTATTACGACGCAGTAAGACGGTATTTGGATGAGGAGTATCGTGGTAGATGGATTGGACGACGAGGTTCAACGGAATGGCCAGCTCGATCACCTGACCTCACACCTTTGGATTTTTTTCTGTGGAGGTACTTCAAATCGAAGGTTTACGCCACTGAACCTGACAATATTGACGTTTTAAAACAACGTATTGTTGCAGAATATGAGGCTGTTTCCGCAGAAACATTTGCAAAAGTACGAGAAGAGTTTAAAAATAGGATATTCCACTGTCAGGAAGTAAATGGAGGTCACTTCGAGCAATTTCTTCGAGTAGATACCGATTCTCAAATCTGTAATTGATATCATACTGAATGGAATTTAAATTTTAATGTTTACTAATGAGCCATTAAAACTGTCATAAACACAAACAAAATTAGTATCATTGAATAGGTTTTTTCGATACCTTTTGAAAGAGGTGTCGCTTGCCGTAGGGTTCCATTTGAAATTATTGGTCACAATGACCTTGTGACGTCATCTTTGACGATTTCGTCCTCTATCATCACTAGTAGGGAAGTTTGCAACCTTTTATATTCAGTTTCCAAATTTCACTTGTTTATGTATAATCGTTCCAAAAATAAAAGGGGGGGAGGGGACTCTTGAGAAGCACTGTATAAACAATGTTTGTAATACTCAAATTGTGTATCTTGTAGCAATAGGGGTTTTCCCGTTTATACCAAATAAAAAATGAAATTTGCAGAGCCATAATAGATGCCGTTGATTTACGCATAAGAAAGTGTTTTGAAACTAATGGTCAACAATTTGAACATATATTAACAAGATACAGCACCGTTCCATCTTTCCATGATTCAAACATTTCATGATATAAATGATCATACTGTACGAGATAGGTATCGGGAAAGTATACAAAAATGAATAGGAAAATGTCACAGCTTTCCAAATAATATACAGGGTGTTCCATTAAAAGAACTGAGTTCAAGTCATTTTCATGAGTCTCCGGAAGGAGCTTACTTTTGAGCCTCCCTGCCTGCTGAAATTGAGATCCGATTCATTGGCAGAATACTAATAGTCCTATGCAGCTATCACCCAAATTGCCATATTTTGTAAATTTGAATTGTGAAAAAATCGTTATTTTTCATTGGTCAGGTTTTGCTCAAGAATTTGACAAAATAATTGTTATCGCGAAAACTGTCACATATAGGTATATAGGAAATTATCAGGGAAAGTTATGAGGAATCCTGAAAGGATTCCAAAAATTATGTAATATAAGGGTGTTCCATTTGAAATAACAAAGTCGTTACCACTTTCTGATACAAGTGGCAACACTTTATTGATGAAAATATGTTAGACGAATAGAGCATGTTTGATTATCAACCCCCACAAATTTTCGAAATGATCCGTCGTTCCTTTCTCCAGATACTTCCAATGTTCCATCCACCGTGAAACAGCCTGTACTACAGGAATTCCATAGTACACTTCTCTCAATTCCAGAACATCGAAACGCTATCGATTTCGAGTTGTTGATTGTATTCTCATCTCACCATGTTTTCCATCTCGCGTTAACTATATTGCGTCCAAAAATTAACGATTGTAACAAGTCGAATGCGTTCAGCCATACAATCTATTGTTCGGTTTCCATCGTCACCGTCTATTCTCCCACTGCTCGCTTGTCGATTTGTGCCGATTGTTCTATCCGCCGCCAGGTCAATACCAAGGCACACAATGTGTCTTTTGCCCCGACAAAACGAAAAGACGGATCTGATACTTCAGAGAAATAGATTTCCAAAACAATGAACATTCTCGGTAATATTCGAGAAATATAACTTGTGATGTCAGAAGTGTTTGAATTATTTCAAAGGTCATGAAAAAAGCCATCAACATCGAGCTCATGAAATATCTGGAAGACTCAGGAATTGTCAACGATAGGCAATATGGCTTCCGCCATCAGAGATCAACTGGTGACCTGCTCGCTTACGTCTCACATATATGGCAGCTATCTATTGAAAAGTATGGAGAAACTTTAGCTGTGGCATTAGATATCTCCAAGGCGTTCGATCGAGTTTGGCACCAGGGACTCCTCGCCAAGCTTCCGTCTTATGGCTTGCCCCCTCAGCTGTGTTCTCTGCTAGCTAGTTTTATCTCAAACAGGTCTCTCCATGTAGTGGTCGATGGAGCTTCATCTGACACTCTACTCATAAATGCTGGTGTTCCGCAAGGATCTATTCTCGCACCAACACTATTTCTACTTCACATCAACGACCTGTTGAAAGCAACTTCATGTCCAGTACACAGCTTTGCCGATGATAGTACCCTCCATACCGCTTTCTCTTCCAGGGCCCCTATATCAGCCCGTGAAACCAGAAATGAACGAGGAAGAAATGTTAATAATATAAATATGGACTCAGCAACAATTCTCGAGTGAGGATCTAATAACTTGGTAGAATTCAATGCAAACAAAACACAAGCATGTCTTTTCTCTAGAAAAGCCGATCTCACTGTGCCTTACATAACTTTGTCAGGAGTAACCATACCACTGAAGTCATCCATATCGATGCTTGGTATTACTATCAGCAATAACCTTTCCTGGGAAAATCACGTGAGGTCCATTGCCAAAAGTGCATCCCAAAACCTTGGTTTTTTGTTTCGTGCCAAGAGCTATTTCACCCCCACTCAGCTGCTTATGATCTATAAGGCACAGATCCGACCTGACCTGGAATACTGTTCCCATATTTGGAGCGCGGTACCTAAACATATCCTGAGGCTATTGGATTCTGTCCAAAAAAGGGCAATTCGTCTCGTCGGTGATGCCTCGCTCACAAACTCGCTCACTTGTCTGGAACACCGTAGAAAAGTTGGCGATTTGTCTCTATTTTATAGATATTTTCATGGGCGATGCTCTTCTGAAATATCAACAATCGTTCCTGCTTTGGCAGTCTCTTCGAGATTAACCCGTCAAGTTCAGTCATCACACCCCTTCGTGGTCACTTTGGAGACCTGCAGAACATCACTTTCCAAAGACTCGTTCATCCAACGAACAGCGAGGCTTTGGAACTCATTGCCTAGGGAGGTGTTCCCCGAGGCATACAACCTCCAGAAATCTAAGAAGAACACCAACTCCTACCTTCTTTCCCTCGGTTCCCACGATGTTCTCTGAACATTACAGGATATCCCTTTTCGTGGGAACCAGAACATAAGAAAAAAAAAAAAGTAAATTTTTAGTTTACGCAAAGATTCCACAGAAAAGTCAATGGAAGAATTTCACACCGGAGTCAGAGATGGAATACAAAATATTAACACCACATTTTGAACAGATACAAACAGAATCAAACTAGTGAGAAAGACTACGGGTGTGAAGTAGACCTCGTCCAGTATTGAAACGACCGTTTGGTAGGTAGAGAGGGGGAAAACACGAGTGGACACGATTTGCTGTGCTACGGCGAAAGGGGCAGTGTCTTGGCATACAGTGTTTGAAATGTTAGGTTTGTTCGATTAATAAATAGGTAGTGCAGTTATTTATTCAACTTTGCAATCGTTAACTCGTTACCTTGCCAAAATGCCCAGTGGTAAGTACCATTCAGTGGCGGAAAAAGAAATAGGATTGTTAGGAAAGTTCTCTACTTCTCGTGAATCGCCTATACCAAATAATTTAGTACGCCTATGGAATTTTTATTAATAGCCACAGTTAGACAATGGTTCGGGCATCTTCGATAAAAATTGGTTGTTGGGTGGGGAAAGGCCAAAGTGGTCGTTTCAATACTGGACGAGCTATATCTACAACACTAAAGTAGACTGAGAAAAATGTAACTCAACTGTAAAAATCTCTGTTCCTCGTTAAAACGGCCATGTAGAGCTTCTTCGATTGCATTATCGAATTCTGTAGGTTAACGTCAGAAATGACATAACGAATGACTCGTCGTCCCGTAGGTAAGAGTGTAATTGGAATAGAAATATTGAAAAAAAACTTTATTCACTGCAAACGGCAGTGTAGAGATTTTTCTTATTCAGAATCGAATTCTCTCTACAATTAAGTTTTTTCTTGTAATTTGTTAATCTGTTAATGAGCTTTTTGTTGGGTATACCTCGTTGAAATAGCATCAAAATTGAAAAAAATCATGTCATAAAGAGGGGTAAGAATTATTCAAAATATTTTTGAGTTTATTATTCCATCCCCCAAATGTGAATGAATCTTCCGTGCTCTCCAAACTCCAGAATACTCAAAACAAAATTATCTTTATACATACTGAAAATATTTGTAACCGTTTATAAATATTTTTTGACCTCATTATTATCGAAGTACATAATAAATGATAATGAAAAATCTGTTCTGAGCTCTGAAAGTTGAAATAGATTGTTGCAGCCTGAATAGCAATAAAAATAATGTATGGTGATTTATTGTAATTCCTGCAACGAGCAGCCCTGAACACGACAGGGACAGAAGAAATCTGAATGTAAATAATCCTACAGCCTTAGTTGAACACCCTAGAGATAATGGCCCTTCTTTCGATTTTATAAATCCCACCATTCTTGATAAAAAAACCCGCTTTGTGTAGAAGACTACTAATCAGCGGAATGATACAAATTCTCAATCAAGATAGTGTAAATACCAACAGAGATATAGAAGGCATATTTCAACCTGAAAAATCAGCTAACGAAATGATTCGTATATCAGTATAGGTTTTTTGACCATCCCTGTTTTTTGTTTTTTTATCTAACAACGTAGAAAGAATATCATAGATTCTTTCTTCTTACATTTTATAATTGAAAAACTTTTTTATATTGTAAACCCCTGGAAATGTTTCAATATTTTGTGGGCATTTTTCTTATTATATTTTTTTCTATTATTTTACCATATTGAAATTTTCTCAAAAAGAATTTCAAAGTAAAACTCATTGTTACAGAGCCCTGATGATGAATTTGTTATAGTTCGAAACATTTACGAGAAAGCAATAGTTTGTCTTCAATAACATTGATCCTAATTCCAACCAAACCGTTTGAAGAACATATCTGTGGATCACCAAACTTACCATTATTCTATATTTTGAGTTGTAAATGAACATATGCAATTTACTTTGGAGATAGTATAGCTATAACTCTCTGGAAAATACATCTGGGCATCGGATTAAATGCATTTCCCATGAATGTAATCCGATATCGAGATTGATTTTGTTTGGTTTACAACAACAGGATTTGTAGTCATAGGTTAAGTTTCACTCAAAATACATTATGTTTTCCATTTTGCTCGATAACAGCATTATTGGATTATGGAGAGTGAATATTGTTCAATGATTTTTCTAGCCATGGCCTGATCCACAATGTGGATGTAATTTTATATTGACATACGGTGACTGGAAAAATACGACGAAAATTGTCATGCAAAATCGAGACGAGAATATCGATTCAGAAATATGTGAACATTCCTGCGTAGACTTGATGTTTTTGCAGCCTACTGATATTCAAGAAGTTGAAGACTTCGCCAATGAATTGGATAATGAAAAATGTCTTTTTGATGGCCACTATCGATACAGAGTATGTAACACTCGATCTTATTACTAATATTCAGTTGCAATTAAATGCAGACTATAAGAGTGGACTAGTATCATTGTATTTTCGATTAACTTTGGAATTCTTCTTGAAAAAAATGAGTAAAATAGGCATAAGAAGAAATGTGCATTTTTGTTTTGGAAACTTGTAACGAATTTTTCGTTCTAACCTAATTTATTCAGTCGTATCAATTCACACTATTTCGCCATCAGCTGATAAACCGGTGCTGAGTCAATAGTCACTGCCAAACTAAAAACCTGTAAGAAGTTGTTAGAATGGAAAAGAATATCTAATAGAATTGCTAATAATTGATTGAGTATATCTATTATTGCTTATCAAATTGCTTATTCATTAATTTATTTTTCGTTTACCTGAGATTATATCTATGCAAATCATATGGCATGTGTTGAGAGGTTAGAAATTTGGAATTTTATATTTCTTGCATCATCGTTGTTCATCCGTGAATTTTCGAACTGCCTAATTGTTGACTATTTTTCGATAACAATATCTATTACCGCATTTTTGTATTTGAATCATCTTTCCACGTAATTTCTATATAACCTTCGGGCATGGATTTTGGGGTTATATAAAAAAAATCCTTTAGATTTTAACTAAAGAGCCTTGCTCGATTTTATGCCTATCACGGATTTTCATTACGTTGATTTAAATTTAATATTTTTTTTTCTTGTCAAAGATGGAAATTTTCCATACTTTCAGTATTTTATTCAGTCGGGTTATGTTACTAGAGTTCAACGTTGATTTTGGTGAAGAGAGTTTCTACGCTTATAAAAATTTCAGGTACCAGGTAAGTGGTAATAACTTCAGTGGACAATTTCGACCTTCCTGACCGGGCCGTATGATTATTACCAGGAGATTTCCAAGGACGTAGAGCCGAGTTCTGTGATATCTAAGGACTATCCTTCCCAGAGAAGGATTTCCGGGTAAGCATTTATTTCTTATTATTTTAATCTTGTTGAGATTATAATTTTTTCCTTTGGGGGTACCTAAAGGTTAAATAAAAGTGTTATTCAAAAATAAATAAGAATTTTTCAGCTAACTAATTTGTTTTGATTGTGCATTTACAGAACACATTCGTAGGCTTCGAGATTTTCCGGTAAGCGGTACTGTTTATCCTCAATAAACTCTCCTTACGCCTCTTATTAGTCGAATTAATTAAGAGATTTAACTACAAATTAATAACAACGTTTAGTTAGCAAAATGTTTTACCGGAAGTGACCAAAATCCATACTTCATTTTAAACCGGAATGTCACTTTTCAAACGTTAATATTTTGAAAACAATTGAATTTAGGAGTAAAGTGTATTGAAGAAAACTGTTGAGAATTATGAGCAGATTTTGAAAATGGAATAATATACGGGGTGTTCTATTTAAAAAAACTATTGAAGTTGGCGTGAAGTTAGCTGTGATTTTTCCTTAATATTTAAGCCCTCCAAATTTTGTTGCGATATACCAGGTGGTTCAAAAATTAGTAGGGGGAACGGACTTTAGAAGAGCACTGTATAAACTCTATTTCAAATTTGAACTTGCAAGGACGCTTGAATAATCAATAGCTATGGAAGATTCGATATGAATCTGAAGGAGGTGAAGTGATCTTGGATGTTTTGTTTTTTACTGATTTTGAAAAAAAACACTTTCTTTTACTCACCAATCGATAGATCCCAGCATCCAGTAGACCAGTGGAAAATACGACACGGCATCCAGAAAAGCGATATCCGGCCGCCTCTCCAACAGCAGGATGATCGGATTCAACGACGTTTTGGACCTAAAATGCGCCCTCAGGGGGATGATAAAATTATAAATACCATTCGATGCGTAGTCAGCTGCCAAAATGATGGTCTTATTCTGCCATTGGTAGTCCCTCGCATTCCTGTAGCTGCAATGTTCGCACACTTGGGCCAACTGAAGACAGCAAAGGGGTTTCTTTTCTTTGAGGAGGTAGCACAGCGTCGGGCTCACCCCGATGTAGGGAGAGACTGGGGGGAAACCCTTCACGATGCTGGGGGAAGAAAGGAATGTGGTTAGGAGGCGCTTTAGCGCCACGATTGGTGATGATGATGGACGCTTGGGCTTTGTTTTTGGCGTTGTTTCTGTTTAAACTACCAGAGGATAACGTTCATGGATGGTAGAGCATGCGAAAAAAGCAGATATTTGTATGATGATGATCTCAGTAGGGGTGTTTTAATTGGTGAACGCATGACGAAAGTAGTCATTTCAGAACTGGTTTTCGACGTTGGTTTTCATTTGTTTCAGAATATCAAATTGTCTTCAAGATGTAAAAATTATAAAAACAATTCAAAAAACCATTTGATGAATGATTCTTTGCCGATCAATCTGTTGACCGACAATTTAATAATGACAAGGAAAAGAATGGGTGGCAGCACTTTAAGCTCTAATAGAGATTGTTGGTTATTTCATTCAAACACTTCAACAGTTAAGTTTTTTGTGGTTCTTTGTTTGGTCTGTATTTTAACTCATCTATTGTTCATTTCTCACCAAAGCTTTGTGCAGATGAAATCAAAATACGTTACGAATTTTGCGTAGTAGTAAATTAGGAATATGAATCCATTGGTAATAATTCATTATGTGCCGAAGCTAACTAGATTATATTCATAAAGTAGCGAGATGATCAGTGCGTTCAGTAAAAAATTCTCGAGAAGATAATGATCACTTCCAAGAAATTTAATCCAAATAGAAAATGCATCACTTCATGTTCTATTGAACTAGAGCAAATGGATTTCACTATACTTGCCAATAGCAGAACATTCTTAAAAATGAACCCAGAGGATGGTACAAAAACTACCTCATCCGACATAAAATAATTAATAAAAAACCTTTTTAAAGAAGAACTTTTATTCAAATGCACTAAAAAGGAACAATAATTGCATTGGATGTCTGACGTATGTTATTCCGTGAGTTATATATTCAAAAGCTTGTCGCGCAAAGTTTTCGAATCGTATACAAAAGCGACAAGTTTTTGAATATATAACTCACGGAATAACCTACATGACACATCCAAAGCAATTATTTTTTACTTTCTAATGCATTTGCAAGCTTGTATTTGGAAAAGTTTTTTTATTAATTATTTTATTTTGTGCTTTCAAGTACTGTACGCCTTAATCAATGATTTGTTGAAGCATCGTTATTATGAAGCCTTTTTCCTACGAGTTCTGAGCTATCTAGTCCTTCAATGAGGAGACCATCTAAAGATTAATTCATCTTCCATCTTGGAGTTGTCATCTTCAATTAATGGATTTCAACTAAAAATCAATAATCTTCGACTAAATTCATAATCTCCGACCCCGTCATACCAATTACGAATCGAATCGGGCCATAATTACAAAACTCACCTTCTTGAATTTGTGAATTTTATAAAAAATTCATAATCTCCTATCCCGAAAACCCCCACATACCCCTTTTGAATAGAATCGGCCATCTTAGAGCCGCCATTTTTATTTTATGAATTTTGAAGAAAAATTCATTATCTTCGACCCTGGAAATCCCCACATACTAATTTTGAATCAAATCGGAGCATAAACCTAAATCTCGTCCGCCATCTTGGAACGCCAATTTGTTTTTTCTATAACAAAAATTTCATGAGCCGCCATTTCAATTCCATAAATTTTGATAAAAAATCCATAATCTCCGACTCCGAAAACAATCTTGAATAGAATCGGACCATAATCACAAAAGTCCTCCGCCATTTTGAAGTCGCCATTTCGAATTTATAAAATTTCACAGAAAACTCATAATCTATGACCCTAAATACCCCCATATACCAATTTTGAATCAAATCGGACCATAATCACAAAACTTGTCCTCCATCTTGGAGACGCCATCTTAAATTTTTGATATTTGACAAAAAATTCACAATCTCCGTCTTCGAAACCCTCCACATACCAATTTGGAATCGAATCGTACCATAATCACAAAACTTGTCCGCCATCTTGGACCCGCCATTCTGTTTTTTCTCTAACAGAAATTTTATGTTGAAAAGGGAAACATTCTCAATTAAATATTGATAGAAAGATTTTTCTGTGAATTGAAAAATCCACGATTAAAAGAAGAGGTTATCTTGACGATGGAACATAGTGACTAAAGTTTATCTTTCAGTCGCAGATGATTCCACATCTGATTTTATGAACATCCTGTTTATATTTTCAACAAATCAATCTATCATACCCAATGACAGGTTTTAATGTCAGAAAACACTAATTTCAAAGTGTCTCTCCAAAAGAAATGATTCCAACTTTTTCCATCTTTGCAAAGTGAGATTGCTTCTTGGAAATGTGTTTCCCATTTCTTCCGGTCTTCCTGATGATCGTGGAAGCGTGAAATAGATTTTCGTCGACAAAAATGTATTGAAAACCTAGTGAATGCGATGTCTCTCCTCTCTTTTGGAAAACATTCTACTTTGCCTCATTCATCTTTATGAGTTCTTAATCAAGACCGGAATAGAAAATCAAATAACTATCTGAATGAAAATGCAAATTTTCAATTTCAGATTTTTTCTTTTGAGTTAGGGCCTTCTCAGAATATCTGTCAGATGTAGTTCAATGTCCAGCGTGGCTTTAGCCGGGGAAGTAGTTGTTTTCTGTTAGACATTCACAAAAAATAACTTCTTTTAATCGTGGATTTTTCAATTCACAGAAAAATCCTTCTATCAATATTTAATTGAGAATGTTTCCCTTTTCAACATGAATACCCCACAAGAGGTTATCTTGACGATGGAAGATAGTGACTAAAGTTTATCTTTCAGTCGCAGATGATTCCACATCTGATTTTATGAACATCCTGTTTATATTTTCAACAAATCAATCTATCATACCCCATGACAGGTTTCAATGTCAGAAAACACTAATTTCAAAGTGTCTCTCCAAAAGAAATGATTCTAACTTTTACCATCCTTGCAAAGTGAGATTGCTTCTTGAAAATGTGTTTCTTATTTCTTCCGGTCTTCCTGATGATCGTGGAAGCGTGAAATAGATTTTCGTCGACAAAATGTATTGAAGACCTAGTGAATGCGATGTCTCTCCTGCGTCAATGTTACGAATGATTTCTGGTGAGTACTCTCTTTTGGAAAACATTCTTCTTTGCCTCATTCATCTTTATGTTTTCTTAATTAAGACTGGAATAGAAAATCAAATAACTATCTGAATAAAAATGCAAATTTTCAATTTCAGATTTTTTCTTTTGAGTAAGGGCCTTTTCAGAATATCTATCAGATGTAGTTCAATGGCTTCAGCCGGGGAAGTAGTTGTTTTCTGTTAGACATTAACAAAAAATAACTTCTTTTAATCGTGGATTTTTCAATTCACAGAAAAATCCTTCTATCAATATTTAATTGAGAATGTTTCCCTTTTCAACATGAATACCCCACAAGAGGTTATCTTGACGATGGAAGATAGTGACTAAAGTTTATCTTTCAGTCGCAGATGATTCCACATCTGATTTTATGAACATCCTAATTATATTTCCAACAAATCAGAAATGTTATAATGCATGACCATCGGAATTATGAGCACCTGCCAAATTTCAGCTCAATCGGATGCTGGCAAATGCTCCAAAAATGGATTACAAATTTTGAACCGGAAAGAATGACATAATGATTAATCCTCCTACTACATCAAAATCTAATGAATTACATTTTTTTCTCATGAACTGTTTTGATTTTTCCACATATTCTTAATAATTTACTATATGCTGAATCTGAAATCGACCTCCGTTTTGTCAATAAAATATCTACCGCCCAACCTCAGATTTTCAAAAATTTATACTTTCTGACTGATTTATAATTTATGAACCCACTTTGATTGTATATTTAACGACAATTTCTTATGACTTTGGAAGCCTTCAAGGGCTTGATTTACTGCGGATGGAAATGCGCAATAAAATCGAATCACCCAATTCGCCAAATTAATTAGCTCGTAATCCGAACTTTATTCGTCCCGAAGCTGAATCTGAATTTTGCATCGCCGAATTATTGATTATTCAATATTAATTCCATCAAATCAACGGTGTGTAAACGGAATTATTAGTTTTGATTCCATTGTCCATTCGATTTTACGATATGAATGTTATAATGGCATGAATACATTCATGTGAATGATTTGTTTTTATTACAAGCTTTTATTTAGTTTCACCTGTCCCGATGTTTGTCATCATATCTTGCAAGTTAAATTTGACCCACTTCTAGTTGTTCGATTAACGTGAAATTTGGCAGGTGTTCATAGTTCCCGTGACAATTCATTATGCATTTGTTAGAGATTTTTTTTTTATAAATTGAAATAGATGTCTTGTGGTACTTTATCTGAAAGGTCTTTCAATACTGCATTCAATGATAATATAGTATATTAAAGTATAAGTGGATAAAAAGGGCTTTGAAACACGCGCGATTTTTCGAGCACGACGGCGCAGCCGGAGTGCTCGAAATAGAGCAAGTGTTTTTAAGACCAGTTATCCACGAATACTTTACGTTATTTTTTTTTATTGGTGTACTTTGAAATCATATATACTGGTATTATTACTACAAAAAATGGAAATAAGAACTAATAATGCAAGAAGGTTGAATTCGTGATGTGACATCAGTATACCTTTCGTTGTCATGGAAATGAGAAAAACATTCATTTGCAATTTGTTACCAAAGATCGATATTTGTTGTCACCAGAGCTCAAAAATGAATTATTCTAATATCGATTTTTTGAATAGTGAGGCAGAATCGCGGTTAATACCGCGAAAATCCAGTGATATATATAAAATAGAATATGAAAAGTTCATCAAATGGATGGAGGAGCACATATAAATGAACGAATTGTGAGTAATATTTTATATGACATTACAAGGTACTCCTGTCAGATCAATAATCAAAAATTTGTCATTTAGACTTCACGTTTCTCGATTTGTTGATGTTGTCATGGTTACCTTAAAAAAACGCGCGTTTTTTAAAGTTCGATTTAAACACGCTGTGGCGTGCTTTAAATGGGTAAAAAGGGGCACCAATAAAAAAAAAAAAATTCGATTCGTTTGTACAGGGTGAACAAAAACTAATATCTTATTTCAGCAAGAGAATAACTTGATATCTAACAAAACACAAATACTGAAATAAAATATTAATTTTTGTTCATCCTGTACAAACAAATCAAACTGTTTATTATCATTGAATGCAGTATTGAAAGACCTTTCAGATGAAGTATCACAAGACATAAATTACAATTTAATAAAATTACCGATTACGTCACCACGTCAAAACCAGTGACATAACCTCTTCAGAATATACACTCAAAAATCGGCATTTAAAAACAAAAATCGACATTTTTCAGGATTTCTGTCAAAAGTATATTGTTTGTGAAATATCGAATTCGTTTCATCACTTAGCCGCGCACTATATTATGAAACATTTGAGTCCAGCTTCTCGAGAACCACGTGAAGCTCCGCATTTTCCTTTGCATTTACTGCAATAAGTTTCATTAACGTTTGTTTGAAGTTTGTAGACGATGTGGTAACTCGATTACTCTCGTTTGTGACGTCCATCGTCTTTATGGATTTAGAAGGTTTTCACGACGTTTTGAATGCTTGTATCTGTATCTGCGTCTTCAGGTGAATACTGACAAGTTTAGGTGCTACTTACCAATTAATATGACTGTGCAATGATGCGTGTAATTCCGACATGTGCAGTGGTGCGCGTAATTTCGCGCGGTGTGGTGGTGCGAGAAGTATCGCGCCTCTGCAGCCCGCCAGAAAGAGCAATCAGTGGTTTCCATACGTTATTGATCTCAACGATTGGTTGACTGAAGGCGTTATTGGCAGCCTCTTTGAACTTTCGTTTGAACTAATGCTCCTCTCTATGTAGAACACTTGCGTCGTCCCATAGAGCTCGATGGTGCTCAGTCCAGGCGTGGTCAGCGATTCCCGATTCTCTTAGTTTCTCCACGTTGAGTCCATTTCTTGTGCTCATCCAATCTTACCGATAACGGCCTCTTTGTCTCTCCAATGTAGGAATCTCCGCATTCACATGGAACTTCATAAATGCAATTCTTACTGATTTCATTTTTGTTGTCAGGTTTGGTCTTGGTCAGGAAACTCCGTAAAGTACTGCCGGATTGGAAGCAGCTCTTGATGTTGAACTTGTTTCTGATCCTTCTGTTCTTCTCGGAGACACCGCTGATGTACGGAAGGTAGATCACTGTGCTTTGTTGTTGCTCTTCAGATGTCTTCGTTCTCTGGAGTTGTTTCAATACTTCTCCTAGGAGTTCCTTGGAATACCCATTCCGGTGAAGGTCCTCTCTGATGTGGTCTAATTCGGCATCTAGTGACTCCTCGTCGTTGCATATGTGCGTCGCTCTCTCTACCAATGTTCTCACGATCCCTCTCTTTGTCGAACTCGGATGGTTGGAGCTGTAACTGAGGTACTGCCCTGTGTGTGTCTTCTTTCTGTTGACAGAGGTACGGATTCCATTGCCTATTCTCTCAACGTTCACATCGATGATGGGTAAGGCACTGCTGGTTTCCATTTCCATCGTGAATTTGATCGAATCCCTGATTCTGTTAATTCTTGAGAAGAAATCCTGGAGATATTGATCTTCGTGATTCCATAGAATGGAGGTGTCATCCACGTACCTCAACCACAGCTTTGGTTTGTATTCGGGAATCGCTGACCACGCCTGGACTGAGCACCATCGAGTTCCATGGGACGACGCAAGTGTTCTACATAGAGAGGAGCATTGGTTCAAACGGAAGTTCAAAGAGGCCGCCTACATCGAAGCCAATAACGCCTTTAGTCAACCAAGCTTTGAGATCAAGAACGTGTGGAAACCACTGATTGCTCTTTCTGGCGGGCTGCAGAGGCGCGAAACTTCACGCACCACCACACCACGCGAAATTTCACGCACCACTGCACATGGCGGAATTACACGCATCTTTGCACCGGCAGTCATATAAATTGGTAAGTAGAACCTAAACTTGTCAGTATCCACCTGAAGACGATTGCAGATACAAGCATTCGAAACGTCGTGAAAACCTTTCAATTCCATTGAGACGATGGACGTCCGAAACGAGAGTAATCAAGTTTCATTAAATCAGGTGCTGCGGGTGGCATGGTGTTGGAGATTATTTCTAGACCCTGTGTTGTTCGTTTCCAACCCCATTCTTCAGGGTCTAGGCTCATTCCAAGCCATGTTTGAACTTGATGATAAGTTCGGAGAGTGTGTAGCCTGGCTGCGGCGTGCGTTGGTGGTATTCACGGTAGTCTTCGTTGCTGATTTTGCGAATTTTTAACGTACGGAAATGCCTTGTTTACACCAAGCATCAAAGCAGCATGACGTCAGCAAATGGCGGCCCAAGCGCTTCCGTAAGGCACTTTAAAGCTGCTATAATATGGCGTCACGACTTCTCCACAACGACAATTTACCTATTACGTGCATCTGTCTCATTATACAGGGTGTAATCTACCCTCTTGCACACCCGTGAATGACGAGTGTATTATGCCATTTTATAACGAATGACAGTGGTTAAAAATCTGAAAAAAAAAATTAAACATGTTTTGTTCTTCGTAAAATTCGACAAACTTCTGGGTAGCGCCGCCCGCCTAATTTCAGGTGACCTAACTCAGAGGAACACTTCGGCAATTGCGAATGCAAAAAACATTTGAAAATTCAACTCGACATTTGAATGAGGTAGAATGTTGAATTGTGTGGTAAATGTATGATAGATATTCAATTTCACAGTGAAGAATACATCTAACCTTATTGCACCCAAACTGTGATGAAGTCAGAACTAGTTGACTGCATACTCTGCTTTGAGGCACTCATTATCACAGTCACTGGTGAGGAACAAACGACACAAACACTATTGAAAAGAGAAACATTCGCAATTGTTTTGGAAAATCACGGCCATTGTAATGATTCAGACATCAGGTGAATTGAACACTGTTGCCAAGCAGATAAGACCTGGTTTAACAGAAACTGCTCTAGAGCTGTGGCTTCCAAACAGGCAGCATACCATCGATGGCTAAAAAATCCGGGCCCTGAGACCAGAGCAGCATATGTCGAGGCTAGAGGCATATGCAAAGAGACAATAGAATGCTCAAAAGATGCCCACAATGCCAAAATAAGATCAAAACTTACTGAATGTCCTAACGGATCCCGTTCATTTTGGTCTTTCGCCAAAGCTGTGGGAAGAAACTTCACTTCCAGCTCATTTCCTCCTCTAACCAAAGAAGATGGAACACTAGCAACGACTGCCCAGGAAAAAGCCAATATCTTTGCGCACCTATTTGCTGGAAATTCCACTCTGGATTCATCGGGAAAACAACCCCCGAACATTACACCTATTGACAGTCACATGCCCGAGATCACCTTTCGCCAACGTACTATCAGAAAGTTTTGCTGGGTCTCAACACCAACAAAGCCTGTGGATCTGACGGAATCCCGCCGATTGTTCTCAAGAAATGTGCCCCCGAACTAACACCTGTTCTTTGCAAGTTGTTCAACCACTCTTACGATTTGGGGGTATTTCCGTCCAATTGGAAAATTGCAAGAGTACAGCCAGTCCCCAAAAAAAGCAAAAAAGCCCTACCTAGCAACTACAGACCTATCGCACTGCTATCTATTATTTCAAAGGTCATGGAAAAAGCCATCAACATCGAGCTCATGAAATATCTGGAAGACTCAGGAATTGTCAACGATAGGCAATATGGCTTCCGCCATCAGAGATCAACTGGTGACCTGCTCGCTTACGTCTCACATATATGGCAGCTATCTATTGAAAAGTATGGAGAAACTTTAGCTGTGGCATTAGATATCTCCAAGGCGTTCGATCGAGTTTGGCACCAGGGACTCCTCGCCAAGCTTCCGTCTTATGGCTTGCCCCCTCAGCTGTGTTCTCTGCTTGCTAGTTTTCTCTCAAACAGGTCTCTCCATGTAGTGGTCGATGGAGTTTTATTTGACACTCTACTCATAAATGCTGGTGTTCCGCAAGGATCTATTCTCGCACCAACACTATTTCTACTTCACATCAACGACCTGTTGAAAGCAACTTCATGTCCAGTACACAGCTTTGCCGATGATAGTACCCCCCATACCGCTTTCTCTTCCAGGGCCCCTATATCAGCCCATGAAACCAGAAATGAACGAGGAAGAAATGTTAATAATATAAATATGGACTTAGCAACAATTCTCGAGTGGGGATCTAATAACTTGGTAGAATTCAATGCAAACAAAACACAAGCATGTCTTTTCTCTAGAAAAGCCGATCTCACTGTGCCTAACATAACTTTGTCAGGAGTAACCATACCACTGAAGTCATCCATATCGATGCTTGGTATTACTATCAGCAATACCTGGGAAAATCACGTGAGGTCCATTGCCAAAAGTGCATCCCAAAAACTTGGTTTTTTGTTTCGTGCCAAGAGCTATTTCACCCCCACTCAGCTGCTTATGATCTATAAGGCACAGATCCGACCTGTCCTGGAATACTGTTCCCATATTTGGAGCGCGGCACCCAAACATATCCTGAGGCTATTGGATTCTGTCCAAAAAAGGGCAATTCGTCTCGTCGGTGATGCCTCGCTTACAAACTCGCTCACTTGTCTGGAACACCGTAGAAAAGTTGGCGATTTGTCTCTATTTTATAGATATTTTCATGGGCGATGCTCTTCTGAAATATCATTAATCGTTCCTGCTTTGGCAGTCTCTTCGAGATTAACCCGTCAAGTTCAGTCATCACACCCCTTCGTGGTCACTTTGGAGACCTGCAGAACATCACTTTCCAAAGACTCGTTCATCCAACGAACAGCGAGGCTTTGGAACTCATTGCCTAGGGAGGTGTTCCCCGAGGCATACAACCTCCAGAAATTCAAGAAGAACACCAACTCCTACCTTCTTTCCCTTGGTTCCCACGATGTTCTCTGAACATTACAGGATATCCCTTTTCGTGGGAACCAGAACATAAAGAAAAAAAAAAGCAAGGTTCCCGCATGCACGATTTACGAACACAAGTTTGTTAGATAATAATAATAACAATATTTATTTACCTCAAAGGTACATTACAAGAATACAATAAAAAGAAAATGCACAATGATAAATAAATACCTACTACCCAAGCAAGCCTTGGTAGCGGGAGTGAGTATACTTAAGAGATATGTGATCACATATAGAATTATCTTCATAGTAGGACAGATATTAAACCAAGAGTGGAAGCGATGTGATGATAAGCAAATATTAGACAATGCGAATAGTTGTATTTTAAATATTCAAAGATCTGGTCGAAGTAGACAAAATACCAAAAGGCGGTCCTTGTGAACAGTGAAAATTGTGTACGTAGATCCAGATTCTCGATATGAAATTGGGTAATTGAATAAATATGAAATATAATATGTGTAAAGTAATATATACAATACGATATAAGAAATCAAAGTAATTTTAATGTTCAATGCACAATGAACAATCTTTCGGTAATTCTTTCTTAATGTTTTTCATTTTTTGTTGTTGTTATAACAAACTGTAATATAAGTTTTTCATATCAATATATTGGTGGATAGCAATGCGTGATTGGTAACTTATCCATTCTGCTAGTGTTTTCTGATTGCTGGTGAATAAAATATCGTAATTAGCAACAGTACGCGATGTGCAAGAGAATTAATTTGAACCTTGTTGTCTTTCTCTTTTGCTGGCTCTGAAAACTAAACATCGAGCTGTTTCGTGCGTATTTTCAAGAGTAGAAGACAAGAAGAACCACTCGTTGCAGCATTTATGATCTAGTACAAAAACGCGCCCACAGAGATTGGCGACTCCAACCAGAATGTAAATTTACTACTTCATTCATAAATGCGACGAGTGATTCATCTTGTCTTCTATTCCTCAACATACGCACGGAACAGCTCGGTGTTTAGTAAGTTTTGATGTCGAAAGTTTGTTTACTGATGTCCCTATTGATAAAACTCGGGAAATCGTAACAAAAAAGATTCGAAAATGACACATCACTGAAAACAAGAACAAAACTGAATGTCACTGCCATCACAGAATTTCTCAAACTATGTACAGAAAAAGACATATTTCCAATTCAAGAACGAATTTCATCACCCATTTCAAAGAACATGGAATACTTTGAAGAATATTTCGTTAAAACTTTCCACATTGGTCCAAAAGTATGGTGGAGATACGTGGGGATGTTTTCGCTATCTGGAATCGAGGTGGAGAAGAATAAAAAAAATTATTGGATCATATAAACGAACAAGAACCAACGATCAAATTCACGTTAGAATCAGAACAAAATAACAAACTTTCCTTTTAGATGTCATGATCCAAAAATCATCATCCCGAAGGGAAACATCTGTACACAGCAAAAAGACACATACCAATCGATATCTACACTACAACTCATACCATCATGCCAGTGTGACGAAAGGCATGGTTAAATGTCTCTATGATCGAGCCCAAACAGTTTGCAATTCCAACCAGAATCTACAGGAAGAAATAAACCTCTTAAAATTTGTTCTCAGGGAAAATGCATATCCGGATCAGTTTGTGTAGAAAAAACAATCACTAGCATTGAGAACAACAATCCACCAAACAACCAACTAACACAACCAACAGAAGTACTCCCATCACCTACACATTTCACAACCAACATAATAACTTATGTCCCCGGATTATCTGAGAAGATCAAACGGATTGGACATAGGTATGATGTGAGAACATCATTTAGAACAACAAACACACTGAGATCTATACTAACACAAACAAAACCAGAAAACGCCGAAGGAGTATCAGAAACTGTGTTTGCAACATACCTTGTTCGTGTGGTGATAGTTATATAGGTGAAACGTCGAAACCATTAGGAGTGCGTCAAACCGAACATCAGAAATCGACAAATAACCGGATAAAAAATTGCAGAACATATCTTCACATCCAATGGCGATCATACGATGAATGGAATAGGACGAATCTTGTAGAAAGGACCACATCAAGAGAGGAGAAAATTGAAAGAAAAGCCTGTATTCTTCTTTCCAATAACAAATGTTGAAATGGACCATACATGGTCTCTACTTAGAGAAGAAGTGAGAATTGGCAGAATGCTAATCAACTGATCTGAACAACACCTCATATATCAAATGAGCAATACTCACTTTCACTTTCAATGTTTTTGGTAGATCTCAATTGACATCAGTCATTTAAAAAAGCTAGAAAGACTCTGCAAGAGGAAAAAAAGGAATAATTCAAACTATCGAAGGAAATTCAGAAGATTCCGAGAACGGGGGCAGATATAGTCCCCGAAACGTCAATCAAAAACTATATAGCGAAGTACCTTTTAAATTTTTACTACTTTCTTGAAAGACAAATTCAGAATACGGCAAGTTACTGACTAACTGAATCATTTTTCTTTAGGAAATATAATTTGGTGAACGCAGTAACTTATCGGGGTGAACTAATAGTTTGCCCTTTCTACACTTGTATAGATTTTCCTGAAATTTTTTCATTTTTAGACTGTGGTTACCCAAAAAACCAAGTCAAGAAACAATGACAATAATTTCAAATTAATTTTCCTGCACATCGCGTTTTCTGATTGGTTGCTAATTACGATCTTTTATTTCTTTAGTCAATCAGAAAACACTAGTAGAATCTAACAAACTTTTGTTCGTAAACCGTGCATGCCAGAATCTTGCTTAGCAACAGTGTTCAGTTCACCCGATGTCCGTGATTTTTTCAAAACAATATGCAATTGCGAATGTTTCCCTTTTCAACAGGTTTATGTCGTTTGTTTCTTACCAGTGCCACAAGAAGAGTAAAGTCAACTAGTTCTGACTTCATCACCAGTTTGGATATAACTAGGTTAGATGTTTTTTCCCTTTGAAAATGTATACATTTTAAACATTCTACCTTATCCAAATATCGAGTTAATTTTTATTGCATTCGGCAATTGCCGAAGTTTTCCTTTGAGCAGGTCACCTGAAATTAGGCAGGTGGCGTACCCAAAATTCTGTCGAATTTCACAAGAACAAAACATGTGTTCAATATTTTTTTTTCAGATTCCTAACTACTGTAATTTGTTATAAAATCGCATTATACACTCGTCATTGACGGGTCCGTGAGAGGTCAGATTACACCCTGTATATAAAGGATTTTTGTTTGGCCACCTACTGTGCGAGGATGATTTTAGATACAAAAAAATTTAGAACAGAATTTGTGGACAATTTTCCCCTCTACAACCTATTTTTCAAGTAGGACAATCAATTGTTTTTGAGTTATACGCAGAAAAAGCATGCGTTCCAACTTTGTCAAATCTCGCATAAATATTGATTTTAGATAAAAAGAACATTTAATTGTCTTGAAAAAAAGATCCCTCTGTATTTTTCACGTACGACAAACCGTTTAGGATATATATGACATAACGCATTTCCCAAGACACACCTCTACTCGTGCCGTGCCAACTCAGAGTTATACTCAGGATCAACCTCCCTACCACGTGCAAAAAAAAATTGCTACTGTAGCGGTGGCCATGTTTTCCCTGCCAACTGAACTATTATGGAATCGTGACTATCAGATAGGAATTTATTGTCGGAAGTCGAATAAAGTTTCAAATTTTCATGTGAGTCTCATTTCAGCTGGTGAAGTTTCCGTATTTGGAAGTTTTGGTATAAGTTTCGTATCTATATTATTTTCTCTCCAACATCTCTTCGTTTTGATGGAAAATGAACGGTGCAGTTATTGTTAGAAACTAATAACAGCACGAGGAGCAGAATAGGTTTATTTGTGATAGATGCGACACATTTCAACTTCAAAAACTTTCCTGGAATACAAGGGAAGACAAGTTTACATTTTCATATTTTCAATTCCAGGAAACGGGATTACATGAACACGAAAGGGTTACTGAAAACATATTCAAACATATAAACAACGGCATTTCAAAGACTGAATATGTCTAAACAGTTGCAGGAATATTTCGGAAATCATAATAGTGGAAAAACTAAAAACAAAAATATTCGTCCAGCAAATTGGATAATTGCCTATCGAAAACAGTCGATGAAGTAATATCAGGAAATCCAGTCGACCTACGAGCTCGTGCTACAAATCCACATGCACATTTTTTCTTCGCCACATCATCATTCATCTAAGACTTAAAATTGAATATACACACATCTAATAGCATTGCCATGTATTCATGCAACATTGAAATCAATCAATACATGTTTTTTTCAATCAAGGTTACAAGTTTCAATAATAGCATACCATTCCATGTGAAAAAAAACGATCATTCATTAAATCGAATTGCCAAATATTTTCAATAATCGCACGGATTCACACTATCAGAAAATGTCAATTGATTCCTGCATTCTCCTTATTAATCTGCATCGACTGGAATAAAATACATTGTGATTGCTCGATAGATGGCGCTGAAGGCACATCAACTTAAAAATTTCAAATAGCATAGGGCGTCAAGTGGTACATCATTGAAAACATAATTCAATTCTCTTTTCAACTATCTGATTCTTTGTTTCGTTAATACGTTTTTTCGCAATATGCATTTGAAATGTCAAGTATAACAAAAAACAAAACAATCATGTAGGATTCTTATTTATTAAGAATAAGAAACAAAATTGTTGTCAATTAATGAAGTAGGTGTTCGAAATGTCCATCTAATGTTTTTTGACAATAAAATAATCGATTCGAAAATTATTTCCGAACATTGAGTAACATATCTGCGGATATACCAGCACACACCCGTGTTATTCGTTGTTTCATTTGCGATAATTTGTTTTTATTATGAAGAGCAGGTAAGTAGTGTTATGGATAGTAAGAACTTTATTAGTCATATATACACAATTATGCTTTGACAAGTCAGTAAAACAATATACATATATATATATATATGTATATATATATATATATATATTCTTCACCACATATATATTTTCTTCAATTTCTCGGAATGAAGGTCTGATTAAGTCAATTCATATAATTTCTCTTAACCACGTTTCGACATGGTATTTGTCATCATCAGGTTAGAACACTAAAATTATAAAAATGTAGTTTGAGACACATTTAACACACAATATTGAAATGTATGCACTAAAATCATTCTTCAAAAATATATGGTTCGAAATATAACACGTTATTTAACTCAATATAAAAATATCTGTAGCATTTATGAGTATTCACTTACAAATTAATTTATTTGAATTCTGCGTTTGCATCGTACGAATGTTATTGTAGGAGTGTGACTGCGACGAAGTTATCGGGAATGGTTTGTTCATCTTTCATGCATTTCTACCCTCTTCATAAGTACATGGGATTGTTTATATTGAGTTCTAGTATATGGGCCGGACTGTATTTTTTTGGCAGCATGTAAAGATCAGTTTTCAATATTATTACTACAAACAAAGTTTAAAAAGGTTGTTATAGATCTGGCTTTAGTTTTTGATATCATTTCTATTTTTACATATGTATCATTTCAAGGAATGTTCTCACTCTTAGATTCCTTTCTTTGGTCAAAACAAACAACAAAACAACTTTGAAATTTTGACCAAAGAAAAGAATCCAAGAGTAAGAAAATTCGAAAATTCCTTGAAATGATACACATTAAAAAAGACCCCAATAGCACTAACAATAGAAATGATTTCAAAAACTCAAGCCAGATTTATAACAACCTTTTTTGACTTTGTTTGTAGTAATAATAATGGAAACTGATCTTTACATGCTGCCAAAAAAATACAGTCCGGCCCATGTACTAGAACTTAATATAAACTATCCCATGTACTTATGAAGAGGGTAGAAATGCATGAAAAATAACAAACCATTCCCGATAACTTCGTCGCAGTCACATCTCCTCAATAACGTTCTAGATGAACGCAGAATTCAAATAAAATAATTTGTAAGTGAATACTCATAAATGTTACAGAATTTATATTGAGTTAAATAACGTGTTTATTCGAACATATATTTAAAGAATTATTTTAGTGCATACATTCAATATTGTGTTAAGTTAAATGTGTCTCTAAACTCTATATTTTTTATTTTAGTGTTTTAACCTGATGATGACAAATACCATGACGAAACGTAGTTAAGAGAAATTATATGAATTGACTAAATCAGACCTTTATTCCGAGAAATTGAAGAATATATATATATATATATATATATATGTATATATATATATATATATATATATATATATATATAAATAAATAAATTAACAATAGAGAAAAATATTTGTCATTGAATACAGTAAGCAGATATAAATTCAAAAACATGATATTGTAAATGACGCTTACACTCTAAAATTAACAAAACAATAAATAAGTTCTGACTTAATGGGTCAATTGTGAAAAATCGGTTGACAAGAACTTAATTACTGATTTAAAATGTACAAACTCGAGAACTTGGACATCATATGGTAAAACATTAAAGAACTTGATTGCATGATAGCTGGTTCCGTTTCTCCTTTTCGAAAGTCGCAAATAGTGTTGGTGTATCATATCTTTGTTACGCGATAGTGTTAATGTTGAAAACGAAAAAAAAAAAAAACAAAGAGCCTAGTGATTCTTTCATATTATTGAAATCTGTACAGGGTGGCTTTGTACAGTTTGATAGTTTTATTGAATTCCTGAATAAAAATCATCGTAACGGTATAAATTCGTCAGGACCTTATGAGGTTTTGCACACACAATGCATTAAATACCAAGACAGACTATACATTGATTTAATAAAAAATAAAAGATATTGATACAGTATGAGAAATAATAAACGAAATGAAATATTTTATACGAATATCAGAACGAAAAAACTATCTAGGCGAGGGAAAAATTTCAGATCTATTTGCCTTCAAGATCGAAGATTTGTCCCCACCTACAAAATGCATTAGCTATCAGCGGCATAAACGAATGAAATTATTGGAAAAAAGACTTACCTAATGCATACTTCATGCCATGCTAGTCGACTCGAATCCTCATAATCGTCTAGAGAAAGACTGGACCTGGGGAGTGCAAGGTTCAGGACAGAGTGATCAAAGAAACTGAGCCCGTTGTGCAAGTCATGACCGTGCCTACAGTGTCTCAAGGGAGCTTGCCCATCCCTGATATCATGAAAACCAAAATGTACCGTCTCTCTTGAGTATCTCCATGAAAAAGTCTAGCGGTGTCAGGTCTGGAGAACTTGGGGTCCAAGCAAACTCACAAACCTCCCTACCGTTGAAAATCCAACAATATCTATTCTCATTTGTTAAATATATCCCGAATTTCATACACTGGAAAACCAACTCAAATTTTCGTGCTCGTACCTTCCATGTATAGGATGTAAATTTGAAGAAATTAGTTTTTTCGTCTCGAGGAATTTTCCCTGTGATTTCCAAACTGCTCGAAATAGTTTAGGAAAAAATGCGGGATACAAATTAGATTATAGTTTGGATGTTATCAAGTTTTTTTTTGCGCAAACATGTTTTTGAACTGATTTGTTGAAAATATAAACAAGATGTGGAATCATCTGCGACTGAAAGAAAAACTTTAGTCACTATCTTCCATCGTCAAGATAACCTCTTATGGGGTATTCATGTTGAAAAGGGAAACATTCTCAATTGAATATTGATTGAAAGATTTTTCTGTGAATAGAAAAATCCACGATTGAAATGAAGTTAATTTTTGTGAATGACTAACAGAAAACAACTACTTTCCCGGCTAAAGCCACGCTGGATATTGAACTACATCTGATAGATATTCTGAAAAGGCCCTAACTCAAAAGAAAAATTCTGAAATTGGAAATTTGCATTTTCATTCAGATAGTTATTCGATATTCAATTGAGAATGTTTCCCTTTTCAACATATTTTTGAACATTCCAAACCTCGATTTTCAAAGTTAAATTTCAATTCTTTCTGTTGGAGAGGTTTCCTCGATCGGTTTCAGAAAGAAATCAGCAGAATTTTTTTACGTATCATTTTGAAACTGATTCCACATTATAGTGTTTATCATCAATGAGATAGTTGAATGAAGATATTTCCAAATCCACATGGAATCGTTATATTCCAAGATTTAATGCGACCAATATGTCTGTTCGGTCGATTTTGGGTATTTATACCCCTTTCGTTCTAACCAGTTCTGCTCCCTAGCTTTTAACAGCCGCCATTTTGGAACTACGCTCCCAATTCGGCGCAACTTTCAACTCAACCAAGATATTAATTTTCTACACAAAATTCATTATATGATATATATGTATATATATACAGGGTGAGTCAGAATAAGACCAACAAACTCCGACTCATTTCGAGGTGGAAAGTTGCTATCAAGGTATGTCCTAAAATGCATCCCCTCTGAGTACGAAAAAAAAAAAGATTTAATTTTTTTTCTCCATAAGTCTTGAAGGAAAAAATTTGAAACTTGGTACACTAATCAAGGTTCATCAACTTGCTAATTTGAAGTTATAATTTTAATTTTCATGAACCAGTGGCGTAGTTACGATGGTATGTGGTCATATGTTCCTTCATATTTTCTTGGGACAAGTGAATGGACAAATGAGCGTTTGACATTAGTTCGGCTCATTGATACTCAACCTAAAAGTCATGACATTCCATGTGCCTGAAAGTTGAGGTTTCTGAGATAATTGAGAAAAACTGAAGATATGTCCTTAGTAGAGATATAATTTCCTATGTGCAATAATCGCATAATGCTAATTTCTTACAACATATCGGAATATGTGTCAACCTCCTGAACATTTTTTAATGTTGGGAGAATCGAAAACATAGTACGGGTGAGTCAGAATGGGACCGATAACTCCATTTTTTCATTCATCACATTATTTGATCGAATCGATGTCGTGGATTCACTGATATGTTACCATACTTCCTTGCATATGATTGTTTTGACAATTATTGTGTATCAATATCTACTTAAATCATTTCTTTCGATTCGTGATAACTAGTTGCAAAGTCGAGCCTTTCATGCTAGTCTGTGATAGGCTGTTCAGTACACCACTGATCAATTCATAAAACATACACGAAATTTGGAACTAAAAAGAAAGATAGCCTTTTTTCATTTTTCCCGGTAGATATATCGATACTTATATTTTTCTTCATCAAAAACATGTTGATTGAATAATATTTTCCTAAATAATTTAATCAGAAATGGCTTTGATAAGGATACTCCAACATAAACTTCAACAAATTAAGAGTACTTATCTTCAGTTTTTCGCAAAAATGATTTCAGATCTTAACTCATCTGAGTGGAGTATTATTAATTTGGGGTTGGGTATTATTTGTCAGTTGATCTGTCAAAACAATCATTTGCAAGAAAGTATGGTAACATATCAGTGAATCCACAACATCGATCCTATCAAATAACATTATCCATTCACTTGTCCCAAAAAAATATGAAGGAACATATGACCACATACCATCGTAACTACGCCACTGGTTTACGAAAATAAGAAATCATAGCTTCAAATTAGGACGTTGATAAACATTAGTGTACCAAGTTTCAAATTTTTTCCTTCAGGAATTTTGGAAAAAACAATTTAAATCTTTATTTTTTTCGTACTTTCGACACCCTGTATCTCAGAGGGGATGCATTTCAGGACATACCTTGATAGCAACTTTTCACCTCGAAATGAGGTGAGGAATCTGAAGTCGTAGTTTGTCGGTCTTATTCTGACTCATCCTGTACTCAGTATGTCTGAAAAGGTTTCTATAAATGAAAGGAATATGTCTACGTTCATCAAGAAAATAACCAATGAAAAGTTCTGCATCGTCTAGAAATAAATAATACAAAATCTAATTATTATTATTATAACTGTGAAATATTCTCCAGTTCTTTATGAAGTGTTTTTCCATGCAATGAATTTAAGTTCATATTCATCTTTGATTTTCATGATATCGGGGGAAGGATGAAATCTCCATTTGGGACACCTAGTATATACAAGACAAGAAATTGGCGTTCAGGTGACCGTAACAGTAAAAGCACAGATAAGATCCACAGAGAGAAAGAGAGACATTAAGGGAAAGAGTAGCGGTCACAATTGCACTAAGCTAAAAAAGTCAAGTTAGTCCAATACTTTCCTAAAAAATCCACAATACGCTCATCAGTTCAACATGCGACATATACATGTTTTGTACAGTTCCAAATTGTCCATTTCGAAAAGTTAATTCGAGTATTTGCTGGTTGATATTTATTTGTGTATTTCGGAGTTTTCCCCTTTCTAGGAAGCGAGCAAAAATAAATTCATTTACATTTTTTAACCTCCCCTTTATATGAAAAAAAAATGAATGAATCTTCGGATATTACCAGCAATTTTGATAAACAAATCGCCCAACCAAAGAATTGAGGCATTATAAAAACGCGCGACCAGAATCGCGTGACCCAAAATTAGTGTGACCAAGAATTTTCCTCCTAGAAAAGAAATTAACGTTCTGATAATTCATGAACTTTTCCATCAGTTTCACCATGGATATGGCGATATTTTGAAAAAAGTTTAAGTAGAAATTACTGATGTGATTATTTTTTATGGAGGTAATGTTCAGTTTTTTTCCAAATAGAAGAGCCCTTTTTTTTTCGGGACAAGACAGGGAAAAAGGTCATTTTTTCGTTAAAAAAATTAATCTGAAAATAAATTTGATGAAACTGATCTATGTTTCGGTTCTTTTGAAGTTGAGTCAATTTTAAGAATTATTAGGGAGAACTTGAAATACTATTACATCAAGGGATCCAGTTTGTTATACCGGGTGACGCAGGATATCCGGCCACCCCTGTAACTTCTGCATTTGTCAATGGATTTTTCTGAAATTTGGTACAGGTATATAAGCAACCATTTCGGATTTGATCATATTACAATCCAATTTGACGGCTTCTCGGTTTTTCTGGAAATGCCAGCAACTTTGTTTTTTCAAATGGAACACCCTGTATACTTCAACATATTCGAGTTGAACAGGTCAGAACAAGTATAAACCTTATGTCAAATGTAATTTTTTTGAAACAATTGAAATTAAAATAGTTTTTTCATTTTACCTCCTGAATAAATAAGATTTGGCCAAGGCTATTCACAATGAGTCGCACATAACTGAAAAATTATTTTTTGTGTCATTTACTGGTTAATCAATTCAATCACATCACATTTTGATCAAAAATTCATTTTTTTCAAATGGGACGCCTATGGGCCACCTACCTGTCTCTCTAAAACATACATTAAGGAAAAAATTGACATATCATTTTTGTATTTCGGTGCAGTAACAAATTTTTATACATTAAAAAATCTACAACTATTTCATGAGTTTCCTTGCAGTTCGAATAATTCTTCAACTAAGCCGTAAGCCGTGAAAAACAACATTTTACTTACATGTTCATTTTTCTTTCCCAGACTTTGTTTGGGATATTTTCTCCTGAACCTACATTTTTCTCTAGGATAAGCTACCCCTTTCGAAAGTTGAGATGGAAGATGACAGCGAAACACAATTAGTTGACAAGAATCAGCTTACTAAGGTGAAAAATTATTCGAACTGCATGTTGTAGTTGTAGATTTTTGAATGTATACAATTTGTTACTGCACCGAAATATAAAAATGAATGTTCTAGAGAGACATGTTGGTGGCCCATAGGGGTTCCATTTGAAAAAAAAAACATTTTTTATCAAAATGTGATGTGACTGAATTGATTCATCAATAAATGACACAAAAAATAATTTTTCAGAAAAAAATATGTTTCTTTGTTATGTGCGACTCATTGTGAATGGCCTTGACCAAATCTTATTTATCCACCAGATAAAATAAAAAAACAATTTAATTTTAATTATTTCGAAAAAATTACATTTGACATACGGTTTGGACTTGTTTTGACCTGTTGAACTTGAATATGTAAAAATATATACGGTGTAAAAGTTGCTGGCATTTCCAGAAAAACCGGAAATCCGCCATATTGGATTGTAATATGATCAAATCCGAAATGGTTGCTTATATTACTGTACCAAATTTCAGAAAAATCTGTTAACGAATGCAGAAGTTACAGGGGAGGCCCCATATCCTGTGTCACCCGGAATGGATTGAATAGTGAAACAATTAGTCTTCCCAAGTTCAGACACTTTGAGACACTTCTTTTTCAAGCATATTTTGACTGGCGCTTTCAAATGAGGAACTCTCCGAAATATCCTGACATATTCATTATCAATATGACCACAAAGCTACTCAGAATGGACAACCATCGAACGACTATCATTCCCTTTCCACATCTACCCCTACCGAAAACACCTAAACTTACGCAATTTTTTCACTCGGCGATCTCCAAGGTACATCATCCTCCAGTTCGTCTTCGCTCTCATCCCCTTCATCGGTCACGTCTTGAACGATGTTGAGGGTGCTACTGGTGAACATGTCTGGCACTGGGAGGATGCTGGGACGTCGGGAATTTCTGCGCTGGTTGATGGTTTCCGGGCTGAGGAGGTTGGGATTTTCGCCAGTGCTTCGAGGTATATCGAGATGGTTTCCTGAGAAACATCGTCAACTTTGCTCAAATAGGTTGATAACTCCTTTGAGAGAACTTTTCAATTTATCAGTAGAAGAAGGTCACCCAACCTTTTAAAAAACCCCATGCCTCATTCCAGTTTTTAGAATTTCTGGAGCCATGGATCAAGTTGAAAATCATCGAGGAATAAGCAAGCCATGTATTTTGGAAAAAGTATTAAAAAATCGAGTACACTACTCAAAACGGAAAAAGAGCCACTCCTTCCTTTTGCTATAAGTCAATTGTGTTACCAAGTACAACGTGGGTCCAGAACTAGTTGAGCAACATGACACTGCCCACCCACACATTACCAGAATGGTGCAAAAATACCTCAATGCCCAAAATATCAAGTTTCTGGTTTGGTTCGCCATCCGTCCAGACTTCAATCAAATTGAGCACGTCTGGGCTACACTTGGGAAGCGATTGGTGGACCGTCAGCCAATCCAGAACCTTCAACTCGTTGGAGAAATCCTTTCGGAAGAGTGGGAGCAGCTGGATCATCAAATTATTCGGAAATCAATTGAAAGTATGTCCCGTAGTTGAGCAGAAGTTTCACGAGTTAGAGGAGACCATACACGTTATTAATTGAGAAGTTCGGCGCCGATTTTTGAGAATGTTTTCATCAACACAATAAAAAGCATAACCGCACATTTCTGCATTTTTCTGTTTTTCCTGTAAGCATCACAAGTAGATTACATTTTTTTTTATTGAAGTATCAGAGTACGGTCCAATATATTTAATTAAAAAATAATTTTAACAAAAATTTATTCTAGTATAGAAATATCAGTGGGTCCTTTTTCGTCTTGAGTAGTGTATATGACATTATGTTAGGCCGTTTGAAAAGTATAATAGAAACGCGCAAAAGACATGAATCTAGTGACATATACCCAGGATATAATAGGGTGAACTGAAAAAAATCCGACCCAACAAAGATAAAATATATTTTCTCTTCAAATTCATTTCTATTTTAGTCGTCATACTTCTTCCAGCGATGCTGTCTCCGAGCGCAACTTTTAGCTTATAGAACAGGTGAAAGTCGCTTGGGACTAGTTTTGGTGAGGAATTCATAGCGTGATTCGTCGATTTTCGCTATTGCGACCGCTAAGATGTAAAACGGCGCATTGTCTTGGTCAAATATTTTTTTTCTGCAATTTTTGCCTTCAGATTTTCGAGTAATGATGCGTAGTATGCTCCTGTGATAATTTAGCCTTTATGAAGATAATCGATTGAGGTTATTCCATGACTTTCTCAAAATACAGTCTACATCACCTAGCAAAATAATATTTTTTTTTTTGAGCCGCAGTCACCTCGACACTCGATTTTTTTCCTTCTTACAAAAACACCCACATCGACTAACTCAAACAACAACTTCGCGTCCAAGATGGCTGCAATTTTCCCCCCATATGATTGCCTAGGCTTCCTGCTGTAGAAAATAATATTCTGTGGAAAATAAAATTTTAAAATCGTGAAATCATACTTAATTGATTTATTAATAAATGACTTATCATCTCATTTTGTCCACCAACCTGAGTAGATGATTGTGAAAAGTTGAAATTAAAACAAGTTTTATCACATATGAATGAAATCGATAAAAAACGTTGATAAATTACGGTCATTTCCCGTAATAATACGGTTAAAAATACTATTTTGCGTGACAGTTTTCCATTGAAAAACCCTTAGACGTTTGGTTTCCAACCATTTCAATACGTTGCACATTTTTCGGTGCAGTCTGGATCCACTGAAATCTGGAACAGCCACAATACGTTCAAATATTCCCAACTCTGGTTTGTCATCTCATACCCATTTCAATATTTCCGAAAGGGTTTAGATCCCCGACCTAGATAAATATGAAACACGAACGCTCGTCCAATCTTTCACGAAAATTTCCATATTATATAGAAGGAGGATTGTATCCCCAATTCGATATCAGCAAGTGGATGATTACAGATGACTTTTCTCAGATTCTGGATTCTTTTAAATAATCATTAATAACACAGAGTGGTATAAAAAGGCACGGACGGGTATAGTTGAGATATTGATTGGTAGACAAAGTGGTATCATTGGAGAAATGAATCACTCTCATGCAGAAGGATATGAGTTCAACCTCGGGAGAATCAATGGTTGATAACCTCAAGTCTTACTGAAGCTCAACACAATAAAATACATAGATTCATCAATTTGGATAACGCTTATACCTTCTGAATGAAATATCATTTCTATATCTTAGTGGAGTTGCCCTTGCTGCAGGAAGGATGGATTTCTGATGAGGAAATCTCGATGTTCTCAGCTGTGATTTTTTTATCCTGATATCCGCTTGTTTTGCTACTCACTCAACTGGCTCGTATACTACTATGAGGTCTCCTTTCCTGACTGTAAATCCATCACGAAATACATCAGCAATTTGTGCAAGGATGTACCGGTTGGTCCTAATATCAACTCGTGCTAGTGATAATTTGCTAGGATATACTTCACATGGATGTACTATTCCAACGCCTCACCCAGGGTCTTCTACTAGTCAAGCTTCAATGATCTTCTCAGATGAACCAGATATCCTCGCAGTTTTGACTATCTGAAATTTCACACCATTCGGAAGGTGTTGTTAGAATACATTCTACCTCTCCAAATGTCATGGTTTTCTGCTCACCATCGGGAGAAAATCCACAGACACTTATCAAATCCATCACAAAAATTAGCTCGTCTTCTATGTCTGTAACAAAAACTCTTTTCATGATTCGTTGTCTTCCGAGGGTTGATGTGATGTCAGCTGTAACTCTTATCGGTGGATTCCCTCCAGTGGCCGTTCTGGATGTTTGTGGTGTTACCCTGGCTGGTTCTGCGGTACTGCTGTGGACCAGGGAAACTGACGCACCAGTGTCTATGTTTGGTTCACCTCTCCTTTGATGGTCAAACTATTGGTAGTTCTTCTGATTCTGTTAACGTGGATGACCCTGGGGGCTTTGCTATCACTAGTCAGCACGCGCCTTGATATGCCGGCTTATCTTAGTTTCCTGAGATCTCTCTAGATCGTCCTGCCCCTTTTGTCCTGTCGAGTGATAACGTGCATGGTGGTACCCTCACCCTACAATATCTCCTCAAATGTCCGCTCCTACCACATCTGAAGCAGTTTTCTCTTGATTGGCTGGTGGTTCTTATAAAATTCTGAGCAACTGTATTATGCCATCGCTCAGTTTATTTTCCTGAGGTGCTCTTCGATCGATACCTCTCTCATTTGGAGTGTTGAAAGCCGCTTTCACCTCCAAGAAATAAACTAGAGCTTCACTGCATTTCTTGAAGTGTGTTGATCTTAAAGCCTACAAAGGGCTATCTCCCAGTCTATCAATGGATACATGCACCGTCAAATGTTCTCTGAAATCCTCCGAGGCATCTGGGTAGGCAAGCTGGATGAGTCTCTGCAAGTCTGCTTCAAACTCCCGATTTCCGATTTCTGCACTCGTGTTTTTAACTGTGCCCGGTATAGCTGTCGCAATCAGGTATCCATACTTGCGAAGCTGATCTGGGTATTGCCAAAGCGGGTCCCCTCAAAGCCATTATGAGTACCGTAGCCTTTTCTTCATCGTCCCATCCATTGACCTTTGCCGTAGCTTCAAACTGTTCACGATATAGGGACCATGACGACTGTCCATCAACATTCGGTGGTTTTTCGGAATTGTGCGATGTGGCAACCCTGTCAGGATGACTTTGAATCCTGAATCAATTAAATTTCCGTTCTAGTGTTTCCAAGTCCTGTATTGTTTTCTCATTCACTTCTGGCACCGGCCTCACTTCTTTATTAGCTTCTTCCCGACCTGCCTCGACTTATTTTCTCGCTCCTTCTCGTACTGCATTAACTTCTTCCAGTCCTGCGATTCGGCCTTCAAGTTTCTGGAAAATCTGCTAGGAAAATGTTTTCTGTTGCTCTCGTTGTTCATTCTCTTCCTTTCCTTCTCTTTGTCGCTGTTCTTCCTTCTCCTGTGTTTATCCTCTTTGTCCACGTTTCTCATTCTCTTGTTTTTCCCCTTGGTGTGTTTTCACTTTTTTTTTAGTCGACGTTCCTCCTCTACCTCCGGCGGAAATTTTGATTCATTTTTTCATACAGTGTCCGGCATAAAGTTCGCAGCATATGGAAAACTTTTTTATTATTGATTTCTCAAAAAAAATCATTCGTGATAAAAACCTCTGCTTTATCCCAAACCTGGAAAGCAAACACCAAAATTGAATTTTATACGACCCTATACGAGGGAGATAGAAAAGCATGCCGAGTTTTCAAAATAATATCCCATCACTTTATTTCTCACGGTAGGAATTCAAATTCATGGGGAAATATTGTTCAAAATCGAATGTTGATACAGAAATTCCAATCATACCCACCTATGACCAATTTCATATTTCAACTTTATTTCCCATTCTTTCCTCATCGCCCTGTACAACATAAGGAATATTATGCTAGACGAATGGTATATTGTCAGATATGATGACATCACTCTCTGAATGTTTTCTCATTTCTCCCTCTCATCGGAAAATCACATTAATTGAATTATGTGACGGAATTTCACGAAATCTTGTTGCAAATAGTAAATGAAACTGAATTGTCTCCAAGGTATGATGCCAGAATGAAGATGAATTTATTTCCACACTAAGAATAACATTTTTGAAGACAATCAGGAATTGTAAAGTATGACAATTTATTCACGTATTATTTATGAATTTCGAAATATCGTAAGGTGTTATATTCGACTCCTATAGCAATACCCAGCTTCCATAGTTTTGTTCTTTTAATTTTACTGTAGATGATTGAGATACAGAACATCTGCCGATCACAGTTGGCTTTGAAAACAAATTCATGTCTAATTGTGAACAAACCATTTTTTACGCATCACGAATAACTCACAAATCTGTAGAGTAATTTCAGTAATTTTTCAATTCAATCATAGCTGGTCGACTACGTCTACAGGAGAGAGTGGAGATTGTAATGATACATGGTGAAAATGATCATACTTGTAGAGACACCCCTAATATTTTCGATAAAAGACATCCAGGTAAAAACGTTTATAATTCGACAATTACAAGAATTTTAAAAACATTCAGGGAATCTGGACCGGTTTCGAAAAAATACAAAGTGAAACATAAACGACGGATAACTGAAAATGAAGAAACTGTTATGAATATTATGCTGTCTACGATTGGAAATCCAAGAATGTCATTATCGCAAAGAGGAGAGAATCTTGGTATATCCGATCGATCAATGAGAAGAGTTCCAGGTAATAATAAATTCAAACCGTATAAACCAAAATTCTACACACTTTGGAACCGAGAGATCCGGATAATCGCTTGGATTTCTGTTTCTGGTTTCAGTCTATGATGGAAGATAATAGACAGTTTTCGAAAAAACTTCTTTATAGTGACGAGTCAACCTTCACATCAAATGGAGTAGTCAGTTCCCAGAATTGCAGGTGGTGGGCAGATAATAATCCCCATTTCAGGATAAAATATCATTTCAAAGTTGACGTCTAGTGCGGAATTCTTAATGACATTATTGTTGGACCAGTATTTTTCAGACAACCACTGAATTCTGCAAGATATTTGAGAATGCTGCAGACGTTTCTCTCCGATTATTTGGATGATATTTCTCTGGATATGAGAACAGCAATGTATTGTCAACAAGACGGTGAATCCGTTCATTCTACGCTAGAAGTGAAAAGGTGATTAAACGGAACATTTCCAAATCGATGGATTGGAAGATATTCCAATAACGCTTGGCCCGCCCGGTCACCGGACCTCACTCCTCTGGATTTTTTCTTTTGAGGATATTTCGAACAGAAGGTGTATTCAAGAAGACAATTTCAAAATATACGTCATATGGAGAATACTATCAGGGATTGTATTCGGGAAATAGCTCCCCAGATACTAAGAAATGTGCATGATGCAATGCACCGCCGTACTATGCAGTGTATTGAGAACGGAGGACACCATGTAGAATAAAGCATAGGACATTTGTTTCAAAAAAATTTATTTGTATTGTGAAAATAAATTAATTGGCATTCTGGCATCATACTTTGGAGACAATTCAGTTTCATTTACTATTTGCAGCAAGATTTTGTGAAATACCGTCACATAATTCAATTAATGTGATTTTCCGATGGGAGGGAGAAATGAGAAAACATTCAGAGAGTGATATCATCATATCTAACAATATACCATTCGCCTAGCATTATATTCCTTATGTTGTAAAGGGCGATGAGGAAAAAATGGAAAAACAAGTTGAAATATGAAATTGGTTTGATTCGAATTTCTGGATCAACATTCGATTTTGAACTATATTTCCCCATGAATTTGAATTCTAACGTGAGAAATAGTGATGGGATCATATTATTTCGAAAACAAAGCATGCTTTTCTATCTCCCTCGTATAGGGTCTTATAAAATTCAATTTTGGTGTTTGCAATTCAGGTTTGTGATGTTTGCAGAGGTTTTTCTCACGAATAACTTTTTTTGAGAAATCAATAATAAAAAAGTTTTCCACATGCTGCGAACTTTATGCCGGACACTGTATAAATTGTGGAAGAGTGAGAAAACAATATGAACTAAAACAAGATATGATTACGGAATTCATTTGTAACAGTAATACTTAGTTCATTTCTCGATATAAACACTTCGATTCCCATGCAAAAGTCTCACAACGCGGATCTCACCTGTGAATTTCCCCCACCTAAAAATGATATTATTTTCTAATACCTGTGACGGAGACGTCGAACGAAATAGATCCAGGCGACTCCTTCAGATGCTGTCGAGAATCACTCGGGCCCGTATTGTCAGGAAATACAGCTGGGGATGAAAGGAAAACGTTTTGTTGGTAAACTTATTGTATTTTTTTCGTATGCTCGCAATTTTCCAGGGAATGTACCGGATAGTCTATAAAGGCAACGAAAATATTTTGTCGTAGACATAAAAATACTCGAGTGGCTCAGGATTTCCTAGATTTCAGATCTGAAGATCGTTGCAAACGTATGAATTCAAAAAGAATTAGAAATACTAAAATTATTTGAAAAACGCAGGTCAAATAGATATACAGGGCTTTTCACGATGAGCGTTAATTAGACGTTTCTGGCAAACCAGACAACGGATCAACCTGGAAATATCACAGTATGCATAAATTAATATGATCTAAACGCCTAAAATATTTTAGACAATGCGGCGTTGCCACTTCTACTATAAAGCAGCGGCTAATTTGATTTTTCAAATGGAACACCCTATATATAATATCATATTATGATGTCTTATCACTTTGTCAACTACTTCATGTACTATTTCCCTATATCTAGCTGTAACCGTTTAAAAGATATGAATTAATTTCGTTTTTTTTTTACCAAACGTACTTTTATAAACGCTGATAATCTTGAACTCTCTGTTACTAGGATGATCAAATTCGAGATGGAGTGGAGTGATACCATGAGGATCTTCACTTCGAGTCATATTTTTATTTGCCTCATACAGGGTCTTGAAAAAATGATTTTTTTCAAATGGAACACCCTGTATATTTCCACATTTTTGAGCTCTACATCCAATTTTAGATTGACTTTGTTCAGATAATCCTATTTCGATTTCGAACCGTTTTCGAGATAAGCTGTTTCAAACAGAAAATGGCGTGGTTTCATTGTATTCATCACTTAGTTTTGTAATTTAACAGATTCCGTTCGATGTTCCTTCATCATTCACAGATAATACAATGGATAAATAATTATTAAAATACTCTCCAACCATCAAATGAAACCTTTCTTCAAACAATAGTTTCATTAACGCTGACACACGAACTGAAAATAATTTCATGAATTAGTCAGTTGATTCAATTGTCAGTGTATTTCTGAATATGTTCGAACACATCTCCACCTCTACTTGAACAAACATGTAATCTCTTCAAAAGATTTACATGTGTAGCGCTTCTGATTGAGTCTGGAGTTAAACTATTGAAAGCAGTTCTAACTCTCGATTTCATATCTTCCATTGTTGTTACAGGGTTGGAGTAAACCATATTTTTGATGAAACCCCACACAAACTAATCTAATGGATTGCCATCTGGTGATCTAGGAGGCCAACAAAAAGGTCCATTATTACCAATCCATCTGTCTTCGAAGATTTCAGTTGAAGCTTCGCTTACTGAACGAGAATTATGGGGTGGGGCACCATCCATTTGGTACCATACACGTTCTCTTCCTGGCCTACTAATTAAAATCATCTGAATTCCATTTCTCAGAAAATCCTCATATTTTGTTGCATTCAAATTATCATCATAAAACTCTATATAAAACATTGACCCATTCTTTATGGCACAAAATACATTAAATTGCCATCTTTCTTGAAAATCCCTTTGGCGAACGACATGGGGATTTTCTGGCGCCCAATAATGACTGTTGTGTCTATTGAAAACTCAATTTTTTGTAAACTTGGCCTCATCTGTCCGTATGATATTGCCAAGGAAATGTTCATCCTCTTGGGTCTTGACAACCTCTTGGGTCTTGACAAGCAACCATTCAAAGAATTCGACTCTACGAGCCAAATCAGTCTCTTTCAGATGTTGGACACAGTAGAATTTATAGGGATGCCATTTGTGCTCATTAAGAATGCGATAAATTGTCACGTAGGGTATACCTATCTCTCTTTCAGCCCCGTGTAGAGAAGCATTTGGAAATGCATGAAAAAATCCCAAAACTGTTATGCCATTGTCATCATCATCCACTTCAGGCTTTCTACGAATGATTTTTGGACGAAAGGTTCCATTCAACCTACAGTTTTTTAGTAGTCGATTTATCACATTATTATTCGGCTTCGGAAGTTGTGGATATCCATCATGAAATACTCGGCATGTTCTATTTGCAAGTCTATCGCACTCACCATAAATTATTAATAAATTCAAGAAATTTTCATTACTGTAACCCAATCTTGACATTTTTCTATTATAATTGGTATCACAATCAGTCAAAACCACCAACGAAAGTTTGACGTTTCAAAATTGGATCATTCATTTTTCCAAAGCACACTATTAAAAAATATGAATTTGCAATGTTGTACGGTAGAGACACTCAATACCTCAATGCATACAAATTGTAACTTTCTCTAATGTACATATCAATTTCGAATTGACTGATTTGAGACTTTTGAAAAAAATGAAAAGAAATATTGTAAAAAAGAAATTTAAAAAGGAAAAACCACGTCATTTTCTGTTTGAAACAGTTTATCTCGAAAACGGTTCGAAATCGAAATAGGATTATCTGAACAAAGTCAATCTGAAATTGGATGTAGAGCTCAAAACTGTGGAAATATACAGGGTGTTCCATTTGAAAAAAATGACTTCCACTCATTTTTTCATGTGAACAAAGTATCTGCATTTTTTAAAGACCCTGTATGAGGCAAATAGAAATATGACTCGAAGTGAAGATCCTCATGGTATCACTCCACTCCATTTCGATTATGATCGTCTTAGTACCAGAGAGTTCAAGATTATCAGCGTTTATAAAAGTACATGTTTGGTAAAAAAAAATCGAAATTAATTTATATCTTCTAAACGGTAACAAATAGGTATAGGGAAATAGTACATGAAGTTGTTGACAAAGAGATAAGAAATCATAATATGATATTATATACAGGGTGTTAAATTTTAAAAATCAAAGTAACCGCTACTTTATAGCAGAAGCGGCACCGCCGCATCGTCTAAAACATTTTAGGCGTGTAGATCATATTAATTTCGCTGTACTTAAACTGCCGTTAAACGGTAGCCTACTAAAATGCCGTTATTATATATGACGTCATTGAAGTGACGCGTCGGACGGCTTTTTATTGGATTTGCTTAAAGTGCCGTCAAACGGCAGCATACTAAAAATGCCGTTAATCAATTATTGCGTTATCAGACATGCACTCTGAATATGGGGAAAGCATTTTCTCGCGTGTTTTTGCCATCTAAACACGAATCCGGAAGAAATATGCGGCGGTCTCATACCGTTCCCAAGTTAGAGAAATTGAAAAAAAAAATTAACCTCATTTTCAGGCACTGTTTTTTCGCACAAAAATCACCCAAATGCCTCCTTCTTTTCACCAGCATAAACAATACACCCTAAATTACTTATTTTCGGCACAACTTTGCACAAAATATCGTCGTTTTTATCGAAAAAATCCTCCATCTTACACAGTTCCAAATGAACAAATTTCACACTTTGACAGATGAAATTTAGTAACTTTGCCTTATTTTTCATGTTGGTAATAAATGAATCACCGCCCACAACAATTGCACACATAAATGAAGGGGGAACTATTGCTCTCATTTGAATTCGAAAAGTTGGCGGATAACGCAATAATTGATTAACGGCATTTTTGTATGCTACCGTTTGACGGCAGTTTGAGCAAATCCAATAAAAAGCCGTCCGACGCGTCACTTCAATGACGTCATATCTATTAACAGCATTTTAGTAGGCTACCGTTTAGCGGCAGTTTAAGTTCAGCCTTTCAATTTATGCATACTGTGAAATGTTCAGGTTGATCCGTTGTCTGGTTTGCCAGAAACGTCTAATGAACGGTCATCGTGAAAAGCCCTGTATATCATTACTGTAGAAAAACAGACCCAAGTTTTGTCGAATGTTATCCAAAATGATAATTTTCTGATTGCAGTAAAGTGATACTGATATCTCAAACTAACATGAAGTCACAGTGTAGCAAAAGTTTTGAGTCTATTATGAGAAACATGCATTGAGCATCAGCTCAGATATGAGGAATCATATTGAATAGGATAGTTTGAAGTATTAATTATTAATAATAATCATTAGAATTATTTTTTTCCAGGAAACATACTGATTTTCACTAGGCATAGAGCTAGGATGGGATTTACACCTCCTACTTCCAAATCGAATGAAACACATCTTGATTTTATCCCAATGGCCATCAACTCTATTCAGTATCCAACAACAGAACGTGAAAAAACGTTACCTTCATAGCCCACCGTCGACAATTTTATAGAAATGAATTGAGTGCCCAACATTAAAAGCTTCTATTTATACATTCTCAACAAGGCTTTGACACCATGGACATATAACATCAAAAACTAAGCTCTTCATTGTCTGCCAGCCCTGAAATGATGACAATGAGTCCAAAAGTGCGGCGAATTATACAGCGTTAGTCGAAAGTCTCGACCGGTATGAGTCTCTATGGAATCCCTAATAGTATGGGCATCGTCCAAAAATATTATAGACTGGTTCACAAAAGCGTGCTTCCGCGAATTTAGATACATAGGAGGGTTCATTAGATTCATTATGACATCGAGAAAAACGTGCGAAAGTTGCAACTTCGTACACGAACCATTGCAAAAGTCATAAGTGTTTTGAAAATAACTCAAAAAGTATTAACGTCAGAGAAATAAAAAACTAATCTTGAAGAAGAGGAACTATCCAGAATAAAATGTAGACCCTCTGAACTTTATCTGTATTATCAACACTTCTCATTGAGAAGCTTGAAACCGGCTGTTGATTTTTTTTTATAGTATTCATTATTAAATTGATTTTTTTAAAGTATGGTATTATTTAGACACTAGGGAAGGAAAAAATGTGCAGAAAAAAATGGTTCCACAGATTTCTCACATAATGAGCCTATTGTTAATGAACTATTTTTTCTTAGACTTTTCGTTTACATTCCAAATCGGATAATTGTCAAATGAAAGCTCCTAAAATTATTTATTTTCTTGGAGACATTTTAACAACTGTGCTGAATGAGATTATCAACAAGTGGCATTTTTAATTGTTAATTATGAATTATTTGATTATTCTCGTTTCGGACGTTCTCGTCTTGATGGATTTGAAAGGTTTTCAAGACCTTTTGAATATTTTCATTTGGAATCGTCTCCAAGTGAATACTGACTAGCTTAGGTGCTACTCAATAATTGTTTAGTATTTATATTTGCCCTTCCATAAACCTGTACGTTTCTTGGGAAATAAATAATTCATCAAAACATATGTCTGTCGGTGCAATGGTACGTTCAATTCCGCCATGTGCAGTGGTGCGTGTGATTCCGCGCAGTGTGGTGGTGGGTGAAGTTTCGCGCTTCTGCAGTCCGCCAGGAAGAGCAATTAGTGGGTTCTATACGTTCTTGGTCTCAACGCTTCATTGACTAAAGGCGTTATTGGCTTCGATGTAGGCGGCCTCTTAGGAATATCGAAGCCAATAATGCCTTTAGTCAACCAAGCGTCGAGATCAAGAACGTATGGAAACCACTTATTGTTCTATCTGGCGGACTGCACAGGCACGAAACTTCACGCGAAATCACACGTACCACTGCACATAGCGGAATTACACGCACCATTGCACCGACAGACATATAAATATAGCACCTAAGCTTGTACCAGTATTTACCTGAAGACGATTGCAGATGATTGCATTCGAAACGAGGTGAAAACCTTCCAAATCTGTATAGATGATGGACGTCCGAAACAAGAGTAATCGAGTAACCACATCGTCTACAACCTTCAAACAAACGATGAATAATTTTTGAACAATAACAAAATAAAAAAAAATAAAAAAGCAGTCGATTTGTTTTATGGAATTCATTGTTATCACTGTTTTAAGATATATAAAAGCAATTACATAACATTTGATTAAAACTTTTAGCGCTATTTGTTTAGACACATTTTTTGAATGAAAGCACTCAACATATTTCTTTGATTTTTTTGCAATTCTTCTGTACATTTTGGACTAACTTTGATTGGAATCTACAGGTAAATTTGATCTGCATTCGAATGAAGGATAGATTAACCACCACTAGTCTATACTCAAAAGCGTTCGGACTTTCGACTATGACACTGTATTTCAATATCATGATTGGGGTGATTTTTACAATACTGTATTGATGGTGAGTAGCAGAACACTACACGCAAATATGTTACCATTAATCTAGAGATTCAGCAGGATATATAGCCAGCTCAAATTCGCATAAAAAAATAAATGAAAAGTTTTGTTCACCACTCCATATTGTAATAGTGGGGAGTTTTATATTGACTCTTCGCATTATATTTTCCATAGTTTTGCCGAATACGGCATCGTTTACTGGTTGGTAATGGATAGTTCCTGTTTCAATTCATCAATTCTGCAAGTGGATTCAAGTCGATAGAACTTTTGTGTGATAGTGGGAAGTGTCATATTGTCTCTTCACATTAGATTTTTCCATAGTTGTGCCGAATACGGCATTCGTACTGGTTGGTCATGGAAAGTTTTTATTTTAATTCATTTATTCTGCAAGTGGATGAAACTTCCGTGTGATGGTGGAAAGTGTGATATTGACTCTTCACATTAAATTTTCTGTAGTTTTGCCGAATACGGCATTGTGTACTGGATGGAATGAGAAAATTCTTATTTAAATCCATTAATTCTGCAAGTGGATTCAACCGAGTCGAGCAAGGTACAAAGACTTGCCTGCCTCAGCATAACGGGGGCTATGAAAACAACACCATCAGCAGCCATAGATGCACTACTGGACCTTCCGCCGATTGACATAACAATCATGGGTGAAGCAAGAATGGGACTTCTGAGGCTACAAAATACGAGTAACAGATCGGATGATAATAAGATAAAGGCAATAGTGGAAGGCAACATTTTCGAAATGAAACCAACGGACCACACAACTCCTAGTTTCTCACGAATTTTGAGGGGATCATACCAGACCGAAGGGAATGGACAGATGACACCACCAGAGCAAACCTAGAGAAAGGATCTGGTCCACAGACGGATTCCAAACCAAGGAAGGAACTGGTGCTGGTATATACAGTGAGGGAAAAAACTCCCAAATGAGCACTTTACTGGGAATAAATACTTCCGTATTCCAAGCGAAAATGTACACAATCTTGCAATGCGTGAGAGAAAACAACATGAGGGAAAAGCGCAACACACTGATCGAAATATGCAAAGTCAGCCAGGCATCATTGAGGGCAATGGAAAAGCTGATGAACTAGCTAGGGCAGGCGCATAAACTCCATATATTGACCCAAAGCCTGCACTCGGAGGCTGCATATGGGACTGGGTCGAATGAAAACAAAGATAGCGCTGAAAGGAAGCCTCTCTCATGCACCATCAAAACGAAGAACTATTCAAGATGAATAGAAACCAAGTCAGAACAATAACGGGCCTTCTCACTGGTCACAGCCCGATGAGAGGACACCTGCACAAAATGGGGCTGTACAACTCAGAACTCTCCTGCTGACAATGTGGCAAAGGGCCAGAAACGGCCAAACATACAATATCAGTATGCGAGGCACTAGACCGCACAAGACAAGCAATATTCGGACAGCCAAGGCTAACCCCCGAGTAGCCAACCGATGAAGAACCTGTACAGACTGGTTGGGTCTGACCCCACCATATGATTGGGCCGTCGGGAGGGGAATGCCTGCGACGATCCCAGACACCGCTGGGTAAAGTTCAGATCCCCTCTCTGTAACATGGTAGCGTGCTTAGTAGTCATGGCGAACGGTAACACGTCACACGTTACACGAGTGGTATCAGGTCGAATGTCTGATACTGCGGCGACCCATCAAACAAGAGGAGTCTTGTTGACATGGGTACCCAGGGAGATGAGGATAGCCCCATCGGATCGCTGATGCCTCTCCGCATGGCGTTGGACTCTGGGGGGCGTGGTGCTAGATAGTGGACCAATGGAAAACAATACCGTATTACCGCAGCGCATTAACCCGCTTGGGAACTGACATCCCAGAGCCAGTAGCTTGTCTTATCAAGCGACCCCACCATGGCTGTAATGATTCGGTAGCTAGGATTGCTTAGCGCATTGATCCGGCGTATCCTGATCCTCCTGCGACTCTATGCCTCCTTTGGGAGGGAGAATAAGCCGAAATATAGGAGCTATCGCCGAGAGATGGGTCGTATGGAGAGAGTGACATTAGGGGGTCGGCTCGAATGTACCTACTGGTATAGGGGACTAGAGTTACGGAGTGGGTGCTGTAAAACAAAAACCGGAAGAACAAAAAGCCCAATAGGCTGAGGTGCAGCTGGCGCGGAGACCAGCAGCTGAGGAAAAAAAAGTATTCACCTGAAGACGATTGCAGATACAAGCATTCGAAACGTCGTGCAATCCTTTTGAAAACATTGAGACGATGGACGTCCGAAACGAGAGTAATCGAAAAAAAAGTTAATTCAAGTCGAGAGAACTTCCGATCCCTTCAGATTGACCTGATTTAATATGTCATAATTTTTATTTCGCTAATATTCGAGAAAATCTGTTCTGGATCCTTGACTTGATGCAAAAGATTTTTTGTATCCTCTGATCAAATAAATTTGAAAATATTTGGATATTTGGATTCTTTCAAAATTCCAATTTTCATAAGAAGCAAAACATACAAAAATCTACCTAGGACTTTTTCATTACAATGCATCTGAGAACTTAAGACATAGTAATGACTTTTATTTGATGGATAGGAGGATGTTTCAAATTGTTGTTAACTAAAAAAAAAAGATTGAAAAACAGAAAACCTATTGAATAAAACAACCCCGCCCGATAACGAAAACTCAAACCTAAACAAAAAACAAACATGCGCTTGCGACAACACTCACTGACACAGGTAGGGACTTGCAGAATGAGTTGAGGGGGGCCGGTACCGTCTTTAACAGCGGGAGGCGCGACGCTGGTTTTCTCCTCTTCTTTGGCGGTAACAATCAAAGGATCGCCTGTAGTGTTATTGTTGTTAGGCTGTTGGTTGGCAACGCTGAAGGCGGAATTTTCTTCCTTGGTGATGCTCATGTAGTAGCAGGTGTCGTCTTTCTTCATGATGTGGCGGGGGCCGGGGTTCAGGAGTATGGTGTCTTCGTAGAATTCGGGCAGTTGGGCTGGGCGGACGCCTACAAGGGCTACGCCGTACCTGGAAAAATGTGCTCGAGTTGGGGATGATTTAGTAATGGAAACTTTCATTTTAAGCCCCAAAGATAGTAACATCAAGATAATTAAAACTTTCCAAAACAAAGTTCTACGTGCTATGGTGATTGCACCATATTATGATAGAACGCTGATATTATAATAATAATAATAAGAATAATAAATGATTTTCTTGGCTATAGAGAGGTTACGTCTAGGTTGTTACAATTCAGTAATCCTAGAGCCAAAAGGCAGAGTTAAAGCTTGCTCGTACATGAGAGTATAAACAAGTAGTCTCTTACACTCAACCTCAATAGGGGAAAAAACGGAAACATATACTTATACAAAAACAAATAATCAATATATATATATATATATATACATATATATATATATATATATATATATATATATATATAAAGTGAGCTGGAGGTAAATGTTGAAGGAAATGAAATGATAAATCGAGTGGGAAGACAATTCAAAAATGTATGAAGCCATCAAATAGTTTATGTTTCAGTTTTTTTAAGACTCTGGTGGTTTGGTTTGTTGCTGATTTCATCAACACCAAGTGCTTTCGATTCGATGGATAGGATGGTTCTATGGATTTCATTTTCATTAGTAGGAAGGAAACTGAAGTTACCCACAAGTGGTTGAATGTTATTTGCAAAAAAATTTACTTTGTCTTCATATGGAGCATTATGATTATTTTTATTATGTTCTTATAATATAGCAGCTCCTCCTTGGGACACTTTGAGGAGTAATCATTGATTTGTGAGGGATTTTTCAATTCTTCTGGTATCTGACGATGCGCTGAATTAGCAAGGGTCATCATATTCCGCAACTATTTCCAAAAATGTTTTTGTTTTTATCAGTTATCATTTTAAAACTCAGATAAACTTTCTTTTCCCTTTCTATAGCATATTTAGTTAGGTTTCCCAGGTCCAGTGTTTCTCAAGTTTACTTCCTTTGAATTTGAGAAGAGCTTTGTCCCGCAGGGACATTATCACTCGAATATTGGAAGTGATCCAGGGTGCTTTGGTTTGGTTATTTCAACAGTTTTTATAGGCGCATGAGTATCGACGAGACGGATGAGGGTTTCATTGAATATATTTATTCTTCCATCGATACCGCTCGACTGACAGTGGGTTTATACAGCGAATAAGATAAGATAAGGAATAGCATAAGGAATAAGACAAAAATAGACCTGTTCATACAGAATGATTAAATTAAATGAGAATTAAGAAGCAACCAATGAAATCACGGCTTTTTTGACAATGATATTCATGTCTTCTGTCAATTCAATTTGTTTTCTGGGCTCCCAAAACAAATTATTATCATTTTAAAATTTTACCCTTTTTTATTACCAGCCATTTCAAATTGCAAGTTTTTTGTTGTTATTTATTTTTTGTTGTGTTTAATAGATAATGGATGACGGTAAACAAACTGTGAAGACTGTCAGAAAATTATAAAGGTTAGGAATGTTAGCATAGAACAGTTTTGGTTGCACATAAGAGTGAAAAATAAGTCCACTCTTATTTTATTACAGAAAATCAGTGTGATCGAGATCATAGCTGAAATCGTTATCATTGAATTTTCTGAAGTTACAAAAGGTATGATAAAGGGGTTCTTTGAATTGATTGTTTTCAGTACCAATAGAACAAGTGACCATACAGTGATCTGATATTTCTACGGACTCCACCTTAGTTGATTTGACCGGTAAATTATCGGTAACAAATATGAGATCCAAAGTTTCAGCACTTGTTTTTCCATATCACGTTGGTTCTTGACTAATTTGTTCGAGCCAATATGACGTCATGATATTTATTAGTCCCTTAGTTGTATTATTGTTATGATCAGAGAAGTCCATGTTGAAGTCGCCTGTGGAGATAAGAGCATCGAATTTGGGTGCGAAGGTACTGATTGATGTTTCAAATTCACTCAAAAATAAATCGTTGGGCTTATCTTGAGGTTGACAAAGGAACACGAACTGAGAAAGGAAATTAAAAGGTTATTGAGCTAGTGGACTGAATTCAAAGTGGTTGGTCTCACAGGTCAGTTATGATAGCAAAACATTGAGCCAAAATTTGGCAGTGCCCATATTGCAACGACTTCTTGTCATTCAATTATTATTATTACCATAAACCGCTCTATACAAGTCTCCACGAATAATAATCAATTCGATTTGCAAGCTACTATATGAATACGGAAACTCGATTCACTTGATTGAATGAATTCAAGCAACGATCCCTTACGCAGGATAACATAACTCCATAGGAGATGATTGATTGTGGTTCTAGATTGTTAAAAATTCAATTCCAATCTCTAGGTATTGAATAATTGAAAAGATAAATGATATAGTATGTAGAGGGGAACCGGAAAACACGATTTTGGTCACAGTGGATGAATAACGTCATTGAATATTCAGAGGGTCGTGTGATTGAATTGAAAATATTCCCAAATTGTGGAAACTCTCTGTTTATTTTCGAACAATGCAGGGGGGAGAGCTCAGGAGCCGTTTGAAATTAAAATTCGAATGGCTAAAAATTTCGCTTGTAAATGTTCATGTCAACGGGAGGTTTGTGTACACGTCCCTCCAGGATTGTAAGCGACAATATAGGTTTGCCCTTTGTGAATGCGAGAGAGTAATAGAGAAGTGCCCTGTTAGGTAGTTGGAATGAGTACTACCATTGTCTTGATGATACTACTTGATTTCATTTAGTGCTGCTTTTTTATACGTTAAACAGGATAATTAAATCTACCTGATGCTGTTGTAATAATTTATACTCTGTCCTTTTCTCACTGGAAGCTAAATACCTCCATTATAAATGCAAATCTGCGAAAAAGTGTTTACCGTCGGCTCAAATAAATTTCATGGTAACAAACACGTTTCGATTGGACTTCATGTGTTCTCGAGTTTACTTTTCTAGGCCACTCTGTTTAATCTCTAATAACAATAGAACGCTGAAATTGTTACAAAGCATTGATGGTGAAAATACTGATCAGTACGTGCGTTCGGTAAACCATATTTAAATATTTATTTATTTATTTATAAAACTTTCCAAGAAACAATACATGTTTATAACAATATTAAATTTAGAGTAATAATTGACAATTCATCGACTATTGGATGTATCATCAAAGTTACACTTGTCAAACTACCATAACTGCGTCCTGTTCGCGACTTCGACAGCTCACCTAAAATGTTTCAGTTGCAAATAGTGGTGGTAATAAATGAAGGTGGTTACTTATCTCAATGTCCATTCCACAGTCATCATCGGTATCCGAATCAGATGAATATTCGGGTCCTATTGAATCACTAGAGATTCCACAGTTTGGTCAATTAAATTATCAAGATCCCATATCTTCTGTTCTTCTGTCAACACATTATTTACAGCATTTTTCCAATTGTCACTTGTCACTTTGAAGAACGACGTACATCATCCAATTTAAAAGTAGTGTTGTTCCTAGAAGCGTCTCTTTTCACTTGAGCCCATATGAGCTCGATAGGATTTAGCTCACCATGGTATGCAGGTTATCGTAATACAACCATCTATTTTTTCTAGCCATTTCGTCAACTACGTACTGTTTGCAGTTTGCTTTGTGTTGCCTCGTAATGGATAATAATTTTTTTTTACCATGCTATTATCATGTGTTCATGACCTCCTATCACTATTTATGATTCAAGTGTAACTCTTTAGACTTCGAATATGTGGGCCTCAGCCACTCACGGTTTGTTAATTTTGACTGGTCAAGCACTAGAGACCGGTCTCTAGTACTTGCCATGAGGGTGTATCTTAAAAAATGACCGAGAGGGAATTTTGATATAAAATTTAAAATTTGGAAAAAGTAATAATTTCTATTGAGGATGCAGCTTCGCTACCCATTATGGATTAGTAGGTACCCCATCACTCCAAAGAGTGCCTGGGACGTTTGAAACGCGAGGGGTCGTCTATGGCATAATCAGTGGCTTCCCTCACGAGCGGATTCTCGTGGGCCATTGCACGATCAAATACTTCCTGATTGCGTTCTCGAATGATGTTTCTGATGGAAAGCAGATTTAAGTCTCCAAGGATTCGATCGTTCCGCACGTACCACGCAGCGTTCGTAATCATCCGCAGAACTCGCATCGCAATTGCGCCCGTTCCAGGACGCCAATGCTAGACCTGCAGATTTAGCCCCAGGCGGCTCAGGCATACAAAATGACAGGCCTGAGCATCATCTTGTATATCATGACCTTGTTTTTTAGAGATAGCTTACTCTTTCTGTTCACTAGAGGGTATAGCGCGGCGATCCACAGTGACTCCCAGGTACTTGATCTGCTCTGACCACTCTATCTCCATTCCAGAGATAGTCACTCCCCTCTCTGGGTTGTTTCTCTTACGTCCCATCGAGATTCCCTGTGTTTTCTCAGGATTCAGCTTTATTTTCCACTCCAGATACCACTGCTGGAGGTCGATTTATGCGTTCTGCAAATAAACGACACCCATCGGATGGTCGGCTGAAGAGGAAAGCAAAGCCGTATCATCGGCGAACAGGGAGACCTTCACATGTTCGCTTCTTGGTATATCGGGCGTGTTATTATCATGTGGGAGATCTTCCTGCTGTAACCAATCAAATATAGCTGTTTTATTCCATTTTGATGTTGGCAACGCTTCCTCAAGCCTGGAATTGTCCATGACAATAACGGCATTCGCAGGCAACAGCTCTATCATTTGTGGAAAGTAGTCCTCAAACACATCCGCATTCATCTCCTCGTGGTAATCTTTTGTTGTTGTTGAATATGGGTGATAATTAACCTACGCCCTTTTCCGAACGGTGCAGGTAACTCAGTGGAATATCATTCCATGACAGCTTGGCGGGAAGTTTTTATGTTAGTGTCGATCCATGTTTTCTGCACAGTATGTCCTTTGTTAAGCCATGTTTCATCCAAATAATAAATTATCCTTCCTTCAGATCGATACTTCCTGATCGTCCTCAAATAATTTCTTCACCAACGGCACAACTTCGTCTTTATCTATAAGGAGGGACTTTCTATTCTGCTTTTCCCAGGAAAAGCCTATCTCGCGTAAAAGTTTCCATAATTTGGTTCTGCCTACTTGTGGTAAATCGTCGTCTTCCTGAATTGACTGTAGAACTTTGTCTATTGTTGGTATCTCTTTATTCATATAAAAAGAGTGAACTTTCCTTCGGATGGTGGTCCTATCAAAGTAATCGATTGATAGTGACTTCCTTCCTGAATTTTGTTTTGGTGCACTAATGACTCCATTTTTCCTCTCGTTTAAAAACCTGTGAATTCTTCTTTCACTCACTGCCGTCGTATTAGAACATGTAGACAATATCTGGCGAACAGAACTCGTGGGTTGTTGATGAACAAGTGCATCATGCACATTGAGCACTATAGTTTTTTCTCTTACAGAGTATGCAACAAATGTATTGGGTTTATTTGGTGTAAAGTTTGCACCCGATGCCATTTTCATAAACACTACTCAAAGATCAAAAACGTATTAAGAATAAGCAGTAGCTTGTCACGTACTCCCCTCCACAGCAAATAGTATTCTATTTTATTTTGTAGAAACTAGCCGACGGGGAAACCCAGAATCCCTTTATTTATTTGCTTTTGATACCAACTAATGATCCTTTAATGGGGCAGGTACATCCACTTTGCATTCATTATTTTTCATAACAATTTCGAATTGTATTGGTTCTACCCAAGAAGTAAGCAAATTTTAATTATGAGCTATTAACTAAGAACCCTCATTTTTAAATGTCCGATTCTTGGAAACGAATGTACAGTTGAAGTGTATCTCGGGAATTTCTATCTAAATATTTTATCTCGACCTGACTATTTACTATAGTAATTGTGCTCAAATATTCACCTCAATTCCTTCATAATAACAAGTGTTGAGGGGAATATTAGTATTATTATATATTCATTTAGTAGGTATTCAACCATATTCTCATAACTTGCTCTTAAGTAAATCCGTGTTACAGTATGAAAGTATCATTGAATTTCCGTCTTACATTTTGGTAAGAAATGTAACGCCTATAGTTTATGTTTATTTTTTACCTGAGACCACGAAGCCGTGCTGCCAGTGAAAAAAGGACAGAGTATAAAAACGGGTATAATGTTAACATACCAAGGTCGGTTATTGTTTGTTCATCAGGTATTAAAAAATTTAAACTGGGCTGATTGAACTGAAAAAATCTCTTAGCGGGCGACTACATTTGAAGATTTCAGTCTCACAATAACAAGTTTATTCAGGGCCCATTCTCACTGTTAACCGCACCTAATTTTACTCGGGCAATTCTTACGACCCAATAAATAAACGTCTGTAGATTTTATGCCTTGAACAATTACGTTCGTGAATCCTATTATATCCGGCCTAAATTGACTGAGATTTCCCCAGAGAGGGTATTATAATGGAAGAAATAGTACGGATTGTGCATGAAGCAGATGGAATTCTATCGAGTCGATGAATTGGTGGCATGTAAAATAAGAAAGGCAGAGGTATTATCCTCGGCAAGACCAGGTATACCTCTAATTGAATCCTGGAATATAAGGAATAGTCATAAGGAGCCTCATGTTCGAGATTTGAAGTTCTTCTCGATCTTTTCTCTTGAAAAGCATTCCGAAATAATTCCGGAAACGTAAGACGAGCCCAGGAAATAGCGAATTTTCATTCTGATTTTAATCACGTCAGCTCTAGAATGCCGCAGGGATCGCGTTTGACCCAATCTTTTAATTTCCCACTATTTCTAATACGAATTCTCCTGGAAATTATTCGAATTTTTGGCGTGAAGCCTATTTACGTTACACAAAAATATTTCAAACAACAACTCAGTTGATTCGTCACATCGATGTTCTTAATGGAAAAAAACAGACTCTGGGAGACTGCATTCATGTTGAAATCAACTCAATTTCCCTATTTACCTACTTTCTATGGGAATGGAAGCTGGCATATGTGAAACTCTTTCCTTCGTATTCCCCGAAAAAGCGGCTGTCCTCCAGTTTGATGTGATATATCTCATTTCCAGAGCATCGGCCGTAAAGCCGGTGCCACTCTTCTTGCGATTGCTGACCTTCCCTGAAAAAGATATAGAATGTTTCAGTAGGGTAACTCTTTCAAAAACTTGGAGGGAGTTTTCATTCCTAATAGCTTTCTCGTTTTTTTATTACGCCTTGGAAAACCTATAAATATATTCGTGATTGGTATTGATTTGATACAATATTTATCTATCTCCATATCTGAGATTACAATAATTGTAAATACAGGGTGTTATCTAACATCTTGCAATCCTGTGAATGACGAGTGTAGAATGCCATTTTATAAAGAATTACAGTGGTTGAAAATCTGAAAAAACAATTTGAAAACTTGTTTTGTTCAATGTTAAATTCGACAAAATTTTGGGTAGCGCCACCCGCCTTATTTCAGGTGACCTACTGAGAGAAAAACTTTGACAATTACCGAATGCAATAAACATTCAACTCGGCATTTGAATAATGTAGAATGTTGAACTGATTGTGTGGTAAATGTTTACATTGTAGGCTGCCTGTGATAGATATTCAATTTCAAAGTGAAGAAACAACTAACCTTGTTATAAAATACAGCAAGTTTCTCTCCAACAAGATATTGATCGGTTATCTGAGTTTTGTCAATCAAATTAGTTACACCTTAATGCTAATGAATGCTCTTCTATAACTTTTTCTGGAAAAAATTAATTTTGATTACACCTACGGAATAGATGGTTCACCTCTGAAAAATTATCAACAAATGAAGGATCTAGGCGTCATTCTCGATCAAAAATTGTCGTTTGAAAATCATATCGACTATGTGGTTAAAAAGGCACTGAGAAATCTTGGCTTCTTAGTCAGAAACTGTAATATTTTAGAAAACCCGAAACTTGCATACACTTATATGATTCCATTGTTCGAAGTTCGGAGAAATATATAAATAGAATAGAACAGGTTCAAAAGAGGTTCGTACGCTTCCTCAACTTCAAATTCAGAGTAAACCAAAGTTTTCCTCCATATACTCCTAGCCTAAAAATATATAAAATCGATGAACTAGGAAGCAGACGGAAAATTGCCCCCACAATTTTTCTTAGTAAATTGTTGAATAATGAAATTGATTCAGAATATTTTATGGAAAAACTATCTTTCAAGGCCAATGTTTACTCTATGCGCAAGGCGTTTACTCTATGCGCAAGGCGTTCGATCGAGTTTGGCACCAGGGACTCCTCGCCAAGCTTCCGTCTTATGGCTTGCCCCCTCAGCTGTGTTCTCTGCTTGCTAGTTTTCTCTCAAACAGGTCTCTCCATGTAGTGGTCGATGGAGCTTCATCTGACACTCTACTCATAAATGCTGGTGTTCCGCAAGGATCTATTCTCGCACCAACACTATTTCTACTTCACATCAACGACCTGTTGAAAGCAACTTCATATCCAGTACACAGCTTTGCCGATGATAGTACCCTCCATACCGCTTTCTCTTCCAGGGCCCCTATATCAGCCCGTGAAACCAGAAATGAACGAGGAAGAAATGTTAATAATATAAATATGGACTTGGCAACAATTCTCGAGTGGGGATCTAATAACTTGGTAGAATTCAATGCAAACAAAACACAAGCATGTCTTTTCTCTAGAAAAGCAGATCTCACTGTGCCTAACATAACTTTGTCAGGAGTAACCATACCACTGAAGTCATCCATATCGATGCTTGGTATTACTATCAGCAATAACCTTTCCTGGGAAAATCACGTGAGGTCCATTGCCAAAAGTGCATCCCAAAAACTTGGTTTTTTGTTTCGTGCCAAGAGCTATTTCACCCCCACTCAGCTGCTCATGATCTATAAGGCACAGATCCGACCTGTCCTGGAATACTGTTCCCATATTTGGAGCGCGGCACCTAAACATATCCTGAGGCTATTGGATTCTGTCCAAAAAAGGGCAATTCGTCTCGTCGGTGATGCCTCGCTTACAAACTCGCTCACTTGTCTGGAACACCGTAGAAAAGTTGGCGATTTGTCTCTACTTTATAGATATTTTCATGGGCGATGCTCTTCTGAAATATCAACAATCGTTCCTGCTTTGGCAGTCTCTTCGAGATTAACCCGTCAAGTTCAGTCATCACACCCCTTCGTGGTCACTTTGGAGACCTGCAGAACATCACTTTCCAAAGACTCGTTCATCCAACGAACAGCGAGGCTTTGGAACTCATTGCCTAGGGAGGTGTTCCCCGAGGCATACAACCTCCAGAAATTTAAGAAGAACACCAACTCCTACCTTCTTTCGCTTGGTTCCCACGATGTTCTCTGAACATTACAGGATATCCCTTTTCGTGGGAACCAGAACATAAAAAAAAAATAAAAAAAAATAAAATTTGTTCCAGTTGGCTCACGTCTGCAACAAATATACAATTCCACCTTTTCCAGTGTTGACCTATTTCACTTAGCCCTTTCGAAAATTAGATTTTCTTGTAGAGACATACTATGCACTATGTAGGGTATACTGTTTTTTTGTTTGTTGATAATTATCTTAAGACTCTAGAATTGGAACTCTTTTGTTCTGTTGAGTTGCCGAAGCTGTGAATGAATGAATAAATAAATAAATATCCAAACTGGTGATAAATTCAGAAATATTTGCTTTGATGTACTCATCATAATTATCACTGTTACTCATAAGAAACCAACAATACAAACAGTGGGAAACATTCGCAATTGAATATCGTTTAAAAAAATAATATCACGACCATTGTAGTGATTCAGAACACGTAAACTGAACACTGTTGCCAAGCAGGATTCTCGCATGCACGGTTTACAAAGCTGTCTTACGACCGAAAGTTTGTTAGATTCTACTGATTGGCTGGTGAATGAAAGATCCTAATTAGCAACCAATCAGAAAAAAGTACACGATGTGCAGGAGAATTAATTGGAACATTATTGTCTTCATCTTTTGCTGGCTCTCAAAACTAAACACCGAGCTGTTCCGTGCGTATTTTGAAGAGTACAAGACAGGATGAATCACTGGCCACTTTAATTGATGAACTAGTAAATTTCAATTCTGGTTAGGCTCTGGAGTCACTAATCACTGTGCGGGCGTTTTTGTACTGGATATATTAATATAATATAAATTACTTTTTGATAGAATGGCAAATTTTTTAAAAGACAAATTAATTCTCGTGCACATCTCGTGCTGTTTTCTGATTAGTTGTTCATTGAGATCTCAAGATCTTTCATTCACCTGCCAATCAGAAAACATCAAACTTTCGTTCGTAGACAGCTTTGTAAACCGTGCATTCAAGAATTTTGCTTGGCAACGGTGTTATGAATGACGTGTTATGAATGACTGGATGACTACAATAGTCGTGATATAATTTCTCTAAACAATATTCAATTGCGATTGTTTCCCTTTTCAGTACTGTTTTTTGTACCGTTTGTTTCTCATAAGTGACTGAGATAATTATGATAAGTGCCTCAAAGCAGAAAATGAAGTCAAACAGTTCTGACCCCATCACCAATTTGGATATAACAAGGTTAGTTGTTTTCTTCACTTTGATATAGAATATATTCTCAGGCAGTCAGCATTGTGTACATTCACCACACAATCAGTTCAACATTCTACCCGACTCAAATGTCGCGTTACACGTTTATCGCATTCGGCATTTGCCGACATTTTCCTGTGAGCAGGTCACCTGAAATTAGGCGGGTGGCGCTGATCAAAATTTTCTCGAATTTTACAAAGAGCAAAGCATGTTTTCAACTTTTTTTTCTGATTTTCAACCACCGCAATTCGTTATTAAATTGCATTATACACTCGTTATTCACGGATAAATTTGAATACTTTAAGACATAGAAGACTGGAAATCGATCTGGTATTCCTCCATAAAATTATCAATGGCAGTATTGATTGTCCTGAAATTGTTGAGCTTACCTCACCTTCTGTAAATGCCAGAAGAAGTAGAAATACTGAAATTTCCAAGATCCCTTTTTGTAGAATAAACTATGGTCAAAACGAATCCCTTAACAGAATACTGAAGTCAGCAAACACTCACAACAACAAGCTTGAGCTGTTCGGTTCATCTTTACCATCCTTTAGAAAAGCAGTTTAATAATTGTAATAGTTTTAATTTTCAGTTTTAACATAATCTCAGTCATCTGTAAAATGTATACTTTGTACATTCTTTTTGTAATGGTATAATTGGATTGTCCGTTAATAAATAAATAAATAGATGTGCAAAAGGTTAAATTAGACCCTGTATGATTGGAAATGAGACATATAAGTTTGAAAATAGGATAATATGTATAATCACACAGTAATACAGGAGAACATTTTTCCTGAGATAGACATTTGAAAATTCTTCTAGAACACATTTCATCAGTGAGTCTTGATTTTCAGTGCCAACTATAATTATTTGTTCATGCTAAGAATCTGAATATTTCATTATTTATTTTCTAAGCAAAAATCTAAGCAAACCACTGGATTGATGAGATTTTAAAATGATTCTGACTATAATTTATATCGTTATGTAATCACACGATTACTGTAAGTAATTCAGAGTCTCAAAAAAAATTGAATGAAGCCGAAGAACCCCTTAATACAAGCACGTACCCAGATTTTTTTATCGAGCGAGTCCAGGTCCAAGCAAATGATTGAGGTATTAAAGTACACGAACATGTAAAAGTTTTTCGGAAACAAAAAACATATGAATTTTCTCAAATCCTTTAATAATTCACGAATATACCGATTCAGCGGGGGCAGTGGAGTATGTGGGGGGGGAGGGAGGGCGGTAGACATACACCTGACCAAAAGTGTAAACGTTAAAAATTTGCCTGACAATTGTAAAAAGTGCCTTTTATCATTACCGACTCACTGGTGCGTGGATCACACCAGTTCCAGGAGCATAAATAACATCCAGGAGCTCCTAACCTCAGTTAAAGAATAGGTTTCTCGTTTTTTAACTTCTGAAGAGGGAAAAGATTTTAAGTAGAATAGTTCTGTACGAATTGGTTGAGGAGTCTCCTGAAAAAACATTAAATCATACAAAGCTCTTTGAAGAAAATGACGGAGATCAGATTAAAAAATTAATCTCCCGAAGTAACTCAAAAACTAAGATCCCTGTAGTGACTAAACTTTCGTAAATAATGAATGTAATTTATATATATATATATATATATATATATATTTTGAAGATTGATTTATAGAGATATTCTTCAGGAGTAGTTACCATTACAAAGTCAGAAGTCAACTGCTAAACACATGAAAAATATTTTGGCCAGGGTTTTGCCCTAAATACTCCACTCTGCGCTGCTGCGATGACCGTCGAGATGCCCCGCCTCAGAAAGAAAGGCATTTTTGGCACTTAGGGATTTTGTGTGTTGTATCTAATCATTATAACATTTGGTGAGGGGGGGGGGGTGTCTAGACCCCCTGGACATCCCCCTGGGTACGTTCTTGTCTCAACATTCAAATAGTCTTTATTTCTCGCTATTTCAACCACCGCGTCATTACTCGTTATTTCAAACTATAAAACAATTCTGTACTCACTGGCCTCTCGAAGTGTGCAACAACAATGTAACCAATGTGGATGCGCCGGGGCAAGTGCAGTTGTTCGCCAGAAGGGCGTACTTGAATTCGTCTTCGCAAACGACATACTCCGCGAATTTCACGTGCAGTTTGTTCTCCGGTCGGAATATCTGCACGTACTGGGCCACGTTGGGGGCGAAGTCTTTAACAGCCCAGGAGCGTAGGATGGTGTGTTCATCCTGAAAAAATCAAATACAAGCTCACATCACCGTTTCGAAATACTCGAAAGAAAGAAAAACAGTGGAATGAACATGCTTCCTGAAATTTGTTCATAGAACAAACCCTTGAATATTATGACGTCATTTCGTGGAAGCAACGGAGCTCAATATGTAACAATCAGGGGCAAATAATCGAACCTAAAATACAGGGTCTTTGTGAATAAGTGCGACAAACTTCAGGGAGTGATTCTGCATGAAAAAATAATTATAGTTTGCTATATAACTTTTGTCCGCAAATGCTTCGTTTTCCGAGATACGAGATGTTGACTGACTATTTATTTATTGCTCTGGAACCGGTCGAGATATGCAAATGAAATTTGGTGAGTTTCAAGAGGTAGTTATTGCGCATTTTTTTACATGCAATTGAGAATTGTATGTTCATCATTGGCGCGCACACGGGTAATGATCTCAATTTTTTTAAAGAAAAAAATATAACGCCACTGAGATATTTCAAATTAAAAATCATTTCTCGTTCAATTGGTGACAAAAATTTTCTCCTGCCTTTTTTTCGTATGGGACGTCGTTTTTATGCAAAAAAATGAAAGATCTTAACGTGTATTTTTGATTTTTTCAATACATTATCAAGAACTATCTAATACAATAACGCTAAACCAGAACATCAACAGAAAATAACACTAATGAATAAATAGTCGCAAAGCTACAACAAATGTTCGAAATGACCTCCCTCAGACGTGATACAAGATTCAATTCTTCGCCTCATTGATTGTCGTATTCGCGCAAATATTCCTGGTGTATTTCTCATTGTCTCACAGCCGGCTATAATTCGATTCCTCAGGTCTTCAACATTTTCGACGGGAGTGGAATAAACTAATGACTTAAAAAAACCTGAAATGCAAAAATCTAGAGGATTTAAATTCGGAGATCGAGCACCTGGTGCACCATCATGCATGAACCAGAAGTGTTGTCTCAGCTGTAGAGGAATTTCTTCAAGAAGAACAGGTAACTCTTCCTGTAGAAAATTGAGGTGAGTGTAGTCTGTTAGTCGTTGTGGGAGGAAATATGGACCGATTAAATGATCATCAAGTACCCCAAGCCATACATTTACTGAAAACTGATGCTGAAAATGAGCTTCAAGACTTCCATGTGGATTTTCCTCGGCACAGAGGTGATTATTATGGAAATTTAGTAAACACTCTCGTCCAAAATTAGCTCCGGCAGTAAACAAAACGCCATTAAAAAATTAGGAATTTGAGCGATTTGATGAAGAATCCAATGGCAAAAAAGTAGGCGCGGAAAAAAGTATCTATGTAGTAGAGCCGTTGGATATGAAACGGATACAATTGCTGTTCTTTAAGAATTTTAAATACAGTGAAGTTACTTACATGTTTGCAATTTTTGAATACTTGATTCAGGTGACTCCGCAATTAACTCGAGAACTTCTTCTTCTAGTTGCACAGTTCATACTTCACGAGGGCGCCCGCAATCAGCTGTTTGTGTCTTAAATGTATCATTTTCGCGCAAACGTTGGTGAAGACGAGCAAATATTGTGTGATGGGGTACCCTACGTCCTGGATACAACTCGTCATACAATCTTCGAGCTGCCGACCATTTCCATTACTTCGACCATAGACAAAATGTATGTCTGACAATCCCGCATTTGTATAATTTTCCATTCTTTTCGATAAAAGACAAATTAATTACTTATTATCATTAATGTTATACCGAACTAAAAGCTTGAAAATGAAGAAACGCTTATTCGACATTTCGTTGAAATATTCGTTTAACAGAATGTTGACAGTAGCCTACTAGCATCGCTACTAGATAATGTATTAAAGTTATGACAAATACGCGTTAAGATATTTAATTTTTTTGCATAAAAACGGCGCCCCATACGGAAAAACGGCACGACATAATTTTTGTCACCAATGGAACGAGAAATTGAAAAATGATTTTTTATTCGAATTATCTCAGTGGCGTACCATTTTTTTCTTCAAAAAAATTGAGATCATTACCCGTACGCGCGCCAATAATGACATAAAATTTTAAGTTGCCTGTCAAAACATCCGCAATAACTACCCCTCAGAACTCGCCAAACTTCACTTGCATATGTCGACCGGTTTCAGAGGAATAAATAAATAGTCAGTTTTTAAGAAAAACTTCAACACCCCGTATCTCGGAAAACGAAGCAGTTGCGGACACAGCTTTGCCGATGATAGTACCCTCCATACCGCTTTCTCTTCCAGGGCCCCTATATCAGCCCGTGAAACCAGAAATGAACGAGGAAGAAATGTTAATAATATAAATATGGACTTAGCAACAATTCTCGAATGGGGATCTAATAACTTGGTAGAATTCAATGCAAACAAAACACAAGCATGTCTTTTCTCTAGAAAAGCCGATCTCACTGTGCCTAACATAACTTTGTCAGGAGTAACCATACCACTGAAGCCATCCATATCGATGCTTGGTATTACTATCAGCAATAACCTTTCCTGGGAAAATCACGTGAGGTCCATTGCCAAAAGTGCATCCCAAAAACTTGGTTTTCTGTTTCGTGCCAAGAGCTATTTCACCTCCAGTCAGCTGCTTATGATCTATAAGGCACAGATCCGACCTGTCCTGGAATACTGTTCCCATATTTGGAGTGCGGCACCTAAACATATCCTGAGGCTATTGGATTCTGTCCAAAAAAGGGCAATTCGTCTCGTCGGTGATGCCTCGCTTACAAACTCGCTCACTTGTCTGGAACACCGTAGAAAAGTTGGCGATTTGTCTCTATTTTATAGATATTTTCATGGGCGATGCTCTTCTGAAATATCAACAATCGTTCCTGCTTTGGCAGTCTCTTCGAGATTAACCCGTCAAGTTCAGTCATCACACCCCTTCGTGGTCACTTTGGAGACCTGCAGAACATCACTTTCCAAAGACTCGTTCATCCAACGAACAGCGAGGCTTTGGAACTCATTGCCTAGGGAGGTGTTCCCGAGGCATACAACCTTCAAAATTTAAGAAGAACACCAACTCCTACCTTCTTTCCCTTGGTTCCCACGATGTTCTCTGAACATTACAGAATATCCTTTCGTGGGAACCAGAACAAAAAAAAAGTTATATAACAAACTGACATTGTTTTTCCATGCAGAATCACCCCCTGAAGTTTGTCGCACCTATTCACTAACACCCCGTATATGAATACTGGAATGCCTCAAGCAATCTTTTTCTAATTTTTATAAATGATTTACCATGTGCTCAACCCTCTTTCGATTTCATACTATACGCCGATGATACTACTGTAACTCAATCCGGAAATAGTACATCGTGTATCTGATAGTAAACGCAATACATTCCCGGACGAGAATGTAAATTGTCGCCCGAGGCGTTAAGCCGAGGCCAACAAGCATTGAAGCTGGAAATGTGCTTTTACTACGAAGTACACATACTATTTTTTCTGAAATCGCAAACAACATTATCATAAATTGGAGATTTGGTATAGCGGGAACAAGGACAATAAAAAAGGTCCAAATTTAAAAAAATTGCCTACGATTCGAAGTTTATTTATCGTCTTCTTCAGGGCTAAAAATACTATGGGCTTACAATACATATTTTTTTTTTTTTGTTAGAGAAAAGAAAAAACCGCATCAGCCAATCAGCTATTAGCGGTAAACGTTCCTGAAACATGAGTGACTTACATTATTATTGTATAAACATATTGTTAAATTTTGAACAGAATATTTGTTTCTTTAAGAAATGCAATGACATTTTCTGTGGAACAGTTTTTGAAAATTTCACTCAAATCACTGGGGATATTGTTTTTTAGTCTTTCGGCTACAAAGTACAATACATATTGAAGTTCATTTTAAAGATAACCATAATATGACACACGATAATGAGTATAACAGATTCACGAACAGTAATGTATAAAAAACAATATAATTTAGTTGAATAATAATGAATTGTGCTTATGTGGAAATCGATAAATAAAGTTCTTTACAATAAAAATCAACAAACATCAGATATCCACTATATATTAAACAACAAGAAAATTGAAGAAAAAACAGAAATATGTGATCATTTTTATGAACATTTTGTAACAATCGCAGAAAAAATATCTGGTAACATTACTAATATTGAAGATGATTCTTTATATAAATATAGTTCTTTATCTTCTATGTTTCTGGAACCAACAACTAGCCAAGAAATCATCAGTAACTTAGATTCTAGAAAATCACCTGGTTTTGATAATCTGAATGTATATATTGTGAAAAAGGTCCAATCAGAATTATCACTCATTCTCAGTATTCTAATAAATAAATCTTTCGAGAGTGGAAAACTACCGGAAAATATAAAAATGGCCAAAGTTATACCTATTTTCAAAAATGGTAAAAAATATGATCCCAATAATTATAGACCAATATCAATTCTCAACGTTTTTTCCAAAATTTTTGAAAGGGCAATTTACAGCAGATTAAAGGAATATTTGGAATCAAAAAATTTTCTATATGAGGGACAGTATGGCTTTCGTAAACACAGTGATACAGAGTCTGCAGTATTAGATGTCATAACAGATATCCAATTACAATTAGATAAAAAAAAAATGTGGACTTCTTTCACTGGATCTACGTAAAGCTTTTGACACTGTTAATCATAAAATTTTATTGAAAAAATTATATGAAATAGGAATTCGTGGAGTGGTTCATAACTGGTTTGAAAATTATTTATGTGGTAGGAAACAATATGTTAATCTTGGAGATTATAATGGTTCTTTTAGAGATATATCTTGTGGCGTACCTCAAGGATCTATATTAGGACCATTTCTCTTTCTAATTTATATAAATTCGGCTTCAAAATTGAAATTAAGCGGATCATTAAAATTATTTGCAGATGATACTACATTAATTTGCAATAGTTATGACATAGATTCCATCAAAATTCATATGAAAAACGATTTGAAAATAATTTCACATTTGCGAGATGTGCATAAGCTCACATTAAATATTGAAAAATCTTTGTTTATGTTTATAACTAAAACCAAACTTGCAAATGTTCAAAATCATACAATTAAATTCGGCGCTAATAATCTCAAATATTCCACTACAATTAAATTCCTTGAACTATATTTGGATGGAACTCTTTCTTTAAGTACACATATAGAAAATTTAAGACGTCACCTATCACCTATGGTTGGAATTCTATTCAGGATTCGAGACTATCTTCCTTTGAAATATTTAAAAAACATTTATTTTTGTCTTTTTTATTCAAAATTACAATACCTTATATCAGTCTGGGGAACTGCACACTCTATAAAAAATTCTGCTAAACATTCTAACCTTACATTCACACAAATTGATTATATCCATGACTATAATACTCGTCAGTGTAAAAATTCATCTACTAATCCGATAAAATCAAACTTTGGTAGGAAGTCAATACTTTATCAAGGTATAATGACATACAATTCAATTCCTGATCACTTGAAAAATATGCATTTTAATAGCCTTTTGAAGACTCATTTGAAAAAATATTGGATCTCTCAATAATTCATTCATTTTATTGTGCAAAAAATAATATACAAAATTATAATAAGAGAAATACAACCTATTTTATTGATTTATCCTATATGATAAAATAATTCATACACTTGTTTGAAAATATATGTTATTTATTTTGTATTGTATCCCTAATATAAATAATTGTATTATTTCTTGGGATGAATGAAGTCTGTTATCATTGTGTGTCATAGGTTATCTTTATGATGAACTTTAATATATATTGTGAACCCATAAGTATTTTAAGCCCTGAAGAAAACGATAAATAAACGTTGAAACGTCGGCAATTTTCTAAAATTCGGACCACATTTATTTTCCTTGTTCCCGCGTTACCAAATCTCCAATTAACTTGAAGGACACAATTTCTACATGAATATCATAAATCAAGGAATTTTTATCAATGCATAACAATTTTTTATTACCATCTTATTGCCTGTGAAATCGTTTCCTTGACAATCACAATCACTGTTTATTTATTGTTGTGACAAACGTCAGAGATTCACTACTTATTTCGGTTCAATACCTACCAATCGCTAAAAAATATTCAAAAATATTTAAAATGGACAGTGATGATGATGTCCAGGAGTGCGGGACACCACCAGAGTTAGTAAATGCTTCCGAAAATGTCATCTTAAATTTATTGCCAAATAAATCCAAGGCAAAATATGAATACGCTTACAAACGTTTCATGGGTTATTACCAAGAAAAAAAGACAACCTCCCGATCTAAAAATGTCATGATTGCATATTTTTCCGATTTATTTACAAAGTTGGAGGCATCTACGTTATTCTCAATTCACTACATGCTGTGAGCTACACTCAGTACAAAAGAAGATATTGATATAGCAAAATATTCGAAATTATGTGCTTTCCTGAAACGTCAAAGTGACAACTATGAACCAAAGAAGTTTCGTCAGATGAACAAATTGAAACGCTTATCACTCAAGCACCAGATTATATATACTCAATGAAGGTACGTTTAGAATGTAGGAATTTTAAAATTACCTAGATATTTATGTTGTGTTTTTTTTTCAGGTTGCCTCAATATTTGGTGTTTGATGCCGCGATGAACTATATCAATTAAATAGATCATCCATACTCAGACTCAAAAATCAAACAACCAGAATATATGAGGTTGGAACTACAAAAAACCAAAGATTCATCTCATACTTAAGTCCAATAATTTACAAAAAAAATACCAAATGAGATAAAAACAATAAATAGTTGTTTCCTATTTAAAAAGAAACTAAAACTATGGCTTTTAGACCTACCTCCAAGCAAATCTCCAGAGCCTTTCAAAGGGAAATATAAATAAAAGAAATACAAATAATGTAAACAACTTCAACATCAACAAAGATACTATATACATATTTTATCATTATCATGAGCAGTCCATGAACAGAGGCTGATCTCTCAATAGGACACCACCTACCTATTACCCACCTGTAACAAGTGTATTCATATAAAACCATACTCTATTTGAATCCCCATATTCACTAATCTTTTATTGTTAATACATTAAATATTTCACACATACTGTACATAAGTAATTTTATTAACACGCTATATTTTACTAATCTTTTATTGTCAATACTTTTTCTATTAATATTTCATACAATCTGTTAAGTTATTAAATATGCTATACTAGTTCTATCTTATTTTAACTTTGATAAACAATTATTATTATATATATTAGATTAGGCTCATTATAGAATACCATACCCATGCACAAAGTTTTAGCTTTTATGGGTTTTTTCTATTTTATTTGTTATAATTGTTAGCCATCTGGTTATATTTGTAATATCTGTTAATGAGCAAATAAATTATTATTATCAATTTGAATATGGGCATCCCATGATTCTAGATGAATTCCAAGATAGGATAATTCAACATTCTGATTTTCCATCTCAATATGATCATAGGTTGGTAGGTAACTTTCATGTGATGTGAATGGAATTATTTTAGTTTTATTAACGTTAACAGTTAGTAGGTCAGAGTTGAACCATATTGTGATATGTTTCAGATCATTTTCTGCCGTTTCTATCACGACGTTCCAGGATTCTCCAATGGTTAGGATGACAGTATCATCAGCGCAAGAGATAATTGTTCCGGGAGATTTTATAGTTAGTAATTTATTGAGATATATTATGTAAAGAATGGGACCCAGTACTGTCCTCTGCGGTACTCCACATAGTACTTCTTATTCGGTGCTCAATGTTTCATTTAATTCAACTCCCTGTTTATGCCCCTCAAGAAAATTTCTAAAGAGGTCTAGAACCACTCGTCGCACGCCCAGGTATTCCAGTCCATCTAGCAAAAGCCCATGACTCACAGTGTCAAAAACCTTCGCCAGATCGACAAAAACCCCAAGACATGCCAGCTTACTGCTTACGGCATTATATATCAATGAAGTTAAATGTGCTATCGCATCTTGGGTACTGAGGTTCTTTCTGAAACCATACTGTCTATCACAGATGATATTATATTTTTTCCCAAACAGTTTCGAAAAGGCTGATGTTAAGGATATGGGCCTATAATTAGACATCATTGTTTTTTCGCCACCCTTATATACAGGTATTATATGTGCCTTCTTGGAATGTTTGGGTACTATGCCTTGTTGCATGCAATTGTTGAAAATGTGGCATAGAAGCTCTGCGATGTAGTTGGATGTTCGTTTGATTGTCTCATTTTTTATGCCGTCCGGGCCTGGTGACTTGTTGTTCTTCAAGGATAGGATGAATTCTTTCACATCCCTGATGGTTGTTGGTTGTAAGAACATAAAGTGGGTATAGTGTTCAGGGACCGTGTCGTTTTGGTCTTGTTTATTTATTTTTGCTGCCAGATTAACGCCAATTCTAGAGAAAAATACATTTATGTTATTTGCGATTTACTTTTCACTAGCTAAAACAGTTCCGCTTTCTGAGATGATTTCATTGATAAAACAGAAACAGACACATTCTGTTTTATGGTTGTTTGTGAAATTGTTTATTCCACATATTTCTGGATGAACCTTCATATTTTTGAACTTTTGATTTGAAATGGTGGCAATTGGCTTTCTTGAGTAGTTTATTCAGTTTATTTTTGTGCCGCGTGTATTTTATTTTAAGTTCTTCATCATGTGGGGATTTAATATGTTTCTGGAATAGCTCATCGCGAGTTATGATGGAATTCATCATACCTAGAGTTATCCAGGATTTTTTCCTATTTTCTGCTTTGACTTTATTGGTCTTTGTTGCTTTTCCAACAATTTCCTCAAACTTACTGAAAAAAATTTCGAAAGCAATTTCAGTATTCGGGGAATCGAAAACAGTTTTTCATCTCTCTTTGCTCAGTAATGTGCAAAGTTCATCTCCATCAATTTTACTTAATGAATAGATGGGCTCGATCTCTCGTATGAAAGTCGTATCTTTTATCGTCAAAATGACTGGATGATTTCAGAATTGAAGGTAGCATTGTTTCCTCATAATTGTCCCTTTTTGCCCTAACGAATATGTGATCCAGACAAGATGATGATTGTGACGTTACTCGGGTGTATTCATTTATTAGCGATGCAGATTCTCTTGAATGAGAGTAAGGATTCATATAACAACATATTGAATGGGAAAGTACAGATTCACTTTAATTTATCTTACCTCCTTGGACAAAACAAGAAAGAAATTTACGAACATCTCATGGATTTCGTCATTGTCTCGACGAATGTGCGTCACTAGTCACTCATATTTCCACATATTTTGTTGAAGATCAACATATTTCTGCTAATATTTCTTGACGGTGCACAACAACTCCATTGTCTTTCAAAACGTGCAATCATTTAACTCCTACCGAACGATTATCCTATTTGTAAACTGATATTCCCAGTTTGGAACTCCCTCGAAGATATATCATTAATATTCTAGTAGGAAAATCCTATCTCCGACAAGTTCAAGTGGATAATGATATATCCCCGTTCGAAAGTTCTGCCGAGACGTTTCATTTATTATTGGTGAGACGGATAATCGACAATCGATGATGTACACGAAAATGGGGAGACAAACAAAAGCAAATGGAAACGCTGTTGATTCAACATTATTTCGCGACTCGTCAGGACCAGCATTGGTCTCCTTTAAAATATTTTAATTCAAGTGTAGTCGGATAGCATCTCGCCCTTTCATCGGTTAATGAGTGGGCGCACGCCTATTCACGATTGATTAAATGTTCATGGGTATCGATATGATAAAATATTAAGGATATAGATGTACGTCTGCTCTGTTCAAGTTACAGATGATATTTTCAGGGCAAAGGGTCGAGGATTATCCACTGCATTAGTTCTTCTTGACTTTAGTCGGGCCTTGATACTGTAATGTTTGCTTTCCGCAAAACGTTCATTTCAAGATCTTTGTGCACAGTTATAAGAAATATAACATCAAATAGATCACTTTTAAATCTGGTAATCCCTTACTGGTGAGGTTATAGTCTGATCAATAAGTTCAGAATGGTGTTAATTATTCATAAAGCTCCTTCTACAGTACATCAAAAATTGCAGTTGTTATTAACAAATTAAGAGGGAAAAAAAACGCATATAGTTTTTCACTGATAATTCAAAAACTATTTAAAATTAAGAGGAGGAAATTTCCAATAAAAAAGACCATTATATATAATTTTAATTTAACGCCGAAAATAGGGCTCCGCGCGGCAGTTTTTTAGGGTATTGAATATCAATTTTATCATTTGAAAAAATTATGCTGTCATCTATATACTTGAAAGAAAAAAGTCCCGTTGGAAATTAATTCGTGTGATCATTTTTCAGAAAGTTATACAATTGTTAACTAACAAGTTTTTTCCGACCTCCGTTTTTACAAATGGCGACATAAAAGTTCAACTAATTGACTTAAATTTTGTTCTCTTTTTGGAGCCTTTCTTTTATACAGTGAGCACGTAAAGGTCAAACATGCACTTTTTAACATATAATTCTTTCGGATGACGTCATAATTATGTCAGTTATGACGTCATCGATTTTGTTTTAAGTGCAATTTGACAGTGTCGTTTGAAAGAGGACACATATTTCTGCATACAAAACGTTAATTTCATGGCATAATACATAAATGAAATTTCCAAGAAAAAATCAATTTAATGTTAAAAGCACCCACCACTTTTGATATGACCCTGTTAGATAAATTTTTTGTTAGGTTTCTCTTTTCAATATCGCCTTGGGTACCGTCAAGAAGAGAATGGCAGACAATTTGAACAACTAATCATTTTGACTAGTTGAGATATATTTTTTTCGTCGATTTTCTTATGTACCATAGTTACGAAATTATACGTTTTGTATGCAGAAAAATGCCCTCTTTCAAACGACACTTTCAAATATGGAGCTTCCAAAGATTTCATCGAATTTTTTCCAACCTTTACGTGCTCACTGTATTAAGAAGATCACGTGATAGGAATTTATAAAAGTTTGTTTATTATAATTGTTTAAAGTTAAACATTATTGAAATATTCAAAAGATGATGTAAAAAAAAATGTTTTGAACAAGTATTATGTAATTGACGTTTTCGCATCTAACAATGTCATCAAGTAACGCTGGGTAAGGATTTTTTACGTCACTCGTGAATAAAACATTTATAAACAAATTACTAAGTTAATTATTTTTTTTGCCATTTTGTTGTCATGACAAAATAATGATTTAAAAAACAAAGTTTTTCTTTAAAAACTTTTTTTTTATATTTTGTAATTGTTTCTTTCTATATATCCATTATTTAAATTATTATTTAAAAAAAAATATTTCTTTAGGAATCATAATTGGAATTTCTCAATAGGGTAACAATTCATGTGACTTCTGTGACTCACCCATTTTTATTGCATTTTCATCTTATTGATTTTAGTAAACATTTTCTATTCATAATAATAACGATAATCGTGTTTATTGATAGTAAGTGAGACATAATTCATACTAAATGTATTCCTAGTACTATCAAAGGGCAGAGCTAGCGTTTACTCATGTGTTAGATGGGTAATTACTTTCTTACACTCAACCTTTATTCTAATATCCTAATGGAGAATAGAAATGAAGAAAGAAAGCTGACTTACAATATCAAGCAATATACCTATATAATAATAATGTGTAAGACACAAAAAAGAACAATGTGAGTAATGATATGTTAGTATGTCAGAACACGTAGAATGGGGATAGACTGTACATGGATAATTATTTTATTCAAAAGTGTAGATATACAGCGGGAATACTAATAAATGTATATCATCCATCAACCGAAGTTTATTAATTTTTTTCTTGAATTGTCCAATAGTAGTATTTTTAAGATTATCTGGTACCTTATTGTATAGCCGTGATATCATGTAGGAAAATGAAGACTGATAGAGAGAGGTTTTATGCAAAGGTGGTGTCAATTTGGATTCGAATCTGATATTAATGTTGTGGACGTCTGTTCGGGGCGATACTTTTTCAAATAAGTATGGTGGCTTCTTCTCGAGGATGATTTTATGATACAGCACAGATGAATGCAGAAAGATGCGTTTCTGAACACTTAGCCAACCCAGCTCTCTCAAAGGGGTTGATATATTATTTAGTTTCCTTAAACCACAGATAAGACGGGCACATGAATTTTGTACCAATTGTAGTCTGTTTCTATCCGATTTGAGTAAAGCTGGGCCGAAGACAACATCTGCGTGATTTAAGTGAGACAACACTAGGGCTTCGCATAAGATTATTTAACTTTGTTTGTCTAGAAAGGATCTGTTAGAGTAGATAAGTTTCAGATTGCAAAATGCTCTTCTGATGACAGTATTCACATGTTTCGCGTACCTCAGAATATAGTCCATAAATAAGCCTAGATTTTTGACGGTATCTATGAATGGAATGAGTTCGTTATTGACTTGGAGGTTGATATGTGGTAAACACCTAATTCGGACGTCTTTGTTTCTGCTAAACAGTATGGCATTTGATTTTGAAGGATTGATAGAAAGACACAGTTTGCTCCACATGTCGACTATAGCAGTCAGATCATCATTCATATGCTGAACCGAGAGGGCTGAGTTACTTTCGGTTGAGGGAAGATATAGTTGAACATCATCTGCATAAAAATGACTACTGGAATCATGTAAAGTTCTGTGTAAATCAATAGTGTACAAAATGAAGAGCAATGGGCCTTCAATTGATCCTTGTGGTATCCCATTTTCTATGCGTACGAAATCAGACTGTTGGTTATCGAGTTTATGTCATCGAGCGTTATGATTATCATTAATCGAAGGTGCTAATGCCAATTCTAATGAATAGTTATCAGTCGGTGTTAATTGAATTAATTCAAGAATATTCCCTCCTATTTATTCATTGCAAATGGGCTTAGGAATACAAATAATGTTTTCGCAAATATCTGAAACACAACATGTCTTCAATGTCTTAATAGGACCTTAAATTAGCGGCTCCAATTCGACCCGAGGCCCTAATCGCTCAAGGCGTAAATTGAGGGATCAGCGGATGATTAGGGCGTTCATCACTATCGTTGTTTTATTAATGGGGCAACTCATTGATTATATTGAATGTTCACCCACAGCTGCTTAAATGCCTGATCCTCGTTAGAAACTGATTGATGTGACAGAACTCCTCATTTGAAGAATAATGAACTGTTCGATAGTTTTTTTTACTCAAACAGAATAGATGTTCCATTTGTCTATCAATTTATAATGTTTTCTTCTTGTAGTTGACAACTCACGACCACGGCATTTGAATTGAATTATACAGTGCGCGCGTAAAGTATGGAAACATTAAGATATCTTTGACACCCCGTAAGAAACAATAACAAAATTTTGGTTATGTTTATTAGATGGACCAGCGATTTTAAATTCTATATTTTTGACGTTGTCAAATGTACAGTTTCTGTGATATACGAACAATATGTTTATTGTTAAATGGGACAACCTGTATATTTTACAATTTTCTGTTATAGTTTTTTTATTGCCGATTCAGCATATAAACTGTTAATGGCCAATATTGACCATTAATTTCAAGAAATTAGGAAACATATTTTTATTGCAACCATTCATTTCAACATAAAGAGAAAATAAAATGGGCCACTTGGTATTTGTTAGAGTTCAAAACAGTCATTGCTGTTTTTGTACTGATAAACATGATATAAATATCGGTTTCATTTCGTTAAATCAAGTAGGGTTTAATGTCAGTAGGTACGTCGTGATAGTTTCTTGGAAATAGGCTTACCAGCGATAAAAATCAGAGTAAAATACAATGGTACATTTAACAGAGCGTCGAAGAATTGAAATTTTAATACTAAAAGGATGTGGTGACAGGTAATATCATAATATTATGAAATTTGAGTATGTTTTATTTGCGACATTATTTGTAGGGCACGAGCTCACGAAGAGGTATGTGAAATATTCAATAACAAGTATGAAGACAGAACTCCTATAGCACGTGGTACTGTATTTGAAATTATTCATGAATTTGAGGAAAGTGGACATTTAGGAGAACTCCCAAAAAGTGGCCGCCCTGCTATTCCAGAGCAAACAAAAACTGATTTTTTTTTGTCGATGGTTGAGGACCCTTATAAGGCTAATAGAGTTGTTGCCTCAGTCAAACAACTGTTTGTACATATTCAAAAAAAATAAAAATAGCATCCCTATAAAGTGCAATTGGTACAGGAACTGAACGAAGACGATCCAGATCGCAGAATGGAGTTCTGTGAAACAATGTTGAATAGATTTGACACTAATGCTAATTTCTTCAATCAAATCTTTTTTTCTGATGAGGCTGCTTTCTAGTTAAATGGCACGGTCAATAAACAAAACTGCAGGTACTGGTCAGATGAAAATCCTCATTGGATGGTGGGGGCACATACACAGTATCCACGAAAGATCAATGTGTGGGCAGGAATTATTAATAATACCATTATTGGACCCTATTTTTGGAATAGAACCATGACAGGTGAAGAATACTGAGCATTTTTAGAATTAGAGTTGATTCCAGAATTAGCCAGACCCTTTCCTGATTATATAAATCCTCATATAATGAATAGATCGATTTGGATTCAGCAAGATGGAGCGCCTTCGCATTATCTTCGAGGCGTTCGTGAGTTTATCGACATTACATTTCCAAATCGTCGGATTGGAAGAAGATGAGCTATCGAGCCAACAAGATCTCTGGATTTGACACCTCTGGATTATTTTTTGTGGGGTTATTTAAAAAACAAAGTGTATGTGAATAGACCACAGGCTATTCAAGGACTGAAAGACAGAATTACAGAGGAGGTAGCACTAATTTCTCCGGAACCGATTAGAAAAGTCTTGGATGAATTTTCATTCAGAATGGATTTCTGTTTCCAAAGACAAGGAGGTCATATTGAACATCTTTAATTTTTTTCTTTAGGTATTGTTCTCTGTTTATACAGCGATATTAAATACAAAATAAAAATGTGTTTCCTAATTTCTTAAAATTAGTAGTTAATATTGGCCATTAACAGTTTGTATGCTGCATCGGCAATAGAAAAAATAAACATATTGTTCGTATATCTCAGAAACTGTACATTTGGCAACGTCGAGAATATGAAATTTAAAATCGCTGGTCTGTCTAATATACATAATAAGAATTTTGTTATTGTATCTTACGGGGTTTCAAAGATATCTCCATGTTTCCATACTTTACGCGCGCACTGTATATAACTTTATTAATGAAAAACTGCCAGAAAACTTCGATAGAATTAAATAAACAGGAATATCTTACATATCAAAGGACTTGTTTTACTCAATGAGCACCTAACTTGTTTCTTACTTTCTAGTTTATTATATTTATTTTATTTATCCCTATACAGGGCTTTTCACGATGAGCGTTAATTAGCCGTTTCTGGCAAACCAGACAACGGATCAACCTGAAAATTCCACAGTATGCATAAATTAATATGATCTACACGACGATGCGGCGTTGCCACTTCTACTACAAAGTAGCGGCTACTTTTATTTTTCAAATGGAACACCCTGTATATAATATCATATTATGATTTCTTATCACTTTGTCAACAACTTCATATACTATTTCCCTATACCTATCTGTTACCGTTTAGAAGATATAAATTAATTTCGATTTTTTTTTTATCAAACAAGTACTTTTATAACCGCTGATAATCTTGAACTATCTGGTACTAAGACGATCAAATTCGAAATGGAGTGGAGTGATACCATGGGGATCTTCACTTCGAGTCATATTTTTATTTGCTTCATACAGCGTCTTTAAAAAAATGCAGATACATTGTTCACATGAAAAAATGAGTGGAAGTCAATTTTTTCAATTGGAACACCCTGTATATTTCCACATTTTTGAGCTCTACATCCAATTTTAGATTGACTTTGTTCAGATTTCGGGATAAACTGTTTCAAACAGAAAATGACGTGGTTTCCTTGAATTCATCACTTATTTTTGAAATTTAACATCAATTTTATACTACGTAATATTTCTTTTCGATTTAGATTTTCAAAAGTTTCAAATTAGTCAATTCAAAATTGATATGTACCTTAGAAAAAGTTACAATGTGTATGCATCGATGTATTGAGTGTATCTACCGTACAACATTGCAAATTAATATTTTTCAATAGTGTGCTTTGGAAAAATGAATGATTCAATTTTGAAACGTCAAACTTTCGTTTTGACTGATTGTGATACCAATTATAATAGAAAAATGTCAAGATTAGGTTACAGTAATGAAGATTTCTTGAATTTATTAATAAGTTATAGTGAGTGCAATAGAATTGCAAGTAGAACATGTCGAGTATTTCATGAAAGATATCCACAACTTCGGAAGCCTAATTATAATGTGATTGATCGACTACTAAAAAACTGTAGGTTGAATGGAACCTTTCGTCCAGAAATCATTTGTAGAAAGCCTGAAGTGGATGATGATGACAATGGCATAACAGTTTCGAGATTTTTTCATGCATTTCCAAATGCTTCTCTACACGAGGCTGATAGGGAGATAGGTATACCTTACGTGACAATTTATCGCATTCTCAATAATCACAAATGGCATCCCTATAAATTCTACTGTGTCCAACATCTGAAAGAGACTGATTTGCCTCGTAGAGTGGAATTCTTTGAATGGTTACTTGTCAAGACTCAAGAGGATGAACATTTCCTTGACAATATCATATGGACAGATGAGGCCAAGTTTACAAAAAATGGACACAACAGTCATTATTGGGCGCCAGAAAATTCCCATGTCGTTCGCCAAAGGGGTTTTCAAGAAAGATGGCAATTTAATGTATTTTGTGCCATAAAGAATGGGTCAATTTTTTATATCGAATTTTATGATGATAATTTGAATGCAACAAAATATTAAGATTTACTGAGAAATGGAATTCAAAAGATTTTAAATAATAGGCCAGGAAGAGAACGTGTTTGGTACCAAATGGATGGTGCTCCACCCCATAATTCTCGTTCAGTAAGCGAAGCTTTAACTGAAATCTTCGAAGACAGATGGATTGGTAATGATGGACCTTTTCGTTGGCCTCCTAGAACACCAGATGGCAATCCATTAGATTATTTTGTGTGGGGTTTCATTAAAAATATGGTTTACTCCAACCCAGTAACAACAATGGAAGATATGAAATCGAGAGTTCGAACTGCTTTCAATGGTTTAACTCCAGACTCAATCAGAAGCGCTACACATGAAAATCCTCTGAAGAGATTACATGTTTGTTTAAGTAAAGGTGGAGATGTGTTCTGGAATACACTGACAATTGAATTAACTTACTAATTCATGAAATAATTTTCAGTTCGTGTGTCAGTGTTAATAAAACTATTGTTTGAAGAAAAGTTTCATTTGATGGTTGAAGAGTATTCTTAGTAATTAATTATTCATTTTATTATCTGTGACTGATGAAGGAACATCGAACGGAATCTGTTAAATTTCAAAAATAATTGATGAATACAAGGAAAAAAAGTCAGTTTCTGTTTAAAACAGTTTATCTCGAAAACGATTCGAAATCGAAATAGGATTATCTGAACAAAGTCAATCTAAAATTGGATGTAGAGCTCAAAAATGTGGAAATATACAAGGTGTTCCATTTGAAAAAATTGACTTCCACTAATTTTTTTCATGTGAACAAAGTATCTGCATTTTTTAAAGACACTATATGAGGCAAATAAAAATATGACTCGAAGTGGAGATCCCCAGGGTATCACTCCACTCCATTCATATCTTCTAAACGGTAACAGATAGGTATAGGGAAATAGTACATGAAGTTGTTGACAAAGTGATAAGAAATCATAATATGAACAAAGTAGCCGCTACTTTATAGTAGAAGCGGCAACGCTGCATTGTTTTAAATATTTTGGGCATGTAGATCATATTAATTTATGCATACTGTGCAATTTTCAGGTTGATCCGTTGTCTGGTTTGCCAGAAACGTCTAATTAACGCTCATCGTGAAAAGCTCTGTATAGTCGGGTGAAAGGTTTGGAACTTTTTCCTTTATTTATAACTATTTTTTCTGAAGTCGGGTTATAGTATTTTAAACTAATTTTTTATTCATAATTCAATCTGTCGAACAATGGAGGCTGGCAAATTTCAAAAACGATCTCTAGCCAATTTGCCGTGGATGAACACACTATGAGATGGAATCAAATTAGGCAGATGTCTGTAAGAATGTTCATTATATCCGTTGTTGGAAGAAATGAAAGGGAAAAACGATGTAATTCGATGATGGATATATTGAAAATGCTCCTCGGGTAACACGAGATCATTATGAATATACTTTTTGTGCGCAACAGTGTAATTGGAAATATAATTGTTATTTTCCGAGAATATCGGAATGGAAATATGGAGGTAGGTAGACATGAGTAAGAAAGGGTTACATAACCTCGTCAATTATAATCTGCGTGTATTGAAAACTGAGCGAAAAAATCCACATCGATTCCAGGGAGGGATCAAACTCATGATGAAACTTTCTGCTACGGATAGAAATAAACAAACAAATAATAACATATCATGAATAACCGGGAATGAAAAAATATCATTCCATTGTTTCCGAGGCTATTTGAATAAAAAAAAACGAGAAAATGGAGATGTTAGGCTTTTCTGTCTCATAAATAAGGGGTATATTTTTATATGAAAAATCTCATATTTCAACCAACAGAGTTCAACCATACCAGATACGTCATATGTAACACTTCAAGTTACAGTATACTGTGTATAAAAGAAACCAGTGTTCATATCCCTTAACATTCATTCAATTATTTAGTTTGCAATGAAAATATCATAAGTAAGTAGTAAAAATAAACAAATAACAAATTCAGAACAAATGCTCGAACTGAGCTCCTCGGGTTAGTTGACAATATCCAAGACGTTCGATGAATTCTTAGGTTACGATTGACAACATCTCTGGTGTAATTCGTTGAATTTCAGTTACAATTATCTCTTGAAGGTCTTCCAATTCGGAAAGTCGATTTATGTACACTTTACTTTTTGAGTAACCTCAGGGAAAAAAGTTCATGGGAGTTAAATCTGGGGACCTAGCAGGTCATTCAATCGGACCGCATCGTCCAATCCACCGATTGGGAAAGGGGTTTCATTGAGGAAATCCCTAACCACTCGAGTATAATAGGGACCTGCTTCATCCTGATGGAACCAAATAGTAGAAACTATTCGACCAGGTTGATTAATGTCTGGAAATGTTACAGTTAAATATGGAACTACATAAGTTTGTAACATCTCGAATAATTTTCACCCGTCACTGTACAGAAAAAAAAAGTGATCCCACAATGGTATTCCTAAGAATCCCAGCCCACACAAATACTTTTTGGGGATATTGGGTATGAATTTCCATCGTCCAATTGGGATTTTCCGTTGCCCAATAACGACAATTTTGGTAATCCCTGTACCGTTTATACAAAAAGTTGATTTGTCGGTGAATAAGACATTAAATTCAAAGCCATTATTTTGCTTATTCACTTCTTGCATAATTTCACAAAGCTCCATGCGTCTATCGTTCATGTATAAGTTTAACTTTATAAGGATGTAATTTGGCTTTTCTTAGAATCTTCTGCACATCACCACGACAGATCTCATTGTTGTCAGATAAAGTTGTAATTGAACACTGAGGGTTTTCTTCAATTCTAAGTAATACATTGAATTGGGTGTCTTCGGCAACGGTAGGCCTCCCAGTCTTAGGATTATCTCTTACATTGGCAATCTCATTAAATGTATGTAATATTTTGCTTATCGTCAATTTGCTTATTGGTTCTCGATCAGGATATTTTTGATTAAAGATGTCGCATACTTCCGTCATACTTCTTTTACGATCGCCGTAACCTAAGATCATCAAAACTTCTATTCGCTGGTTTGCTGACAGCACCATCGTAATTTCAAATGATTTCTTTGGGGTGATATTTATCAGAAAGGTATCATTGGAGACATGCTACATACCAAATCAATATAATACTGACCTATGCATTGGTAACTGAGAACTTATTGTCTGGTTACTAAGGGCTTTCACATGTTTTCATAGCCTACTCAAGTTTGGCAATATACTCGAACTAACTAATGAGTAATTCTCAGGTTTTCATTGCAAAAAAAATAATGAAAAAAATGTTAAGAAATATGAACACTGGTTTCATTTATACTCAGTATACTGTAACTTGAAGTGTTACATATGACGTATCTGATATGGTTGAACTCAGAAAAATATGGGCTTCTGAATTTTGATATAAAAATATACCCTTTCAATTTAAAAAATTATATTGATGGGAGATTTTTTTTTTTAAGGTGGAAAACTAAAATTCAAAATCAACTTGCCCGAGCTTTACCTCCGAACATGATCAACTCGTATGAACGCACTGTATATATATGCATATGTATCAAAAAGGTCAGTCCTGAAGTATTTCTGTTGTCAAAAGTATGTGACCAACAATACATCCAAGGAAAATGCACAATTAAATTATTTATGTGAAAAGTGGAATTTATGAAAAACATTATATTACAAGTAGATCAATTGATATATAAATTTGGAACATCCTGTATGATGAATCTTATTAACAGGAAACCCACCAATGAGATGTCGAGACAATCGTGAGAGAAAAGTGATGAAAGATAAAAATATAAAAGCAGAAAATTGTCAAAAATAAATTCTATACGAATTTGTGAATAATATATTTAGGTTTAGTATTAGATTTCATCAATAAAATCATTAAAATTGATTAGAATGACAAATAGTGATGTAGAAAGTAGCAATAAATTCTAAAATCTGTGAAAAAGATGAAATATGAGTGTTGCCATGGGAAGAAATAACAAGTTTTGGGAGATCAAAAATTGAAAAAGAAAGCAATCACGTACAAATTTTCGGAAGAGAAATAATAGTGAATTTCAAGAAAAAGCTACCAAAACCATCCAGAACGAGATCAATTTAATTAAGGTACAACTGGGAGAAGTAATTTATTATAAAATTCCGCTCACCTATTGACAGAACGAGAAATCCTGCAAAAACCAGTCACAGTAACAAAAATCTGTTTTGGATGCAAGGAAGCTGTAAGTTCCAATGACACAAGTATTTCCATGAGGCTGGGAAACATCACAAAAGAATGATAACAGGTATTCTATTGGCAGAACTCTCTAAAGTGCAACGCTTCACTTTCATTAACTAACACTGAGTATCTGATTCACTGTGTTACTTTTGATTGAACAATTCAACAACTGATTATAACTTTAAAATTTCCTTTCAACTAATAACAATCACTCATAATGAATTGCACTATATCACATTATTGTTTTTCTTTTAGTCCATAAGGTAATTTTCGCCGAGTAGGACAGTTTTTGAGGATCTATCTCAATAAAACAACCATTATTTTCTGCGATTTGTGTTTTATCTTTGAACATCTAACCACACTTTTTCCCCACTAAACAACATATATAATATCAAGCCGTTCAACAAGTTGGCACTACTGAACCTGCTCGTCAAAAGAGAGGTGTCTATTTGATCATAGGCGTACCGATTGAGCTTGGATAAGGTAAAAAGAGGTTTTGAAAAAGGGTAAGACAACATAACCGGAGTTTTCATTTTGTTATGATAGGGATTCATTCATTAAATCTTTGAAACAAATCTAAAATAAAGAAAAATATATAAACTCAAAATCAATCCCATCATAACAATATATATATATATATATATATATATATATATATATATATATATATATATATATTCTAGTATCACCATCATAGTTGCGAAATTAATTAAATCCGCTCAACAGGTAGATATTCTCGTAATTATCTACTATAATTCTAGAAGTACTCACAGGTTCTTGTAGTGTATGATTTTAATTGGAGAGATTGAGTTGCCGTACCAATTATGAAAATGCCAACAGCTGTTTTCAGCATGTTCGTTTCAATTTCATCCCCGAGTTTGATTTTCATTATATTCTCTTTACTTATTGAAGTATCGTTTGAAAGTTCGCAAACGCGATAATTAATCGGGATGCATTTCAGCTCTCAAATACAAAATTGAAACATTCACGTACATTTTTACTCTGCTACAAATATCGGAACTCTATAGGTTCTTGTAAATGTATTGATGAAATAAAATAATGAATATAAACGTTTTCAAAGACAAGCTTTTATTCATATGCGCTAAATAGTAAAGAATAACATTTTATATTTCAGAAAACAATTTGGAGTAGTTTGGAGAAACATTTCCTAAATTAACAATCTAATAAGACTCCGGGAAATAAAAAGAAGTGCCAAATCAGGGCTGTGAGGAGGATGACCCATATCGCAACCATCAGTCTTTCAATCGTGGGAACATGTCTAGGGATTATTGAAGGTGTCATAGAATTCTCACCCATGCATATACTCCTATAGAGATTATCTCACATATACTCCCATAGGAGTTCATAACATATAGGGTGCTCCCATAATCTATGAGCCATCGTATGAAAGATTTATAAAAGATAAGCACTGTTCGCAGATTTCCTATATGGATATAATATGACTGGTTCACAGTAGTTTTTTTATCCATTATGAAGTCAGCCAGATGAACCAGGTGTCTTGTGGAACACATGAAGGGGTTTTTTCGAAGGAACATGCGACCATTTGCTTCAAACGAACAACTTTTGTTGGATTTGGCTCATCTTGGAAAACCCATACAGGCGACTGCTGTTTACTTTCGAGCTCACACGCATAGATCCTCGATTCGTCACTTGTTTTTATTTCATAAACGTGCTTGGAAGCACGACGATCATATTTTTCGAGCATTTCTTCGAAATCAAGAGTTTTTCAAGCAATAGTCAAATTTTGTGGGTTCCAACGAGAACAATATTGTTGACGCTACGACTCTTATTCGGAGTAATGAAAACTTCCATTGAGTTTGAAGTACTACCCCATAGATTGATACCATGATTCAAATGGGATTGTATGAGACCAAAGAAGGCATTAAAGAATGTATCCACGTTCGCAAACTTTTTAAGTTGACGCAAACCATAAGTGTATATGGAATTTTTTTTGGACAGTGCGGACCAGTCAAGATTATCATTCAACGTAATTCCTATTAGCAGTTGCACCCTCTGATAATGAGTGATTTGCGAAAAAGATCAGTTTTGTGTTTTATTTCTGTTAAAGCAGGAAATGTTTTACCTATATTGTCCACCCCATCTTTAATGTATTTGAGAGTGCGCAAGTCTTATTGACTGTTAATGTCCCATCATCGACATACATTATAATAGTGTTCGGAAAAAGGTAGTGAAAAAGATCGTTGATGTAAATAATGAACAGAAAGGGCCCCAGGACAGACTATTGTGGCACACCATATTTAATATCACGTAAGTCGGATAGCTTCTTGTTATCAGAGATATACTGAGTTCTCCCTATTAGATAATATTATATCATTCGGAGAATTAAACCTCTAACTCCTCTTTCATGTAACTTCGAGTATTGGATGGTACCGAATAATTTTCGGTAGCATTCTTCATATTATATTCGGCACTATACAGGGTGAGTCAGAATTACTTTGACAAACTTCAGGAAGTGATTCCTCACAATATTCTAATATGAATTGTCCGAATGAATATATGTCCGGGAACGGTTCGTTTCGTTTTTCTCGAATAACTTTCGAAATACTGACTTTAGTTGAACGAAAATTTGTATTGAGGAGTTGTTTGAGGTGTCGAATTCGAACTTGATGTTATTATTGCTCTTACTCGTAGGGGGCGCCACCTATACGTCTTTTTCTCTTTTTTGAAGATTTATAACTTTTCTGAGCGTACTTCTAGCACATTTTTCAGTAGAAAAATCAATTCATCTATCATATCTACGTAAAAAAGCTACCTTTGTTACAAGTCGCTATAAGCAACCGTTTTCTAGATATTTGGACTTGAATATTTCGAATCGATTATTTGATAATCGATGCGTGTTGAAGTTATTACCATTATTTTGAATTTCTCACAAGAATTCTTAAGAAATTAATTTGACGTTTGAGTAAGTAGTTTTGGTTTTTTGTAGGGAGCGCCACCTATTCTATTTATTTTTACTAGTTTGAAATGGTTATTTTTGTATCGAGTCGGCAAAATCTGTATTTGTTTTGATGAAATTTGCAAGAAATATCAACATTTTATTTCAAGAAATTTTGAATATGTAGAATAAAATAAAAAAAAGGAAACTAAATTGCAATCAAATGAATTGTTCAAAGTGTCCATCTTCAGCGAAGATACAGGCATTCAGTTTTCTAGTCATAGAATCTCGTACCCGCTCAAAAATTATTGGTGTGTTTCTTTTTGTTTCACAGGCATCTACTATGCGGTTTCTTAGATCTTCCTTGTTCGCTAATGGAGTTTTATAAACTAGTGACTTCAAATGTCCCTAAAAATAAAAATCTAGCAGGTTTAGATCTGGGGACCTTGATGCCGACGCCTGGTTGGGTTTTTCTACACCCCTACCGATCCATCGATTTGGATAGACAGTGTTAAGGAATTCTCTGGCTACAACGCTGAAATGGGTCGGAGCCTCATCATGCATATGCATGCGCATGCGGATACGAATTTCTAATGGTACATTCTGAAGTAGTTCCGGAAATTCATTTCTTTAAAAGTCTCTGTAAGTTGCGCCATTCAGTCGGAACGGAAAAAAAGGACCTATCAAGTAATTATCAATTATTGCCGCCAATACATTTACAGAAAATTGATTCTGATGATGTCTTTCACTAACTGCGTGCGGATTTTCCGGAGCCCAAACATGGTTGTTATGAAAAATTTCGGGAGAAGTGAAGAGTACATATCTTGAAAATTGAGTATTTCCAGCCAATTTTCTCAAAAACCACTGACACATAGTAATGCATTGGGGAAAGTCTCGTGGCAAAAGGGCTTGTACCCTTCGAATATGTATGGATAAAATTGTTGGTCGTGGATAATTCTCCAAACTGTGGACTGAGTAGAATTGAGAGCTTCAGCAATTATTCTTGTACTTGTTTCTGGATTCTCCTCGAGAGCGTTCAAAACAGCGTCTTCCAATTCTGGAGTTCAGACAAGTCGTGGTCTCACAATGATATCAGCTGCCCTCTTAAAGCCACCTGTTTCTGCCAAACGACGGTGGAGACTGGTAAATGTTGGATCTGTAGGCAGTACTCGATTAGGAAATCGCTCCTGGTAAATACGTCTTGCTTCGCGAGCATTGCCATCCGCAAGGCCATGAACGAAATGCATATCGGCTAAATGAGCATTATTGTTTAAATAATCCATTTTTTCAAAATTAGTGTATCAAAACTTACAGAAACTTCAACAAAACAACAAAACGTTTGGAAGTCACATGATATGTAATTACCAAAACTACTTACTTAAACGTCAAATTCATTTCCTAAGCATTACTGTGAAAAATGCAAAATAATACTTGTGAGCTCATTCATAACCCTTGACGAACTTGTATGACTATAACCAATTTTCTCGATAGCTTCATAATATGTAACATTGTCTTCATTCATTTACTTATTTTCACACATACTGAATTCTGTCCTTTATTCAACCTTGCCTATTTACCACACTTTGTATCATTTGTATAATGTATATGTAAATGTATATGTATATGGCGTATCTTAGACAATATCTATCTATTTTTATATATATTTTAATATTGTTACCCACCTAGTTATAACCTAACAGTATGTGCATAATCTCAGATTATTTTTATAATTTTATTATTTTTATAATTTGATAATTTTTACAAACCTATTACTAATATGTTCATCTCTGTACCTACGGTTTGTGTTTAAGAATTTCATTCTTTGACAATAAAGCATATCTTGATTGATTGATTGATTAATGGTAATAACTTCAACACGCATCGATTATAATTATCAAATAATCGACTTGAAATTTTCAAGTCCAAATATCTAGAAAACAGTCGCTTATAGCGACTTGTAACAGGGGTAGCTTTTTCACGTAGATATGATAGATAAATTAATTTTTCTACTCGAAAATGTGCTAGAAGTATTCTCAAAAAAGTTATGAATCTTCAAAAAAGAAAAAGTCGTGTAGGCGGCGCCATCTACGAGTAAGAGCAATAATAACATCAGGTTCGAATTCGACACCTCAAAAAACTCCTCAATACCAATTTTCGTTTAATTAAGGTCAGTATTTCGAAAGTTATTTAAAAAAGATGAAAATAAAAATAAAACTTCAACACCCTGTATCTTGGAAACGAAGCGTTTCCGGACATATATTTATTCGGACAATTCATATTAGAATATTGTGAGGAATCACCTCCTGAAGTTTGTTGAAGTACTTCTGTCTCACCCTGTATAATTGCAGGAGAATAGGAATAATATGTACTTACCGCCGCCGTTTTATCAGCATAATTCCGAGCAGCAAGGATGAAGCAGGCTTCTGCTTCGTTCATTCTCGCCCTGGCTAGGTCCCCGTCTTTGAGACAGGAGCCCTGGATGTATATCACCCTCTGCGCCCAGATAGGTACCTGAAGTATCATCCTCATGGTGGTGTCCAATTCCATCGGTGACAGGAGGACCACGTAGTAATCCTCGATGGAAAAAAAGATTCAGTAGGATCACAAATATCGAAAACAATTCTGAGCTAGCGTTCAACATGGAGTACAGTTCAGCGAAATTATTAGAGAATGAATGTTACGCCATTACAACTACAGAGATGTTCCGAAAAAATCTGTTTTTCAACTCAGACAAAGCTCAAAAAGGAATAACGAATCACAGTAAAGCAAACGAAGGAAAAAATTGGAATTGTAGGGTTTACTGTTCCTCTGATTCGATAAAATTAAACACAAATTTAATAAACATGTGACCAATATACATCCACATACTTACTTGCAGAAGTGGATGGGCGTAAAATTCGTTGAGGAAGTCCATGATGGTGTCCGCATGGAGGGTGGTGCTACACACTACTACATGTTTTTCCGATTGAGCTCTATGGGAGGAATACGAACCCCCCAACTTTTGGCGCTCCATCCAAGTGAACGCCAGTTGTTCGAACTGAAAAAAACAACAATTTTTAGGTTAATGGAACATTTGAGATTCCCTAGAAAAAAACAGAATATGATTTTATGCAGTACAAGCTATATGACATATGTCGAGAATAAAGAATAGGAAATATATTAGCTGTATGGGGTCGGCTTTAGAATAGCCCCATGGTAAATCCTGCCTGTCGTAAGAGACGACTAAAAGGATAACCGAAGGTGGAAGATGGTCTCATCGCCCGGTGAAATACCACCATATCGACTTTGTGTGCTGTGAAATGGATCATTCCATGTTTCAGTGTTCGGTCGATACTTTCCGGTCTCCCTCTTTCCTTTTCCCCAATTCCTCCTTTATTTTCAGGTGCATCCCAATAGTAATAATGATGAAGTCTCCCAGAGTTAAACACTCCGGAAGCAAAATACCTCTCCATTCGGATTTCCGGGCGAGAGGTACTCGAGGGGACTCAACATTGAAAATTAATTTTTGCAACATCCGCGGACTCAACAAGAACATCAATGACGTCCACCATCACCTACAGAAGGAAAAACCGGATGTTCTGGCTCTAACAGAAACACAAGTAAACTCGTCCACCAACAAGGTCCATATGCTTTGTCCTGGTTACGAACTCCATTCTCGATTCAGGTTCAAAGGTGTAGTCTGCCTTTTCGCTAAGGCTAACCTTTCATGCCAGCGTGAAGAGAAATTGGAACCGAAAGACTTTGATGTGATGTGGTTCAAGCTATCTGATACCAAACTGACTAAGTTCCTCTGCTGCCTTTACCTTTCACCTACTGAACCTTCATATAACGACCTCTTTGAGTTTTTATCACTCAAACTGGACTACATTCAGGAGAACCAACCAACAGCTGAAACCATAATCATGGGAGACTTTAATGTACATAACGCTGCCTGCCTCAAATTCTCTAACAAAACAGATGATGCGGGTCGTCAAGCCGAGGCCTTCGCCATCACTCATGGTCTAGAACAACTGGTCGAGCTACCAACCCGCATCCCTGATGTCAACAACCAGTCTGCCAATACACTAGATCTTTTCCTCACCACCAATCCTGACCCGTATAGAATAGAAGTTTGTGCCCCACTTGGAAACTCTGATTACACCCTCATCTCCACAACATGCTCTTTCCATTTACCATCGAGCTGCACAATACCACTCCGTCTCATGTGGCATTACAATTCGGCCGACTGGGAAGGTCTTCGTATGTTTTTCTCAGCGTTTCCATGGAAGAGAGTTTGTTTCTCTTCAGTAGATCCAACACGATGTGCTGAGACAATTCCTGAAATCATCATGTTGGGGATGCAAACCTACATACCGAATACCGAAAGAAAAACATCATCCGATAAGACCTGGTTTAACAGAAACTGCTCTAGAGCTGTGGCTTCCAAACAGGCAGCATGCCATCGATGGCTAAAAAATCCGGGCCCTGAGACCAGAGCAGCATATGTCGAGGCTAGAGGCATATGCAAAGAGACAATAGAATGCTCAAAAGATGCCCACAATGCCAAAATAAGATCAAAACTTGCTGAATGTCCTAACGGATCCCGTTCATTTTGGTCTTTCGCCAAAGCTGTGGGAAGAAACTCCACTTCCAGCTCATTTCCTCCTCTAACCAAAGAAGATGGAACACTAGCAACGACTGCCCAGGAAAAAGCCAATATCTTTGCGCACCTATTTGCTGGAAATTCCACTCTGGATTCATCGGGAAAACAACCCCCGAACATTACACCTATTGACAGTCACATGCCCGAGATCACCTTTCGCCAACGTACTATCAGAAAGATTTTGCTGGGTCTCAACACTAACAAAGCCTGTGGATCTGACGGAATCCCGCCGATTGTTCTCAAGAAATGTGCCCCCGAACTAACACCTGTTCTTTGCAAGTTGTTCAACCACTCTTACAATTTGGGGGTATTTCCGTCCAATTGGAAAATTGCAAGAGTACAGCCAGTCCCTGAAAAGGCAAAAGGCCCTACCTAGCAACTACAGACCTATCGCACTGCTATCTATTATTTCAAAGGTCATGGAAAAAGCCATCAACATCGAGCTCATGAAATATCTGGAAGACTCAGGAATTGTCAACGATAGGCAATATGGCTTCCGCCATCAGAGATCAACTGGTGACCTGCTCGCTTACGTCTCACATATATGGCAGCTATCTATTGAAAAGTATGGAGAAACTTTAGCTGTGGCATTAGATATCTCCAAGGCATTCGATCGAGTTTGGCACCAGGGACTCCTCGCCAAGCTTCCGTCTTATGGCTTGCCCCCTCAGCTGTGTTCTCTGCTTGCCAGTTTTCTCTCAAACAGGTCTCTCCATGTAGTGGTCGATGGAGTTTCATCTGACACTCTACTCATAAATGCTGGTGTTCCGCAAGGATCTATTCTCGCACCAACACTATTTCTACTTCACATCAACGACCTGTTGAAAGCAACTTCATGTCCAGTACACAGCTTTGCCGATGATAGTACCCTCCATACCGCTTTCTCTTCCAGGGCCCCTATATCAGCCCGTGAAACCAGAAATGAACGAGGAAGAAATGTTAATAATATAAATATGGACTCAGCAACAATTCTCGAGTGGGGATCTAATAACTTGGTAGAATTCAATGCAAACAAAACACAAGAATGTCTTTTCTCTAGAAAAGTCGATCTCACTGTGCCTAACATAACTTTGTCAGGAGTAACCATACCACTGAAGTCATCCATATCGATGCTTGGTATTACTATCAGCAATAACCTTTCCTGGGAAAATCACGTGAGGTCCATTGCCAAAAGTGCATCCCAAAAACTTGGTTTTTTGTTTCGTGCCAAGAGCTATTTCACCCCCACTCAGCTGCTCATGATCTATAAGGCACAGATCTGACCTGTCCTGGAATACTGTTCCGATATTTGGAGCGCGGCACCTAAACATATCCTGAGGCTATTGGATTCTGTCCAAAAAAGGGCAATTCGTCTCGTTGGTGATGCCTCGCTTACAAACTCACTCACTTGTCTGGAACACCGTAGAAAAGTTGGCGATTTGTCTCTATTTTATAGATATTTTCATGGGCGATGCTCTTCTGAAATATCAACAATCGTTCCTGCTTTGGCAGTCTCTTGGAGACTAACCCGTCAAGTTCAGTCATCACACCCCTTCGTGGTCACTTTGGAGGCCTGCAGAACATCACTTTCCAAAGACTCGTTCATCCAACGAACAGCGAGGCTTTGGAACTCATTGCCTAGGGAGGTGTTCCCCGAGGCATACAACTTCCAGAAATTTAAGAAGAACACCAACTCCTACCTTCTTTCCCTTGGTTCCCACGATGTTCTCTGAACATTACAGGATATCCCTTTTCGTGGGAACCAGAACATAAAAAAAAGACTTAATGAAATAACAATAACATACACATTGGACAAAGGACAAGGACTTCCAGAATATACATGAGGTTCACGAATTGATGAGCAACTGTATGAAGCTTGAGAACAAGATACCCATAATTAGATTTCCAATGTATATGAACGTTCAATCCCAAGAACTCTAAACTAGTGTCATCGATATAAATGACAGGCGACTCAAATTGAACATTTCCACAGATTATGTGGGTTATGAAATGGCAAGCACTTCGTTTTGCCAATATCGAAGTAGACGGTTCTCCGAAAACAAAATATTCACTTCAGTACTTTCACATGTTCCTTTCATGGAGTTTATATAATGGCGCATATATATCGCCAGCGTACATGTGATATAGGGCCATGAACTGATCCCTAGGGAACTCTGATCACTGGAGAACTATATCTCTGCAACAGCGGAAATATTCATTCTGCATCATCCGGTATGTCACACAACTGTAGGACGGATTTATAAAAAAAAAGGCCACGGAATCTGTAGAAATTAAAATTAACACACAACATACTAAATGGGTAACCGTGGAAACATATAATTACAACAAAATGTATCTCTCGTAACAGGCGTTAGTGAAACATTAGCACAAATACATATATCAGCACAAATAAAGCATACATATTTCCTTTATGAACCCAAATTTATACATACGTTGAGGGAGGGAGATTGCAAACAGAGATTCGAATTCTGCGCGTTGGTATAAGGAGAGATAGAAGAATATAGACAGTTTGCAAAGAACCTATGTGTTGTTTTCTGATAAGGCAAGTTTAACCTCAAAATTGCCGGTGATGGACCGACGACCCAAATTTTTAAATAGAATGCAAGAACTAATATTCCTTCGAAACAATCGTCTGGTGTGGCATTTTCAATAATAAATCAGTTGGCCCATTTTTTCCCGTACAATATGAATTGTGAAATGTTCCTAGATTTATTGTTGTTTGAAATAGAGCCAATTATCGATCAATTCTCACAGCAAAAAAGAGAACGGCTATGGTTTCAGCTTGACGAAGCATCGTGTCATAGTACAACATCAATTAAAGAAAGTTCGATGACAAGAAAGTGGATTGGATATGGCCAGCAAGTTTTCCTGATCTCACTGCTTTGGATTTATTTCCATGGGGGTACCTTAAGGAAAAGGTCTATGCTCGAAGTATTGGTGAATTAAAAAATGTTATAAGAGAGTGTTTTGCCAGTATAGCGAAATCTTAAAAAAATGGCAATGAAGAATTTTGTGCACGAACAATGAAAGGTTTGGCAATGAAAGGCAGACATGTGGAAATTTAAAAATTCAATGATTGGTTATTCAGTTATTTCTGTAATTTGGTTTTTCTTTAGGTTCAATACATAAATCAGGACTACCTTGATTTGTTGAAAATATAAACAGAAATGTTCATAAAATCAGATGTGGAATCATCTGCGACTGGAAGATAAACTTTATTCACTATCTTCCATCGTCATGATAACCTCTTGTGGGGTATTCATGTTGAAAAGGGAAACATTCTCAATTGAATATTGATAGAAAGATTTTTCTGTGAATTGAAAAATCCACGATTGAAATGAAGTAATTTTTGTGAATGTCTAACAGAAAACAACTACTTCCCCGGCTAAAGCCACGCTGGACATTGAACTACATCTGATAGATATTCTGAAAAGACCCTAACTCAAAAGAAAAAATCTGAAATTGAAAATTTGCATTTTCATTCAGATAGTTATTTGATTTTCTATTCCAGTCTTAATTAAGACTGGAATAGAAAATTCACAAAAAATTACTTCATTTCAATCGTGGATTTTTCAATTCACAGAAAAATCTTTCTATCAATATTCAATTGAGAATGTTTCCCTTTTAATCAGGACTACCCTTAAGGATAACACTATGATTAAAGTGATCGTAAACTCGCAGATTTATATCATTCAATTGTTTAGCGTTAATGCATTTATTTTATTATTTTATTCCATTAAATCATACTGATAGTTATTATGGACATACATAAAGAGTGAAATATCAAAGAACCCCGCACGAAAACATATGGGAAATTGGCTCTCGGTCGAATTGGCTGAAATTCCATTAGGTTATAGTAGGATGGGTCATTAAAAAAAAGTGTGAGTTCAAATGATTTTGTATGTTTAGTTTCTGAGATATAAGCGGCCAAAGTTCCTAAAAGAGTCGTATTAGGGTAGGATTGACACAAAAACTGTTTTTTTAGTCGAAATAAGACAAAGAAAGGATGAAAATGTATTGATCGGAACTCATAAACATGTTCAATTATAATCTTATTGATGTTAGTACATTAGGATGTATACGGGGCATAGTAAAAAAATTGTTTTTCCGAATTTTTTTCCAGCACTATTTTAAAACCAACAAGTTATATTTTGTTAAGATATCATAGTTTCATTGCAGGCGGAAAACCGTGTTTTGTATCTTGATTACTCTCTCTGTTTGAAATATATAATATAATAAATTATAATTTCCATAATATTAATTGACTTTTTATGTTAGAAGTCGTTACTTATAATTCTACTGTTGAGTTCCAAATTGTTGTTGAGTGTGGTTTGTGTTGTTTATAGTATCAAATACTTGATTTCGAAAAGTTTTAGATTTGAATGTGTCGAAAGATTCCATAAAATTTTATTAAATCGATAGGTTACCCCATATATCGTAATACCGTAAACTTAAAAAATACATATCCTAAAAACGCAACATACAAAGTTGATAAAACTATCGTGTATCATAGTCAACATTTTCAAAATATTGTGAGTGAAATATGGTCCAAATTAACGAAACAGTTTTCTAGATATTCAATAAAAACATTGTAAATGACTTAAAAAAATGTAACGCTCCCTTTATCTAAATGAAAGGTAATATTGAACAATTGAGTTCATCAGAATGTTACCCTATCTTTCATTCAATGGGCAGTAACATTCAATTCTTTTTTTTGTAATGAAAAACGATCTGTCAATTGTTTTCAGTATAGGTGTATACTCGATAATTAAAAAAATAATATACAAATTTCAAACAGAGAGAGTCATCAAGAAACAAAACATATTTTTTCGCCTACAATAGACTGAAACTATAATATCTTAACAGAATATAACTTGTTGGTTTTGAAATAGGGCTGAAAAAAAAAATCCGGGAAAACCATTTTTTTGACTATGCCCCGTATACACCCTAATGTACTATCATCAATAAGATTCTAACTGAACATGTCAATGAGTTCCAATCAATACATTTTCATTCTCACTTTGTCTTATTTCGACTGAAAAACAGTTTTTTTCTTTGTCAATCCTACCACAACACGACGTTTTTACGAACTTTGGTCGCTTATATCTCAGAAACTAAGCATACAAAATCATTTGAACTCATACTTTTTTCTAATGACCCATCCGACTATAACATAATAAAATTTCAGCCAATTTGACCAGGAGCCAATTTCCCATATGCTTTTGTGCGGGGTTCTTTGCACCGAAAAAATAGTAAAAATGTAAGCCATTTTCAACAAACATCGATATTCTGTTACAAGTAATGAATTGGACCAAATTCATGAGGCTAGAACCATAAAAAATAGAAAAAAATGTTTTCGTAGGTGGTTGTTATTTCGAATATGAATATTGTTTCGAATTCTAAACAATTTTTCTAAATAAACTTTTTTGATAATGTTGAAAATAGGGGTAATTTACTGATCAAAATTCGCATTTTTTGTTCTCCTCTGTACACAGTTCGTAAATTTAGAATTTTGACAACTCAAATGCAAGTTTTCCGCAATGCACCAATTTTTATCGGGAATAAAATTTTCCAACAAATGTATAATAAAACAGTTTCCCATATGGTGCAAACTTCGTGAAAATGCATATACAAGTTGCGAAGCTTTTTTTGAAAGTTTTTTTTAAAGATATCTATCAGTTTCCAACTCCAACCAATGCTGATTACATTTTGTTTATATTTTAAAATTTTCTCGAAAAAGATAAATATAAACTGACCTACACTATTCTTATGATATCTATGAATGATGGTGTGAGTAAAATTCAAAAATGTTTTTTCTGTTCAACATAAAAAATTATCAGATGCGTAGAAATTAACCGTCCTCTATCCAGTTATATCATGGAAATGCGGCTGTTTCCAAACTCTGCGTGACTCGTATAATTTTCCGAACGTATTTAATGAATCCACTGAATACAGTCTACTATAATTTGCATGAAAACTGGAATTATACGGCACTAATTCAAACAGACATGAAAAACAACCCATGAACAAGGCTCCCAATTCGGTTGCAATTCGATTCAAAACTCCAGTAATATAGAAAAAGTTGTTGGGATGAAGGGATGAGAATAATTACCATAGGGAACCAAAAATAGATCACTTTTTTCATATAGTTTTTTCACTACAAATACATTTGATAGAGATGTATTTGTATGGAGAGAATTTGAATTGCCGAATTCTTTTGATGATGAATCGATGATAATAATAATCCATTTTTTTTCCTGTAAAATAAAATGTACTTGCGAAATCGCATTTCAGTATGAACCTCTTACTGTTTCGTATTCATGGATTTGTCTATGACACTAATAGATCTACGTATTCTCTGATATATCGGAGGTTTTCACAGTACAGCTCAACTGATAATTTGAAGAATAAAGCAATCAATTTTCAGGAACATATGCCGATATTTTCTCCAATAAATTGTTCCCCTGAAAATGAAGAAAGTAATGAATAAACATTGACAGTTTTCAATCCAAATCAACACGGAGTCATCATAGTCTCCATCGAAATGTTCCACAGTAAATCGGGAATTGTCCGATTTCTTGATTTCCGGCAAACCTTCTAATGAGTGAATTCAAAACGAATATGAAACTTCAAAGTCAATATTTTCCAAAAATTTGGCTCCGGTATGTGGATGATGTGTTTTGTATTTTTGACACGAAAAGACTTGACATAGACTTCTTCCCAACCTCCATGACCTCACGGTAGAAATGGAAATTGATTGACGATTACCTGTCCTTGACGCTCTGGTCGTCAGAAACAAAGAGCGTTTGGAAATAGACATCTTCAGAAAGCCCACCAACACGAGCAGGTTCATCCCAGCCGATTCAGAACACCACATTGAATGCAAAATGGCTATTTTCAATTTTCTCATACACAGAGCCGTAAACTTTCCGTTGAATGCTAATCGTTTTCATAGCATAATGAATAAAATTGATTAAAAAAAACTTATTCATTTCTTTTCATTCATGAAATCCGTCATCTCATTGGATTCTGACAAAAATTGAAATCGACCCCAAAAAAAAACATAATTATTCTGAATGGAATCGAGCCATAATAACAGAACACGACGCCATCTTGGAACTGCCATCCATGAATTTTGACAAAAACCATATGATATCCAACCTCAAACGCCCCCACACACAAATTTTGAATAGAATCGGGAGATAATCACAAAACTCGTCGCCATCTTGGAGCTGCCATCTTGAATCCATGGATTTTGACGAAAAAAATCATGATCTCCGTCCGACCCCAAAAATCCCACAAACCAATTTTTATTGAAATCGGGCTATAACCACATAACTCGTCGCCATATTTGAGCCGCCATCTTGAATGTATGGATATTGACAAAAACATCATGATGTCCGACCCCGAAACATCCCTACACACCAAATTTGGATGGAATCGGGCTATAATCACAAAGCTCGTCCCATCTTGAATTCGTGGAATTTGATAAAAAATCATGCTCTCTGACCCCAAAGACTCCCACATACTAATTTTCATGAACTCAAGCTATAACCAAAAAACTTGTTGCCATGTTGGAGCCGCCATTATCAATTTATGGATTTTGACAAAAAGATCATGATGTCCGACCCCAACCCCCCCACACCAATTTTGAATGGAATCGGGCTATAATACCAAAACTCGTCGCCATCTTGAATGCGTGGATTTTGACAAGAACATCATGATGTCCGACCCCAAAAACCCCCACACACTAATTTTGACTGGAATCGGGCTATAATCAGAAAACTTGTCGCCATCTTGGAGCGCCATCTCGAATTCGTGGATTTTGACAAAAAAATCATGATCTACGAAAAAAAATCATGATCTACGATCTCCGAAATCCCCACACACCAATTTTGAATGGAATCGGGCTAGAATCACACAACCCGTTGCCATCTTGAAGCCGCTATCTTAAAATCGTGGATTTTGACAAAAAAATCATGATCTCTGACCCCAAAAATCCCACTAACCAATGTTTATTGAAATCGGGCTAGAACCACATAACTCGTCGCCATATTGAAGCCGCCATCTTGGATTTATGGATATTGACAAAACATCATGATGTCCGACCCCAAAACATCCCTACATACCAAATTTGAATGGAATCGGGATATAATCACAAAACTCGTCCCATCTTGGATTCGTGGATTTTGATAAAAAAATCATGCTCTCTGATCCCAAAGACTCCCGTATACTAATTTTGATTGAACTCGGGCTATACCAAAAAACTTGTCGCCATGTTGGAGCCGCCATTATCAATTTATGGATTTTGACAAAAACATCATGATGTCCGACCCCAAAAACCCCCACACACTAATTTTGACTGGAATCGGGCTATAATCAGAAAAATTGGCGCCATCTTGGAGCGCCATCTTGAATTCGTGGATTTTGACAAAAAAATCATGATCTACGATCTCAAAAATCCCCACACACCAATTTTCAATGGAATCTGGCTAGAATCACAAAACCCGTTGCCATCTTGGAGCCGCTATCTTAAAATCGTGGATTTCGATAAAAAAATCATGATATCTGACCCCAAAAACCCCCATACCAATTTTTATTGAATCGAAATATAATCACAAAACTATTCGCCATATTGGAGCCGCCATTTCAAATTTATTAATTTTGATATGAACCTCATGATGTCCGACTCCAAAAACCCCCACTTACCAATTTTTATTGGAATCGGGCTATAACAATAAAACTGGAATTAATGTATTTTGACAAAAAATTCGTGATCTTTGTCCCCAAATACACCCACATACTAAAGAATAGAATCGAACCATAATCACAAAACTATTCGCTATATTGGAGCCGCCATCTTTTTTTTTTCCATGTTCTGGATCCCACGAAAAGGGATATCCTGTAATGTTCGGAGAACATCGTGGGAACCAAGGGAAAGAAGGTAGGAGTTGGTGTTCTTCTTAAATTTCTGGAGGTTGTATGCCTCGGGGAACACCTCCCTAGGCAATGAGTTCCAAAGCCTCGCTGTTCGTTGGATGAACGAGTCTTTGGAAAGTGATGTTCTGCAGGTCTCCAAAGTGACCACGAAGGGGTGTGATGACTGAACTTGACGGGTTAGTTTCGAAGAGACTGCCAAAGCAGGAACGATTGTTGATATTTCAGAAGAGCATCGCCCATGAAAATATCTATAAAATAGAGACAAATCGCCAACTTTTCTACGGTGTTCCAGACAAGTGAGCGAGTTTGTATGCGAGGCATCACCGACGAGACGAATTGCCCTTTTTTGGACGGAATCCGATAGCCTCAGGATATGTTTAGGTGCCGCGCTCCAAATATGGGAACAGTATTCCAGGACAGGTCGGATCTGTGCCTTATAGATCATAAGCAGCTGAGTGGGGGTGAAATAGCTCTTGGCACGAAACAAAAAACCAAGTTTATGGGATGCACTTTTGGCAATGGACCTCACGTAATTTTCCCAGGAAAGGTTATTGCTGATAGTAATACCAAGCATCGATATGGATGACTTCAGTGGTATGGTTACTCCTGACAAAGTTATGTTAGGCACAGTGAGATCGGCTTTTTTAGAGAAAAGACATGCTTGTGTTTTGTTTGCCTTGAATTCTACCAAGTTATTAGATCCCCACTCGAGAATTGTTGCTAAGTCCATATTTATATTATTAACATTTCTTCCTCGTTCATTTCTGGTTCCACGGGCTGATATAGGGGCCCTGGAAGAGAAAGCGGTATGGAGGGTACTATCATCGGCAAAGCTGTGTACTGGACATGAAGTTGCTTTCAACAGGTCGTTGATGTGAAGTAGAAATAGTGTTGGTGCGAGAATAGATCCTTGCGGAACACCAGCATTTATGAGTAGAGTGTCAGATGAAACTCCATCGACCACTACATGGAGAGACCTGTTTGAGAGAAAACTAGCAAGCAGAGAACACAGCTGAGGGGGCAAGCCATAAGACGGAAGCTTGGCGAGGAGTCCCTGGTGCCAAACTCGATCGAACGCCTTGGAGATATTCAATGCCACAGCTAAAGTTTCTCCATACTTTTCAATAGATAGCTGCCATATATGTGGGACGTAAGCGAGCAGGTCACCCGTCTTCCAGATATTTCATGAGCTCGATGTTAATGGCTTTTTCCATGACCTTTGAAATAATAGATAGCAGTGCGATAGGTCTGTAGTTGCTAGGTAGGGCCTTTCTGCCTTTTTTAGGGACTGGCTGTACCATCTCAAATTTATCAATTATGATATGAACCTCATGATGTCCGACCCCAAAAACCCCCACATAGCAATTTTCATCGGAATCGGGCTATAATAACAAGACCCGTTGCCATCTTGAAGCCGCCATCTTAAATTCGTGGATTTTGACAAAAATCATTATATCCGACCCCAAAAACCCCTACATACCAATTTTTATTGGAATCAGGCCATAACCACAAAACTGGAATTTAAGTATTTTGACAAAAAATTCGTCATCTCTGTCTCCAAATACACCCACATACTATAGAATAGAATCGAACCATAATCACAAAATCAGTCCGCCATATTGGAGCCGCCATTTCACTCAAAATCTTGGACAGGGATATCGGTCTGAAACGCTGGATACATACGCAGGAAAGATTGAAAAAAACTATTTTGAAAAGAGTTTTCCGGAAAAAAAAATCTCGATATAGAGATAGAAAAGTTTGGCCAATCGATTCAGAATGACCGATTCAGTCTAGAAACAAAATTCCGTTCCGATCGGAGAGAAAAAGTTGACAATTGAAATTTTCGAAGCAGCCCTATACCCCTAAATTTCATCGAAAATCCAGAGTGGTCGTAGGGATCTCCGGTTTGGACCAAAATGTTGGAAATGTCGCGTAGATTCCCAAAATATAGCACATGTTGTAATTAGGAGAAAATTATCAAATTGCTTTCATCTGTGCATCCTCCAATCAATTCAGTCGCCTTCGAGCTTATGATTTATACCTATGTCTACTGCTAATGAAATATTATCATCATCGTCGGGTGGGAAATCATTAACGGGGCCTCAAAATTGGATACGTCTCAAGTTTGAGCAATGAGGGACACTTAATGTTATAAAAGGCATCCTGATTGACACTTTCATCAGCCACGATGATCGTATCTTTCATTTGAGTGGGTCGCCTTACTGAAATACTGTATTCGTTTGAGCGGTAGAACTCAATTTTTCGGAAGAGTTGTGATCATACTGTACTAATGTCTTGGTTTACCTGAGTAGGCAGGACGATCAGCGCCACGCATATCATGATGACCATCCAGAGCTGCGAAGGCCAAATGTCAGGAACAAAGTCTCCGTAGCCCACTGTAGAGAAGGTAACTACCACGTAGTAGGTGGCCTGGAAGAGGTTTAGATGACGATGGCCGGCTCTTTGACAGTGCTGGATGCCACATACACTATAACAAACATTATAATACACCTTTTGGAAAGACATATTTCTAAAACACACAGATTCAAGCTGAGAATGGCTTTCACACTTTTAACCCCCCTAAAGTTTCAAGATCATCAATTTTTCTGACAAGATTGAATTCCTAACTTCTAAGTCTACTAAATATTTTTATCATTTTTCTTTTCAAACGAAGAAACATGTATTTCAGGGTTTTTGGAAATTTAACCCTGAAAGGGTAAAAAGGGGGGTTGAAAGTTTGTATATGAGTACTGTAAGTTTATAAAAGTTGGAGTCATAAAAATTGGTATTTGAGGTCTTTGTTATAAATACTTGTTTCAGTGTGAGTATTTTTCTTTTCAGGTCAGCAATTTATACCAAATGGAGAATAGGTCTAAGTACGCTACCCTGTGGAACACCAGATTTTGTAAGAATTATATTTATTCGAGCCTCCTTGTAAATCACTTGGGAATGTCTATCAAACAGGTTGAACTTTCAAACCATTTGTCTCAGACCTTATAAGAGATCTAAATAGTTTTCATATCGGACACCGTAATATTTCTCTCAAATTCAGACAGACCTGATGAGTCTCCATAACCTAATTTCTTGCACATTTTCAATTAGCCAAAGTGCTCCCGTGGACTGTAACTGAGAGGCCAATTTGCGATTTTAATTTACGTTTTAATTGTTTTACGTATATACGCTAAGAGCAACTAGAATGCGAGATCATTTCTAATTTGTTCTGATGTCGAAAGATACTCAGTATTAATTTGGTTACCAGAACGCTAAGACTAGCGTCAATGAATGCCTTCATGGATTCTCGATAGGGGGAGCTGAACGTGGATCGAATTTTGAAATTGATTTGCTTAAGAGGTAACAAACAATTATCTACGCTTTGAAAGGATAACACTGATAAGTATACCAACAAACATAGTTAACAGAATAATTGAGAAAAGAATGTGAGGAATAATATGAATAATAATGGAAGAAACACAATGCGGATTGCGAGAAGATAGTCGTGATATTGATAATCAAACTAGCAAAAAATGAATAACCAAAAATAAAAATAAACACATTTGTTTCATAGACCTCAAAGCATTGGACAAAATAGAATGCAAAACATATGGAACGTACAGGAAGAGAGATTCGCATAGATCACAAAAGTAATCGAAGACTTGTAAGTATAAAAAAATACAAACGAAGTAAGAACCAACAATGGGCAGTATCAAACAAAAACAAAAATGTGTCCTAGTTCACTGTTTTTCCGACTTGTCTAAGATAGAGCCATAGAACAAACTGAAACAGATATGAGCCGTTAACAAGGATATTGACAAGGATAGTTCAAATAACAGTGATGATGTTCGTAGACAATATGACCTCGAAGAAAAATTTGCAATATTGGCAAGTTGAAGTATTGAAGCAAGCTCTAGAAAAAATAAAAAAACATATACAAAACATAAAGAATGATAGTATCGAGAACTAATCATCGTGGTATAGCAATACGTGGAAAACAAAGTAATAAATATTCAGAATCAGATGTGAATGAAACATGATTGTTACGAAGAATGTTCATCATCGACAAATAAAATTTAATTAGTTAAGATAGTTGAGAGTGAGTCCATTCGAGTCATACTCTAGGATATGGTTCCTCCAGAGGGTCTGGAGTCCTGTTGAATATTCGCTGGTTCAGAGGAAATTGAAGAAAGAATCAAATCCACAATTTTTTCTATTCTGTTTGAGACCAAATCATGACGAGACTTTCGTTTTGCCATAAGCTCAACCCTAACTAATTTTCCCATTGGAATGATGTCAGTAATCACCTATAGATGGCGCCACAACCAACAAGGGTTGAAGACCTGAAAGAAACGTCTTTCTTTTCAGAAGTGGAAGGGTTGAATACACTACCTCGTGTTCAATCACCTCATATACACCACATCCATCATACCAATGAAAATATTGAATGTGTAGAGGGACCCTGAGCTACGATTCGATCTGTGACAATTTGGAAAGTTGTAAAACCTGTGTTTCATCTCGAATCTTATCTTTTATTCTCGAGTGTCGTGTAGCGCCCAGTTATTGCTTTGCTTCCCACATAATTCATTTTTAACTGAATTTGGATACATAAACACACCCCTCAGTGCCCAAGCGTGAAACGGCATGTTTTATTTCTCTGAAGAGATAAAATCCTCACAAACTGAAGATGAAACCTATATACTATAAGATAATAGAAATACTGCTGAGATGGTTTGGACATTGGTGTAGAATTCCAAATGAAAGATTTCTACATTCATTTGAGAAGAATTCTATGAATGGAGAAGACTGGTGGAGTTAAATATTTTCCAGATCAAGAGCAATATCAACACCAAACAGAATTAGTTTATCTGAAAAAGTTTTGATGGAGTGAGGTAAATTTTTTGTGAGCCACAGATATTTTTTTTCATATTTCAAAAGATACAGTTTTGTTAGAACGTTTTTTTGTAGATATCCATGATTTTCAAGATGATTACTGAAAGCTGAATTCAACTCAAACAACTTTCCGCAGTTTTTATGAAGATAGGAATTTTCAAAGTTTTGATCGAAAAAAAAACCGGGTGCCTATCAACCCCATGATCATTTTCGAAAACAATTATATCCATGCATTTCAATATCCATTTCAATTCAAATTGCTTTGAGAACAACAATGTGAAGTAGCCTGGGGAATCAAAGAACGTAGAAAAACATCATAATGAAGTGATAATTTGCATTTCCATCGAAAATATACAATTACCTGGTAAAAACGAGGCAGACGAGTGTAGCTGAGAGAATCGTTAATTGTTGCGATAGAGCGGACTGAGACTTCTGCATCGCTCGATGGAGATCGTTCTGAAACACAAAAAAAACGTTCAATCTTGTGAGATATAATTTTATATTATTCAGTCATGGTTATGGTTATGCGCATTGGTGGTCCAATCATTAATATGTTCTTCCATGAAATATTGGATTTCCTGCTATCCAATGAGAATATTATCCTAAAGCATGGTTAGTAGTTATTCTGGATTCAAATACTAGAAATAGGCCAGTAGGGATAGACATGATTTTCCCAAAATTTAATAATAATTATAAAAGTTTCAAAACTTCAGTAGAATAAAGAGGACTTTCATATGATATGTAGTCTGATTTTGCAACCCTTTTTTCTGAACGGAAGATGTTGAAAATCAGGATTTAATGAATTTTCACATCATTAGCACGGCAAAATTTGCAAAAGTTCTGCAAACTTTCGAAGTTTCGGAAAATAGCAATTTACATCCTCTGATAAATTTGCAACCACTCATACAAAACGGAAATGTTTGCTTCTTCAAAAAAAAAATCTGCAAATTCAGAAAAATAACTATAATAATAATTTGCAACCTCTTGCGTCAAACGGAAAATATATTTGTTCATTGAATTGATCTTTTTCATTGAAATAAGTATCGGAATCATTACAAAAATTTCAAATGATGGTTAAAAGTGGAGATGTCCTGACGTAGAATGTTTTTATCAACTTGTAACCCCGTCTGCAACATGGAAATGACGGTAAAACCAGAAGAAAAATATGTTCGTACTTGTACTCTATCAAAAAACTTTTTAATAAAAAATTAAACCAACGAAAAAATCAACTGAAAAGCAAAAAATAAAATAAACCTTCTTAGTCTAAATTATAATTGAGCTCCTAAACTAATGCAAGTAACTGATTTTGAGTCGGCGCCAAACAATCAATTATCGAAGATCATTATCTATGAAAGAAGTCATCAAAACGCAGCCGTGCATCTCGCTGCCATCATTTTACGCTTCACCTAGTTCAATTGCTAGTTTGTTTGGCGCCGACTCAGAATCAGTTACTTACATTAGTTTAGGAGCTCAATTATCATTTAGACTAAGAAGGTTTATTTTATTTTCTGCTTTTCAGTTGATTTTTGCGACGGTTAAATTTTTTGTTAAAAAGTTTTTATTCTTTACTTTTCAGTTCCGTATTTCGTCGGTTCAATTTTTTGTTAAAAAGTTTTTATTTTTCAATTTTTTGTGGGTAAAATCTACCAATTACTACCTACTTGTTTTTTGATTACTTCCAAAATACTTACTTACCCACCTTACTTCAACTATTACCAGTTAAATAATATGATTATCTACTATTACTATTTGTTGTAATATAAATTATTTTCGTTGTTCTGGTTGGTTCATTTCATTACTTTGTATATCATTCCATCCTCTCATAAAATATACTGATTTTGACGGAACAAGAATAATGTCAGTAGCGATCTGTCATTGTCAACTACGTATGTGTGTGTTAATGTTCAATGGTGAAAAATCAATTATCCCCTATTTTTCTACCCGTGAAGGTGGCTAATTCCTTTTGGAATCCAAATACAAGGTATACCCTGTCTATTAAAAAAAGAATCATCCAAATCGAAGAACCCAGTACAAAGTCATGCATGATAGAATCGGGTAATGGACCAGAATTCAGAGGGTGAGTGATCAATATCCTTCATTTCGCTACCCTTAGGGGTGGATTTCATCTTTTAAATTCGGATGGAACCAAAGTCGAAGTACACCCTATCCACTGAAAAAAGAATTATCGGAATCAGACGCCTCAGTAAAAAGTTATGCGTGATCATACATAAAAAAATATGATGTAAAAACATAAAATATACGGGTCGAATAGAGAACCTCCTCCTTTTTGGTTTCGTCGGTTGAAAAATAGCAAAAGTTTTGTGAATCGGGCAGACAACTCATTTTACCAATTAGTGGCAGTAAAATAATTTGCAAACTATGTTACAATTCGGAACATTAGGAATTAAAAAAATATTTATTTTGTTTTGTGTTAACTGAATAATAAAGATTTTTATATACCTGATAAATTACATTCATTGTGTTACCAAGTTAACTATCGACCAAGAAGACTAACGTTTCCGATATGAATTCAAAACATCATATTACAATTAGGAATTTGCATAAAAAATACTCTTGAGTACGTTTGATGGAGGATCGAGAATCTCTCGACACGTTTTCATAATAGTCTTGATTCATCAAAAAATAGAAAATAGAAAATATTGAGATTTAAATCACACTCGTACAGTTATACATTAGTACGATTAATCTACAACTGTGTTACGTCACAGTGTTCTCTTCACAGAGTAATGAATGCACAGCAGTTTAGTAACAAGGTTTATACCAGAATAACAAGAAGACTGACAATTGTATTTTTATGACAATCAACTATTTAACTAACCAAAAACAATGCACATTCATCTAATAGTCCTGGAAAAACAACTGAAATAGAATTGCCTACCAACATGTTTTCCCTCTTTATTTTAAATTTTTTTATAAATCAAGAAAATTATTTTCACGTGTCGATTAAATTTCAGTCCTACATCCGGATTCGATAGAATTTTTCATGTGAAACCACAATTGGAGTAAGAAAGTCGAGTGGAAAGGTAAATTATAATTTTATTCAATTCAAGAAATACATACCTGTACAACAGTGTACAAAATTTTGATTAATATAAATTAATAATAGTGTAAATTATTTTAAAATAATAAAAATAATAGTTTAAAAAAACTAAAAAGCACGTTTTTATAAATGAACCAAACTATTGATACCATGCACCTCATGCTTTTTTTTAAATAAAATACATATTTTTCTTATTTTCTATTTTTTTAGTTTGGTTTTCTATGAAAGCGTGTTTTTTAGTTTTTTTAAACTGATATTTAGTTTTACAGAATAAAAGCGCCAATAATTCGAATAAATTCCATTATATACTGGGTGACCGCGATGTGGAAAAAGAGTCCACCATTTTTTTCTCAAAATAACACCCATTTTGTGGTGATTTGGACGTGTTTCAAAAAAATCAGATTGCAATTCGTCTCAAATTATAAATAGAAGGATCTTAAGAATCGTAAATAAATACACCAAAGTACCAATTCTTTGATTACTCTCGTTTCGGACCTCCATCGTCTCAATTGATTCAAAAGGTTTTCACGACGTTTCGAATGATTGTATCTGCAATCGTCTTCAGGTGAATCGTCTTCAGTATTCACCTGAAGACGATTGCAGTATCAAGCATTCGAAACGTCGTGAAAACCCTTTAAATCAATTAAGACGATGGACGTCCGAAACGAGAGTAATCAAGTAACCACATCGTCTACAACCTTCAAACATACTAATTCTTTATATCGAATTTGGCCCACCAGTTCCCGGAAAAAAAACAAAAACGAGAATTTTTTCTTGGAAACGAAAAACTGGTAAATATATTTTTTTTGTAATATCTGACAGTCGCAGATGATTGCACATCTGGTTTTATGAACACCATGTTCATATATTCACCCAAATCTAAAATTTGCTTTCTACAGGGTGTCCAGAGATGAAACCGACAAAACTTGTGGAGTTATAGGGACTGCCAATATGATTGCAAAATGCCATATACAAATGTCCAAAACCGCTTCGTTACTGACATACAGAGTGATTTGTGAATTTAGACAAAAAATTCAAACCGCCATATTAAATACAGGGATTAGTCGATTTGATTTAAATTTGGTACATGAATGGCTTCAACAAGTAACCCTTCGAACGAAACCAATATCAGGACCGTAATATTCTTTTTTTTTCCATGTTAATTTCTCGTAAAAATAACTCACCCTGTATAATAATTATCGAAAATCTGAGCTCAGATTCGAAATCTACGGAAAAAATCCAACAAGAAATGAAAAATAAAAAAATCTGGCACCATTTCAGTTATTCCGTAATAAATTATTATTTTCAATGTTTTCACTCAAGAAATTAATTGTCGGATACAGTGCCATATAAAATGGGTTAATATAATAAATATTTACGAAACCAAAACATGAATATTGTTATTCTCATTGATTAGTTCGTAGTAAAATTTTATAAAATACTCTCATAACCCAAAAAAACTGAAGAAGAAATTTTGATAGGACCGGAATGAGTCTTTTTTATGTTAAGTTCTTGTAAGAATAACTGACCTAGTAAAACAATTATCAATAATCTAATCGCAGATTTGGAATCTCAATAAATTTTCAAAGTGAAGCCCTCCAGCATCAATACATTTTTGAGAGCTTGCAACTAGATGATTCACTGATTTTCGAATTATGTGAGGGTTATTTCTAACACTATTACATGCAGCAGTAATTTTCTCTAATAAATATTCTCTATTTCTAATTTCTTCATTATACACTTCCGATTTCAAATAACCCCATGAATAGTAGTCTAGGGGTGTTAAATCAGGGGATCGTGGTGGCCAATTTACTGGACTTCCACGGCCGTTCCATCTGTTGAGGTAAGTGGCATTAAGATAGTTTCCAACTGGAATTGAAAATTGAGGTCCAGCACCATCATGCTGAAACCACATATCACGGGTATTTAGACTTTGCAATAGATCCGGTGAAGTATTGGCCAAAAAATTTAGGTAAACATCACTAGTTAACCGTCTGTCAAGTACGTGAGGTCCAATCGAATGATTAAAACGATATGCGTGGTACATGATCACCCTCTTCAAGCGTTTGCACTCTTTGTTTGTGGTGTGGATGCAAACCATTGTTTCTTCATGTTTTCCATACACGCATATGAGGTAGCACCAATTGCCTACTCATTCTTCTTACGATACTAGAAGGATTATCATTTATAGCGTCCAGTATCTGCTCTTCGTGATGAACATTAATTCTTCGAGGATCTTCTCGTCCTCTATTTGGTGGAAACTTTTCCTTTTTCCCTAATACTTTGAGGTACCTCAGCAAAAGTTGAATGATGTGGTACGCGACGATTAGGATAGCGACGTCTGTATTCCCTTCTTGCAGACTGCCCATTTCCTTTGCAAAGCCCATACACAAATAAAATATCTACGTATTCCTCATTAGTGAAATGAAACGGCATCATAAACACACTCTAAGAACTATAGTTTAAACTTGAAAACACTAAAATAATGAGTAAACACCAACAAAACTAACGATAATGACAGTTTTCATAATGGAATTCGAGATTTGACACTTGACACAAGCCTACTGTATTTAGACAAACATTGTAAGCTACTGATACGAATTTATTCTTCGGTTTTTTTGGGTTATGAGAGTATTTTATAAAATTTTACTACGAACTAATTAAAGAGAATAACAATATCTATGTCATGGTTTCGTAAATATTTATTATATTAACCCAATTCTGATGGTACTGAATCCGACAATTAATTTCTTGAGTGAAATAATCGAAAATAATAATTTATTACGGAATAACTGAAATGGTGCCAGAAACTTTTTCAACAAGTCCCTGTAGGATTTATTCCGTAGATTTGGAATCTGAGCTCAGATTTTCGATAATTATTATACAGGGTGAGTTATTCTTGATAGAACTTAACATGGAAAAAAAAGAATATTCCGGTCCTAATATTGGTTTCGTTCAAAGAGCTACTTCTTAAGGCCTTTCAGTTTAATTTATGAACCAAATTTAAACCAAATCGGATAATCCCTGTATTTAATATGGCGGATTGCATTTCACAAATTACTCTGTACGAAGCGCTTTTGGACATTTGTATATGGCATTTTGCAATCATATTGGCAGTCCCTATAACCCCATAAGTTTTGTCGTTTTCATCTCCGGACACCCTGTATGCCTCCGGCTCTGTTGTAAAAGGGCGAGAAACTTGAAAATGGGCAAAAATAGTCATCATTGTAAAAGTTCAGTGAATGGTGATTTCAGTTTTCTCGGTCAAATCACCATTATCTCACGGCTATAACCTTCCCAACTTGTAATGCTACCAGTATCAAGCAATGTATGCCTACGTAAATAAAAAGTCGATTACTATCTCGCTTCACCTATCGAAATTTTCCGAATGTAAATAGTGGTCACATAAATCAGCACAAACATGCTGAAAACGGATTGTGGCCGAGAAATCTCCGTATTATGGAATACGTGATGTGTCGGGTTTCGACAGGATCCTCAGCCGATCTATTTGCATAATGCATTCAAATTTGAGTCCAAATATTTGTCAGCAGGAATGTATGTATGCATGAGTTCACATTTTGTGTAAGCACACAGTGCTTCGGAGCTTTGTAGACTGCACAAATATAGAGAAGTAGTGGATACCGATGTGTTCTTGCCGATGTATTCTTGCCCAAATGATTTCGTTGAATGTGCATGGGGATCGAATGCTGAAGATTGGAAAGAACCAAATGCATCTGTCAGAGATGCCGTGTCTAGCTCACTTTTTTGTCCTTACCATGTTGCAGCAGTTGGTTATGAAGTGAACTATACAGAGGGTTCAATTCGTGTACTATTCTAATCTCTGAAACAATTCCGACTGATAATGATAATATGAAAACATGATCCAATTATAAAAACGCATTGATAAGTCTTCATAAATTATACCGAATAGCCAAGTTAAAAACACATAAAGAAGTGTGTGAAAGAGGATGACAAATTCGTTTTCATGCTTGCATTCAGATATTGAGTGTGTAATTACTAAAATCAATTGCTAGATAAAGTTCATTACAATACGAAAATGGAATTTGCGTCCGAGAGAAATACATGAAATAGGACATTGTGGCATATTGGACAAATTATTAAATTGAAGAAAAAAAAATCCTCAAGCGGGAGTCGAACCCACGGCCTTCTCATCTCTAGTCAGACGCTCTACCAACTGAGCTATTTGAGGACATAGGAACCGCCGCATATTTGTGAATAATTTTTTCCCATAATTTAATGTTAGTCTTGGAATCAATAGAAAAGATCGAAAGTAATTATCAAGACCCGTTAACCTTTCACTCTAACATCATCGTCGATGTGACGATTCCATAAGGGGTCGTCCATCAATCACGTGATGTTTTTTAGCAACTTTTTAACCCCCCCGCCTCCCTGGTGATACGTAGTGAGATTCAAGACTAACCCCCCTCCGCTACCCAAAATAACGGGTATTTTTTCAGTACAAAGTATCTTAAAAAAATTAAGAATATTATCTTCAAATACAGGTATGATCTAATTTAATTCTGGAAAATTAAGGACCGTGATAAAAATGTCCAGACATTCATTAAGGTTGCAAGTTGTTTTTGACTGGCATAAAAATAATGAAGGAAAAGTGTAATCATGTGAAAAACATATAATTGTACTGGTACATGAACATATTCAATAGACATTGTCCACGGACCATCATATTTGGGTACTTTTGACCCATGAAAAATATATAAAAAAAAAATCGAAATAATATTTTTTTTTAATTCTTTATACAATAGTTAATAACATTCTTAATAGAGATTTGAAAAAATTTCATTGATTATACCTGTTTTTTAATTATCAATTTCGCGCGCTCACAAGTATGCATCGCTTACCTTTAAGTATCGCCGCCTCTCTCTGACTCATGCGCTGCATCGGCCTCTCTGTTTCCTGAATCATTATTTATCATTTATCTTAAAAACTATTAACTTTCTCAAGATTGTTAGAGAGAGCAATGTTATTAACAATTAAATTGTCTACAATTTGTTTTTGACAAAAATTTTTCTGGAATCAATTTTACAAACGTTATTTAAGCATGAATCGGAACATGTAATTAAAATTACTTTTTTATCAGTTTATATTATTTTTTGTCATTAAAACAGAAAGTAATTACATTGAATAACTTCTTCAAACGAAGGTTATAGATGTAGAAGTATGAAATAATAAAACAAGATTAAAAAAAAAGGTATTTATTTATTATCAATATCATTTTTATATATTATATTCTTACAGTCTTCTGAATCACAGCCACATAGAAGTATGCAACTAATATTATTTTTTTTTACAGTAACAAGCTTTGGTTTTACAGGCTTTCTCACAATTGCACGGTTTTTTAAGATCAGTTGGAAATGGGCTTTTGTTCATAAATAAAGGTAGCAAAGTACTATTCTCCAGTTTGTATCCAAAATTCGTAAAATCTAATGTTTTATATTGGGGATTCAACGCTTTTTTCCAAATGTAGTTTGAGCAGAAGCTCTAAGTGCATGCAAATGCAAGGCATCTGATGTGCACGGACTTTTCGATAAATTAATATTAGTTCCAAAGCAACGAGAAAAAATAATTTGTCTAGCTTCATCCGCGGAGTTACCTTTTTTACCCAAAATATTTAAATACAATGTTTCTAAGCCTTTCAACTCCTTAGTACTTAATTCTAAGCCATTGCCAAGAGGGACTAAGACATCACGATTTTCTTTTATTTGTATCAGTTCTAAAGCTTTTTTTTTGTGGCAATTTTACTAGTCGTATCACAACCCGTAAATGCGTGAAAGCAGGTAAAATTTCACAAACCGGGTACGTTAGAGAATCAGCTGCTTTGTGACACGAAAGAAATCGTGATTTTTTATTATTAATTTCCATCCATAGTCCAGAACAACCACTTTTTTTCAACCGTGACCAATAATAAATACTTAATACAAAAATATCAGTGTCTACACTGTAAATTATTATTTCAGAATTCAACTGAACATTGTAAGCAGCGTGACAAAAAATTCGAGTATCAGCTTCAATGTGATTGTTTAGTAATTCCGGTACCTCCTTGAATACTATAACATTTACAAACATCATCAAAGCCGCCAGAAATAATTAATTCTTGATTATCAGTTAGTGAAACGTACTGTAAAACATGCTTAAATAACGTTTGTAAAATTGATTCCAGAAAAAATTTTGTCAAAAACAAATTGTAGACAATTTAATTGTTAATAACATTGCTCTCCTTAACAATCTTAAAAAAGTCAATAGTTTTTAAGATAAATGATAAATAATGATTCAGGAAACAGAGAGGCCGATGCAGCGCATGAGTCAGAGAGAGACGGCGATACTTAAAGGTAAGCGATGCATACTTGTGAGCGCGCGAAATTGATAATTAAAAAACAGGTATAATCAATGAAATTTTTTCAAATCTCTATTAAGAATGTTATCAACTATTGTATAAAGAATAAAAAAAAAAAATATTTCGATTTTTTTTTTTATATATTTTTCATGGGTCAAAAGTACTCAAATATGAGATTTTTTGAACCTTTAAAAATTCATATCTCTAAAAATATTAACTTTATCGTGAAAAGTCATAGGGCCTTTTTTATTTGTATTTTAATAAAGAATATAAAAAAAATTTGACCGGTTGAAAAATAATAATTCCTTGCAATTGTTTAAACAATTTCGGTTTAAACAATATGGCACGGGGTTGCCCCATGGCAACATGCATTTGTATCATCAGTAGGGCAATTTGAAGAGGATCGCATGAAAAAATTGAGGTGGAATAGTTTTCGGTACTCATGCGCCGATTCCTCCTAGTCTAAATGCTCTTGCTGCTATCATACCGTAATATTTCTGTCTTATAACACTCTGTAGGTGTTATATATATTTTTTTGTTGCTCCCAGGGTAAGCTGTTTGATTTTTTTGTGTGTTTTATAAATTTCAATTTCCTGGATGAAAATAAAACATTAAATTTGGTCTGACTTCTAGGATGAGAGCCTATATTTCTATATGAACGATTTTTTTTTCAAAGGCCTTGCCATTTACAGATTGATACAATGTTGCAACTACATCCAGAATATTATCATCTGGGGACATTAACATGGAACCGTTGACGACTTCGTTTGTGGGCGTTCGTAAGTAAATTTTGATGACTACGTGGAACGCCAGAATGAACTTTGACTTGTATTCCTCGCCACGAGAGAAATTTTTGACCAATCAAGATGCAGAGTATAGCGTCGGTTCAGCTTGACGGGCATCTGAATATTTGTAGACCGGGACTTATTCGTGCGGACTGGAACAGAAAAGTCCACAGACAGGGTTGACTCTTTTTTGAGTCAATCGCGCCCTGCGCGAGGCTTGGCGACTTGATCGCCCAGCAGCTAGCGAATTCCTGTTTGTTATTCGAATTATTCTTCATATACCCTGGTTACTGCAGCTGCCCTTATAATATGTAAGAAACATACTTTTTTTTTAAAAGTGTGGCTATACTTTACAAGACGAGTTGAGATAAAATAAGAAGGTATGAAAATTTCATTATGTACCTAATCGGGCGTACGAATTGATTTAGTTCGCCCATTTTACGATATAAATTTTTGCTAGGAAAAATGAAGAGAGTTCTTATATGATTGCCATTCCTAATAAAACGGAAAACGGTCAAAAGACCTGTTACTCGTTCCAATTGGTGACAGCGTCGAGAAAATTACTTAAGGATTAATTTCTTCTTGTTATGTGAAGTTAAAAATGTTATCATTTTTTATATAAAACAAAGAGATAGTCTAAAGACCATTTCTCTCTGTACACTCTGTCGTTTGGCACTACTTGTTCAGCGTGATATTATTAACCGCACTGGTAATTTATGGTCCGACTTTGAGTAAAGCTTTGAATGTGAAATTAAACAAATGTTTATTTAGGATAACCAATTCTATGAAGACTAATTGGTATACCCCAAAGTCAAAATTCAATCACACACACACGATTCTATGGATTGAGTCATACTTGTATTATATTCATATATATCACTATCTGAATAATTTCATAGATGATTCAGCATATGATTCATAATATGTTAATTCCGATTCACACTGATTCAATTTATTAATTACATATTTGCTAACTTTAGGCGATCTGATTAACTTCTGAAGATTTAATATTTGATTGATTTGTTACTTTTTCAACTGCATATAATCGTGCTAAAAAAATTAAATTTCAAATGGCTACTGGTGCCGTAAAGACTTCAACTCGAATTTTGATACTGATTTACTTCTGTTGTTGGTATTTTTCTTATATAATTAGATAATCCTTGAAAGTAGCTGGGCAGGATGAAAGTTCATTAATGACGTCTTGAAATGTCTATCATATGTTGAGAGTCAAAATAACGAAGGGCGAAATACCAGTTTTATGGTCTGCCCCTGCAAAGATTCACTTAACTCCAACATTTTTTATGAGATATTACCCTGGTAATTATTGGCTCGATACGTGATGAGGCTTTCAACTTCATCATTTATTCTGATTTAGTATAAGAGATTTTCCCCGGTTGTATGATCTTATAGCTAATATTGACTGGACCTTTCTTGAAGCTTTCGATAGATCAAATGATGCATATACTTTCACGGAAAAATGTATAATGCATTGGATCAATGTGTACCCCTACGAACTGGTAACGTCAAGTGTAAATATCCGCCGCCGTGGTTCGACAGGGAAATTATTCGTCTAATACGCCTCAAGGCTAAGCATTGCCGTTCATTCAAAAACAGCGGGAACATTGCTGCCCGAGATGAATTCACTCGTTTGAGGGCAAAGATCGAGTCTGACGTTGACAATTCGTACAAAAAATATGAGAAATCTGCTGAAAATGACATGAAAGACAACCCAAATAAATTTTTATAAACAACAAAAAAGAATCAACTGGCATATCTGACAGAATGACCTACGAAGGACAATCTTCTGAAACTCATCAGTACATTCTCAATAGCTTTGCTGATTTTTTCTCCAAATCATACCTTATTAGTTCTCAAAATTTAGTCATGGTGATCCGCATTCACAAGTCCTGAACATTCCCTACTTCGAAGAAAATGAAGTGTTGGCAGCTTTGAAACAGCTGAAACCGAAAACGACTACGGGTCCCGACAGCATCCTTGCACTAATAGTCAAAGACTGCGCTTATGCCCTGGCTAATCTACTGACAAGCCTGATAAATATCTGAGTCGAAACTCGTGCCATCCGAGACCTATGGAAATTGTCTAAAGTTCGCCCAATTCATGGAAAAGGGGATAAGTCTGATGTTGAAAATTTCAGAGCCATATCAATAATATGTAATTTTGCTTGAGTGTGAAATCCTCCTGTACAGCAGGTTATATTCTCATCCGAGCAATCAAATCTCATCACTCCAACATGGTTTCATGAAAGGTCGCTCGACAACCACCAACCATCTCAACATCACTCAATATATTGCAGAAACTACTGATAGGAGAACCCAAACCGATGTCATTTATACGGACTTCTCGAAAGCATTCGACAAACTTGATCATGGAATATTACTATCAAAACTGAACAGGTATGGCTTTTCTCAGACCCTCATCGAACTCTTTGTGTCATACCTCACTGACAGGCGTCAGTATGTCATATTCAATGGCTTCAAATCTGTTGAATATACAGCTACCTCAGGTGTACCTCAAGGAAGCAACCTTGGTCCACTCCTCTTCAACGCTTTTATAAATGACATAGTTCAGGTCATTGACCTCAATTGCTCAATATACGCGGATGACCTTAAATTATTTTCTGAGATTGATGGGATAGAAGACTGTCCTCAATTGTCTCTTAACCTGAAACGCATTGAGCAATGGTGCTTCCGTACTAAGCTTCCTTTTAATGCAAGTGAATGTAATGTATTATATCAATATTCAATCAACGACATTCCTCTCCAACGGCCTGTCACATACACCGATCTTGGTGTTATTTTCGACACGAAATTATCTTTTACCCCTCATATTGAAGCCACTCTGTCTGCTGCAAACAGAATGTATGGATTCATTGCGCGTATCTCTAAAGATTTCTCCGACCCATCTACATCAAAAACGTTATCAAAATTAGAATACGCATCTTTAATCTGGAACCTACATCATCAGTTATATATAGAGAAGGTTGAATCGGTTCAGTGTCCCTTCCTCAAACTCCTATCCTATAAAACGGACAACGTATATCCACCAATTGGCTTACCCCATGATGCATTGTTGGCTAGACACGCTATGAACAGCCTAAGGTGCCTTCGTGATTGTCACTCCACAATTTTCCTCATCAACAACCTAATTATTGACCCACATAATTTGCAAAAACTCAATTTCAATGTACCTAGACCATCGTCTAGAGTAGACAACACGTTTTATTTACCAACACCACGAACAGATATCTTGAAATACTCACCGCTGCATAACATGTGTGTCAATTGCAATTCTGCAAGTTGTCAGATTGATATTTTTGACTGTTCAATCTCTGCGATTAAATCCTATTACTTTAGCTAAATCTCGGTATGTATTATTACTTCGTTAATTTGTTATTTTGTATTGTACTGTATTTGTAACTTATACTCCTGTTCTGTAGTTGGGTGTAACTTGTAGAACAGTGTATCAATAAATAAATAAATAAATAAATAAATAAATAAATAAATAAATAAATAAATAAATAAATAAATAAATAAATAAATAAATAAATAAATAAATAAATAAATAAATAAATAAATAAATAAATAAATAAATAAATAAATAAATAAATAAATAAATAAATAAATAAATAAATAAATAAATAAATAAATAAATAAATAAATAAATAAATAAATAAATAAATAAATAAATAAATAATAAATAAATAAATAAATAAATAAATAAATAAATAAATAAATAAATAAATAAATAAATAAATAAATAAATAAATAAATAAATAAATAAATAAATAAATAAATAAATAAATAAATAAATAAATAAATAAATAAATAAATGAATAAATGAATAAATGAATAAATGAATAAATGAATAAATGAATAAATAATAAATAAATAAATAAATAAATAAATAAATAAATAAATAAATAAATAAATCATTATCAAATTTATGATTATTTTCAATTAGTCTTCCACGCGCTGGTTATTTTTGATTTTTTCCGGCTGTGATGCTTCCAAAGCTATTATTAAAATTTGTACTCGGACAGATTCCAGTTTCAATTTGATATTATATAATTTTTGTTTTTATCCACTTTAATTATTCCTAGAGGGTAGGCATTGTTGTTGTCTCGTATAACTCGTTTTACATTTTTTCCTGTATTGTGTGAGTACTGTGAATCCATCTCAGGGTATTCCGTTTCTTCTATTGCTGTGCCGATCATCTTGTATACACACTATCGTCAATCACGTTTAATTGGAATGTCAGATAGAGGAAAGCGTCTAGTACGACTTCATGTTGTAAAGAGTATGTTAGTATTCTCACAGTGCTACATAGAAATTGGCGACGAGAATGGAATAATCACAAGTGACAAATTTGATAAATTATTTAGTGTTGTCAGCATTTGACGTTCGCGGTGGATCTTGAACTGCATGTATCTTAGCTGAAGGCTTACTTATGTTATTGTATTCAACCATATGACTCTGCTATTCAATCTATTCCAAAAAACATTCCAACAGTAGAGCAGTTGTGCTTGTTACCATGTAAATCACATTTCAAGAGTCTACGGAGACATTATTCTAGAGTTCTAGCGGATTTATCACACTTTTTATTATCGAAAATTGCAAAAGAATCAGACAACAAAGCAAAATGTGAGAAACTTGATGTTTGAACTATGTTTTCGGGATGAATTGGCCTCAACTGTCAACTATAAGTACAATTCCAATTTTTGCAAAACAGAAAATACTTACGAACATATTTTCCAGAGCATGCTTTGCCAGCCAGCAATTTAGAAATACTGGAATGAAGAGGTTTCGTAGTGGTGGGTAGAACAGCTGAAAATAAAATAAAATATTTCAATGTTATAGGACATTTATTTATTATTTTTTTATGATTAAAGACAAAGTCGTCTCTACAAACGGATAATTCTTCATAAATTGGACATAAACTCCAAGATAAGACATGTTTCGAATGTATATACTTTCATTTTCCATTTTTCTGTAAATATATGTGTTACTATATAAGTGTTTGTAAAAATATTTTTAAATTTTGTAATTATTTTAAATCTTACTTGAATGATGAATGTAATTATTCTTTAGGAAACATTCTGTACAATAGACGAGAAATAATGACCCATGCGCAACCATTTGGTCCTAAATGGGTTTCTTTCTCTGTTTATATACAAATGACACCCAGAGTCTTATGCCATTGTTATAAACATTTTTAATGCGAATAAACTTATTATTATTATATTCAGTTAGGTAATACATAGAGAAAGGAAAAATGTGGTGGAGAAAAAACCGTAAAATGTAAAAAATGCAACAACAAACTAGCATGGCACACTAAACAAACTTTAAGGTTTTTAAATTTGGGGGTAGATCCCCAGAAAAAGACATTATCCAGCATAATCTTATCTGATGATGATCTCAACTCGTACAAGTTTTCATTAGGTTCTGAGGGTTGGCAAAACAACTAAGAAAGCAATCTTTGGTAGAAATTCATTATATCTCAAAGTGGAGTGCTGATTCACTCTACCTTTCATAACCTTCTAAGTATTACATAATTGTAGTTTTTAATTTTTCCTCTCCATAATGTTTCAACATCAGCTGAAGATGGTTTCGTCTGGTACCGAAACATGTCCCCTTTCGCTCTTGATTATTTAGAGTAAATAAATGTTGTGGAGACGATTTTGAGATTATTTCCCTCTTCTTCATCTGAGAAAGCGGTTGAAAACAAAGAAACAAACAATCCAAGGTCACTTTCCCCACTCTCGTATAGTGGTGTAATTATTGCTAGTTTTCAGTGAGACGGAAATATACCATCGAATGTCTTCATAGATTGCACAGAATTTTATTGTAAATAAAGAAAAACTACTCACCGTTAACGTGAATGGAATCGTATTGACTACCTCTAGGATGAAATGAAAGGACAGCAACTGCTGCCAGATGTTTCCCTGCAACAAAAATTAAATCATGTTATTGTATTTTTTTGTATGATATAGAAATTGTACCATAAGTAGATGATGTTCGTTTAGAAGAAGAGTTTTGATTCTCACTTATGTTTAATAAAGAGAAAATGATTGGGGGAAGAATGAGGTTACTCTGCTAATTATTAGAGTAATTAATTCAATCAATTATTGGAATACTCTTCATATCCCTAATTACATTTGTATGCTACCTTCTCTGATCATTCAACATGAAAATGTAACAAAATGCAATATCTATTTTGAATGAAATATTTACTTTTCCAAGATTCGACAAAATTCACAGTTTACAATGCGGTGTTCGGAAAACAAGATATTTGAGATTATTCCTTTCAACCCATCGAAGACACTTTACAGATATTCATATGTTTATTTTTTCTAAATGGATTCAAAAGAGGGCGAATACTCAAATCATTTGAATAGACTATTTACAAGCATATTTTCGGTCATAGAGCAGGTGCCCCTTCATAGCAAAAATTGCACAAAATATCTCACGAAGAGTTGATTCGGTTCACTGGTAGCTATGAGAAAATTATTGACACTTTCTTTGGGTAACTTGTTGACGATTGGAATTTTCCAGGGTAGGACGTAGCCTAAGTGAAATTAAAATTATAGCAATTCTAGTCTTTGAAAGAAATAATAAGAATTAAAATAAACCAAAAAAGCGTGAGATACTTGATATATCTTGATATCATTATGAAAAGTAAGTGAAGAGCAACCAACGCATTTTTCACATAACAGGAAATTTTTTGGTCAATTACTTTATTCATATTATTTTTAACTTTTTAGTCCTCATTGCCATATGAGCTTGTTCTTTTGAACTATAATTTCATTTTTTAGTACATATTGCTACATAAAAAATAAAAATAAAAATTTTAATGACAAGCTTTTATACAAATACACTAAGAAGGAAAAAAAATATTTCATTGTTTGATCTAGATTATTCTGTGAGTAACAGATTCAAAAGCTTGCCGCGCAGAATTACCTATTTTGTATCCGCGGCAAGCTTTTGAATCTGTTATTCACAGAATAACCTAGATCAATTAATGACAGAAATCATCATTTCCTTTTTCGTGCATTTGTATAGAAGCTTGTCTTCAAAAATGTTTTTTTTTTCATAATTCTTATTTTAAACTTTTATTTTATTTTTTATTATCAACAAATGTTGAAGTGTTTTTATTTTTTTTTCCGTTTATTCAATTTTAATTTTCCAGTATTTATGATGTAAAATAACTAGTTTAGTAATTTCTATCTACGAGTGATGAAAGTAACATTTTTCGAAGCGAGAGAACAGTTTACCAGCCGAGGCTGGTAACTTTTTTTACAACCCTGTTCATATCATAATAATATGCTGAAGAAGAACGATGAACAAATATTTTATTTTCAATTGAAAATAACAGAATTTCTTTAAATTACTTATGATTTAAATATTGGTTAATTGTTACATTCGAGCAATCATTCAAAATTATAGGAGTATTGAGGTAGACGATGCCACATCTGTTATGTTGTTAACTGATGTCACTCCAGATGAAGATGCGCCGTAATCGGATAGCGTTGTATTTTGTATGGATTGTGAAATTTTAGTTTGTATTTGATTCTTGCTGCTAACTGATTGATGAACATCATTTTTTAGTTGATATACACAAATATGACAACATGCTGGTTGAGGGTGATTTTGAGTTCTCAATAGCTTACAATAAAAAGAATAATTTGTATATAATATGTATGTATAGAGCGCCTTCAGGTGTAACAAGTGATACATACATATTCCTTGAAAGGCTGGAAATACTTTTATCATCTCTACCACTCAGAGCTAAAATCATTCTTGCAGGAGATCTTAAAATAGATTTCTCCCAAAATTGTACATTCACTAATATCCTACAAAATTTATTCATCAGCTTCGATCTGAAAATGCATATTGGAGAACCAACTAGAATCACAGACAAGTCTGCTACGGTAATTGACTATGTTTGCTCAAATTTTATTGACAAATCTGATACGAGAGTTATTTCTGCAGGCTTATCTGATCATGAAGCAATTCAACTTAACTTTTCACTCAATAGAGAGAAAAGACATGTTAAATTCAGAGAAGGTAGAATCTTCAGCAAACAAAACTATAAAAAATTCAAACTTTCATGTGAACAGACAAATTGGAACATTATAATAATTGCTTCTGACCCTGTTACTCTCTTTCAACAAATTCTAAGTAATAAATTTGATGAATGCTTTCCACTTAAAAAATTGAAAATAAAAAACAAAAAGCCTTGGATAACAACAGGATTAAAAGTTTCTGCAAAAAACTTCAGATCCCTGCGTACAATTAAGAAATTTACATCAAATACAAACTTTCTGCAATATTTTAATAAATATAGGAGTATTTATAGGAATGTAATCAAGCTAGCTAAGAACAATTATTACTCCAACAGGATGGAACAATCAAAAAACAAACCTAAAGAGAAATGGGCAATTATTAACGAATTACGGGGAAAAGGAAGTATATCGACAACAGCGGAGATTAGTAACATAAACCCTAATACATTGAATGACTACTACGCTTATTGAAAAACTATCTCGACAATACTTCCTGCCAAACCTATTTTAGATTAATGCCTACAAATGTTCACGAGATAAAACAAACACTAAGGGAAATAAAAAACGATAAATCCTTCGGATTGGATGGATTAACTAGGAGACTATTACAAAACCTACCATTCAAAGCGCTATCCGCACTAGCAGATGTGATAAATAAATCTTTTGAAACTGGAGTATTTCCCTCAGGCTTAAAGACGGCACTTGTTATACCTCTTTTTAAAGGTGGTAATACTACCCTCCCATCAAATTTCAGACCAATCTCGTTGCTGTCCACAATTTCTAAAATCATAGAAAAATTAGTTAAGAAAAGATTGTTACTATTTTATCAAATGGAAAATATTAAACGAATGTCAATTTGGGTTTCAGAATTCTAAAAAATACTAATGACGTAATTTTCTTTTGAAAAGGTATACATGAGCTTGAATGAAGGTGAAGCAATTGCAGCAGTGTTTTGCGATTTTTCGAAAGCTTTCGATTGTGTTAACCATGAAATACTGCTTCAGAAAATGCATCACTATGGAATAAGAGGAACATGTCTCGATTGGTTTAGGTCATACCTCGAGAATAGATCGCAAATAGTGAAAACGAACGATGTGAGTTCTGATCTTTCGACACTATATTGCGGAGTACCCCAGGGATCTGTTTTGGGCCCGATCTTGTTTTTACTGTACATAAACGATCTCGCTACAATAAATATTGAAGGATCCTTCACAATTTTCGCTGATGATACCACATTGTTATGGCATGGGAAAAACATTAATATCTTGAAACAAGTGGTCTCTTCAGATTTAAAGAAAGTTAAGCAATGGTGTGATTCAAACTTGCTCTGCTTCAATCTGGATAAAACCAAAATTGTTAACTTCAAATTCAGCTATGATAACTTACTACTTGATGGTATTAATATTGAAGAGACACTTTGTACTAGGTTTCTTGGCCTGCACATTGATAACAAGCTGAAATTCAATGAACATGTCACATCTTTGTGTAAGAAGTTAGCTTCCGGATCTTTTGCTGTTAGAATTGTTGCCAATGAACTTGACATATCTACAGCCAGATCCACATACTTTGCCCTTGTAGAGTCCCATCTAAGATATGGCATTGCGTTTTGGGATTTTGTAATCAAACACTCCTAAATCAGGTATTTGTACTGCAGAAGAGATCTCTTAGGTACTTGTGTAGGGCTAACTACAGGGATAGTTGTAGACAACTTTTGTTCAACAAAGAATTTTAACAGTAATAAGCATCTTCATTCTGAAGTGGTATGCCTGATTCACAAAAAATATGTTACTGATTCTTCTGAAAATAGACCTTACAATACCAGACAGAGCTGCAATATTCACCTGCCAATACCTAAACTGAATTTAACAAAACACTCTAATATGTATGAAGGAAAAAGAATATTCAATCACTTGCCACAGTTAATTAAAAACATTTCAGATCATAAACTCTTCAGAAGATCAGTTAAAAATATGCTTCTTGAAAAGGCTTTTTATAGCCTGCAGGAATATCACGTGAACATGTCTCAAATACCGTAAAGTGATGTTAAAATAATTATTATGTAAACACTTTTGTTTTGTTTTTTTTTTTCTCTCTCTCTCTTTTTTTTGTGTTTTATCTGCTTTAATTCTATTTTTAACATGTACGACGGTGCATATATATGTATATGTGAATACTTATGTTATTTGCTTGACGAAATTTTGTATATATTTGATGCAATTGCTTTTATAGTATGCAAGGTTATTATTATTATTTATTTATTAATTATTTTTTTTTTTCTTTTTTATAATTTTAAGTCTTCTACCAATCCTTTTATTAATAACCATATTTTTTATCTTACTTTGTCAATGAGAAATTCTTGGAAATAAAGTATATCTATCTTCTTCTATTTCTATCATATTCCTCCGCAACGTTACTAGATTTCCGGCCTCCATGCTTTTTTAATTGAAGTAAATCACCTCCTGCATCGACTAATAGCTTTTCGGAAGTTCTACGCAAACAATGCCCAGGAAATTTTTGGGGATCAGGCAAGTTTAAATATTGAGCTATTTGCATAGGAAATTTACTGAATTTATTTATTCCCACAACCTATCTAGTACACTTTCCGTTCTGGTAGTTAATGAAGAATTTCGAATTTATTTTGTCCATATCTAGTAGACGGAGGTTCATATACATTTTAGAAATCTCGTAGAAGAACTCAAAAATGTGGAAGGAACGCGGTACTTTTGTTTTTGTATTACGTATTGTAACTAAGAGTATCTTTTACATCATTGACTGGCAAATTTTTTAATCCATGCCAATGAAAAGCCCCCGAAATTCCAAAAACTAAGGCTACCTACAAACGTTAATATTAATATCATTAGGAACTTGTCGCAATAATAAAGTAATTAATTTACCTTAGTCATTGGGTATTAGGAGTCGGGTGCATTCTTTAAAGAAGTGTGTATGTCATCGGAAGAAAAATGTTTAGACTTTGGTCTTTTGAAACCATCAGATTTTCGTTTAAAAAAAGAACGTAACTTGGAATATTTACTGATATCGATATTATTTTCAATCGATAAAGTGGTTCTGAACATCGAATACATAGACCATAGCATCGATGACTTAAATTTTATTGACAACCATCCACAATAAGCAAGCAGCACAGTTTTTGGAAATGAATTAACGTGATAATTCAGCTCTCCAATCCATGAATTTTGCAATAATCTCTTTTTAGATTTTACTGGTAATAAATCCAAAGAGGTTCCCTCAGCTAGATTTGCTATTTCTGGTGGTGCATTTGGAAAATCTAAATCACTTTCCGAATCAGAAATCATGATAACTTGAAAAACTGACGGTAAAAACTGACAAGTCTAAACAATTAACGAGGAACGTCAAACTAATTAAACCAGGCAACTAGATATAATTTTTTTTTTAATCTCACGGTATTTTTACGATTCTATTTTGCTTTTTAATTAAACAAAAGTTGTGAAATGCATTCCTGTCTTTGTTTATTAATAACTTGAAGTCATCAAAACATTATATACGAGGGCGGGAAATGAATGAAAATATAAATTTAACTTTCGTCACTAGAAACGAAAGTTAACGTTATGAGAATTTCTCTCACTTGCGACGGAAATCACTTTTTCGCTGAAGGTATTCTATTACAAAATTATGTTTTTTCGTAAAGGGTTCTAGAAAAAATAGTTATTATCACAGTTAGTATGTTATTAATGATTTGCCAGAATTATCTCTATTACATTATTTGGTTATTTATATTTTTAAAATAGTTTGTTCTTATAAGTACTAATCCATTTTTCAATTTGGGTTTTGAACATACTGTAAGTTGGAATAATTCTGATTTTGTCAGGTAACAGATCCCAAGTTTCTGGGCCCAGATAAGTACAACGTCTTTGTCCCACTAGTTTCAAACGTTTTGGAGTTATAATACTATGCTCTCGTCTCCTTGTGCTATATGGGTGATCAGATATGGTTTCACTTTGATTACTTTTTTGTATATTTTTAGTAACATTTGTTGACAATATAGTTGCGTCATACCAAATATTCCACTTTCTTTGTACAGTTTATCATTCGAGTAAGTTCTTTCTTTACCTAAGATTATTTTAATTTTTTTTTGTACGATATTCTCATTACATATTGTCAAGTTGATTATTTTCGGTAATTCATTGTTACCATTCTGAAGCAAAGTTTGGAAGAATGTCATGTTACCTACCAATTTTTTCAGATTGATTTCATTTTGTTAGACGGCTCTCTACGTTTTGAACAAAAAGAAATTGGTTCATAATGTATATCGTTGAATTGGCAATTAAAATCTCTATCGAATGGCAAGATGGTAGGTACCATTTGAAAAAACACATTTTTTCGTTAAAAATGCGTTCAGAATATTTCAATTTTTGCTGTAGGATTGTTATTGATTTTATCGGTGAAATAACTAGTACTATGAGTTATTGATATGAATTAGTATAGATTTTAAGCTGATCAATGCCTCCTGGGCTGAAAAAAAAATATGTTTTTCAATTGTTGAATAAAAATTTGGCAACACTGTCGTATGTTATTTGAGCCTGGAGAATCCGAAAAACATCAAACATACAGGGTGTTCCATTCGAAAAATCGAAGTTGGTGGCTATTCTGGCAAAACCGGAAGTCGGCCATTTTGTTTTCATATATCTATCATTTCGAAATTGTATCTCATATATATGTGAAGAATTTCATTCGAATCGGTTGTTAAGTGAAGGAGATATAGGCATATCCCTAGTCCCATTGTCACCCGGTATTTGTTGGTAATGGCAGTTCAGCAGCCTATTACAAATTTGAAAACCGGTAACATTATTAGGTAACCTGGTTCTCCGATTTTTTTTTTACCGATTTCGAGTTTTGGTTGCCCCTGTAAAGCGTAATTCGGTAAAATTATGAATGTAACATGAAAATACCCCATTCGAATATTTGTTCATAGCTTTCATTGCTTTCTACATCTTTTATTTGAGACATTGTTTCCTATCTCGGATAGGGAAGCAGCTCTCATCCACCCATGCATCGTTGATACACCCTGTATAACGAAACACGTGATTCTGTAAACCGAATGGTGGTGGAAATTATCCTCCGTATAAAGATGTCGATTATGGTTTCGGTTAGGACATAACGGAGAGCTTCAATTTCCTGCTTTCAAAAATTGAATAATTTCTGAGCACCGAACTCGCCAACTTCGGCGAAATCGACTTATTTGTATACCCAATTTGTAAGCGTTGAACTCCAAACTCTCTCAGCTGTATCTGAATTTATCCACGCGGAGCCATCCGTCAACTCGATTGGGACGTCAAGTTTTTAACATAGTAAAACGTGGCAGAATTGAAGAGGGTCTAAATGAACATGCTTTCCTGACTACGCGGCCCAAACGAATCGAGGAGATCAAACAGTCGCTGAATTTGAGCGTAACGAAGTTATTTCAATTAGTTCGGGAGCTGCTACGCTACACTCATTTCGTTCGAAGTGTCCTTCAGAAAATTGATATTTTTATATCATGATCAGAAATTGAATAATTAATAAAAAACCTCTTTAAAAAAACTTTTTAACAAAAATTTAAACCGACGAAATACGGAAATGAAAAGTGAATGATGAAATAAACCTTCTTAGTCTCAATAACTAAGCTCCTAAACCAATGTAGGTAACTAATTTTGAGTCGGCGCCAAACAAACAAGCAAATGAATTAGGTAAGGCGTAAAATGATGGCATCGAGTTGCGCGGTGACATTCTGATAATTTTTTTGAAGTAATTTAATGATGTTTGTTGATTGTTTGTTTGGCGCCGACTCAAAATTAGTTACTTACATCAGTTTAGGACCTTAGTTACTGAGACAAAGGAGGTTTATTTTATTTTTTACTTTTCAGTTCCGTATTTCGTCGGTTTAATTTTTTGTTAAAAAGTTTTTATTTTTCAATTTTTTATGGCTAAAATATACTTATCACTACCTACTTGTTTTTTTATTACTTCCAAAATACTTACTTACCCACCTTACTTCAACTATTACCAGTTAAATAAAATAATTATCTACTTTTACTATTTGTTGTAATATAAATTATTTTTGTTGTTCTGGTTAGTTTATTTTATTACTTTGTATATCATTCCATCCTCTCATAGAATATAATGGTTTTGACGGATGTGGAACAGAAATCATGTCAGTAGCGATCTGTCATTGTCAACTACGTATGTGTGTGCCAATGTTCATAAGTGAAAAATCAATTATTCCCTATTTTTCCACCCGTGAGGGTATATAATTCCATTCGAAATCTAAATATAAGGTATACCCTATCTATTAAAAAAAAAATCATCCAAATCGAAGAACCCAGTATAAAGTTATGTCTGATAGAATCGGTTAACGGACCAGAATTCAGAGGGTGAGTGATCAATATCCTTCATGTTGCTACCCTTAGGGGTGGGTTTCATCTTTTAAATTCATATGAGACCACCTTCAAAGTACACCCTATCCACTGAAAAGAGAGTTATCGGAATCGGACGCCTCAGAAAAAAGTTATGCGTGATCATACATTTAAAAAAAATATGGAAAAAATAATAATACGGGTCGACTAGAGAACCTCCTCCTTTTTGGTTTCGTCGGTTAAAAACAAGTTTTCATTCAAATGCCTTAACAGGTGAAAAATAGTTGCTTTGGACGTGTGACGTAGCTTATTTCGTGAGTTACAGATTCAAGAGCTTGTCGCGCAAAGTTTTTAGTGCGAAAACAAAAGAAACAAGCTTTTGAATCTGTAACTCACGAAATAACCTACTTCACACATCCTAAGCATTTTTTTTGACTTTTTAGCGCTTTTGAATAAAAGCCTGTTTCTTATAGCTCAAGTTATCAATTCCAATCTAAGAATCGCTACTTCAAATCTTAACGCCATCTAACGGCGAACAGTCATCAGAGAGAAGAAGAACTCAAAGCATTTGACAGCTTGTAGGAGGAGTTAACTATTTGGTTTTTAAGAAAGCGAGGAGCCATGCTCACTCTTGTCTCTCTATCTTTGATCGGGACGGCTGGTGTCTTTTTTTTAAACTCGACAGCCATTGCGTGAAGAAATAAAATTTGTTCATGTTTAAATAACTTATGAATTAGAGCATCATCCTTTCTTCTGCGAAAGTGATTTCAAAGCAGTGAATTATCGTGTGTTATCGAGGTATGTAGGAATATTTTTCACCATTTAAATATAGAAGTCATGTAGAAATATTGCCTCGAAAAAGTGGAATATTTCCTCATAAAATTTCGTTATCATGATGCTAATCCTTGGTCAGTTCACAGAAAATAAGTTATTTAGGTCGAACGGACGTTTCGACTCTAGTGCAGTAAAATATTTATTTTTCAAATGAGTTCAGATGGAATTTCACATGTTTTGTTGAGAGTATACTGCGTATTTATTCAACATGGTAACCAATCTTGAAGGAGATCCGATTGGAGTGAATCAGTCGTTCAGGGAAAGACACACTCTGTTGAATAGAGGAAATCACTTGAATGGAAACGTGGTGAAATTGAGAAAATGCAGCCTTGTCATTTCGGTGCAGTCAATGGAACAGGTGAGTGCGGAAATCACATTTAATATTATCAAATTGAATCCAGCTATGTGTGTTCGGTCTTATCTGTATTCATTGGTTTCTCTGACAAGGTTTCATTGGGGTGGAAAGAGGGGTTTCCTCAATATTCTGATATCACTTACACTGCATTTGGATATATTTTTATGTTGATCACAAGAAGAATATGATATAGTTGAATACTATACATTTTTCATGGTTTTGGGGATGTATTTTTTGGATAGTTTCTGATTTGGTGATAATTATCACATAGCTGTGATTTTTGCTTCTGACCTAAGTGAGGCGACCATATATATATATATATATATATATATATATATATATATATATATATATATATATATATATATCAGTGCTTCTCAAAAGTCCTCTCCCCCCCTCTTATTTTGGAACGATTATACATAAACAAGTGCAATTTGGAAACTGATTATTAAAGGTTGTAAACTTCCCTTCTAGTGATGATAGATGACGAAATCGTCAAAGATGACGTCACAAGGCCATTATGACCAATAATTTAAAATAGAATCCTACGGCAAGCGACACCTCTTTTAAAAGGTATCGAAAAAACCTATTCAATGATACTAATTTTGTTCGTGTTTATGGCAGTTTTAATGGCTCATTAGTGAACATTTAAATTTGAATTCGATTCAGTATGATAATAATTACAGATTTAAGAATCGATATCTAAGAAATTGCTCGAAGTGACCTCCATTTACTTCCTGGCAGTGAAATATCCTATTTTTAAACTCTTCTCGTACTTATGCAAATGTGTCTGCAAAATCAGCCTCACATTCTCCAACAATACGTTGTTTTAAAACGTCAATATTGTCAGATTCAGTGGCGTAAACCTTCGATCTGAGGTACCCCCACAGAAAATAATCCAAAGGTGTGAGGTCCGGTGATCGAGCTGGCCATTCCGTTGAACCTCGTCGTCCAATCCATCTACCACGATACTCCCCATCTAAATACCGTCTTACTGCACCGTAATAGTATGGAGGAGCACCATCCTGTTGGAATGTTATTTCCAAATTGCCGAATTCATCTGGATTATCTTCCAAAATTTCAAGGATTAACGGTTCTATTGCGTTTTGCAACAGCTCCAGATAAACCTCACCAGTTAAATTAGTATTCAAAAAAAGAGGCCCAACGATGTGGTTTCCCAGGATACCTGCCCAAACATTCACCTCCTGGGGAAATTGGGTATGTGTTTCACGAAACAGGTGAGGATTTGCGTCACTCCAATACCTCACATTCTGTGTATTTACATTTCCAATCAGATAGAAAGTACTTTCGTCACTAAAACAAATTGTTTCCACATAGTCTGCCTGTTGGTTAATTTTAGTTTCCATATTTTCACAAAATTCTAGTTTTTGGTCTGGGTCGTCGTCTGAGAGTTGATAAACCATTTTTAATTTATATGGATGAAATTTGTTTTTTGTCAACACCCTGTGTACTGTACTTCGACTGACTTCACAGGTAGATGCAACGTGAGTTGTTGAAGAAGTAGGATTGACTATAACTTCTGCCAGTTATATCAATTTTTTTCTCATCAGAAATTTGTGGTCTGCCAGATCGTTTCGCATCATTAATATTACCCGTTGTTTCAAACTTACGAAGAAGCTCCCTTAAATAAGTCCCCGAAACGGGGCGATCGGGAAACCTCTCATTAAAAATGCGTTCTGCTGCATAAATATTTTGTCCAGTTTCACCAATAATTATGATCGCTGCTACTTTATCACCTATAGCACGTACCATTTCGCTTCTTGAAGCACTTAAACGTTCGGCTCACAACAGTTCAACAATTTATTAAAATGTACAAAAATATTGAAAGTACCAAAAGCTGCTAAAACAGTCAAACGTTCGATCAACAATAAACAAATTATTAAATGTACAAAAACTTGGAAAATTACAAAAACTATCCAGAGGCGGAGCTTGAATTTGGAATTTTAGTATTAACTGATTTAATTCATCACAGCTTTGCGTTTTTAAAAGCGAGTTGCCAAAACTGCCATAAACACAAATAAAATTAGTATCATTGAATAGGTTTTTTCGATACCCTTTAAAAGAGGTGTCGCTTGCCGTAGGGTTCCATTTAAAATTATTGGTCACAATGGCCTTGAGACGTCATCTTTGACGATTTCGTCATCTATCATCACTAGTAGGGAAGTTTACAACCTTTAATATTCAGTTTCCAAATTTCACTTGTTTATGTATAATCGTTCCAAAAATAAGAGGGGGGTAGGGGACTTTTGAGAAGCACTGTATATTCATTCTTTGGAGTTTGGAATATTCCTCCATCATACAGAAAACTTTATGAAGAAGTATTTGACGATTGGTCAGAATATCATTGCAATTTGACTGATTTTTGGATATTAAACTCTTCGAAGTTCATTGTGCTAAATTCTGATTTTTATTTTCAATAAAATATAATCGTGGCTGATCGAGATCAGAACAACATTTTCATATTTTTTTGTAATAGAGCAATTATCAATTTTGGTCTATGTCAAAATTCAATCTTGATTCTTCAATTTCAGTATTGAATGTTAATAACAAATCTCAGCACAGACTGATCTGTATGTTCGAATAATTTTTAGCGACAATCTCTCAGTGAGATTATACCCATCTGTAACAACCGTGCGTTGAAGTCTATTGAGAAATTTGAAAATTCCAAGAAGTTGAATTCATTAGTAAACACAATTCTGACACCAACAATATTGTTCTTAATGTCTCATTACTGAAAACAATCATTCCACGGATAAGAAGTTCATGATTATCTGTTCAACCTTTGCAAAAAGACGTCCAGCTCCTTATTCCTACTCAGAAATCTATCCCACAATGTTAGTCAAAACACACTACTTACGGCCTATCATGGATTCATACATGCTGATATTCCATACGCGATTCTCACATGGGGACATTTCTCCCATTGTTCGGACATTTTTGGCATTCAAAGAAAGGCTCTACGGATCATATCAGGCCTGCGACATGAAGACGACTGTAAAAACGTCTTCAAAGAATTGAAAATAATGACACAACCTTGTATATACATTCTACAGTGTCTCGTTTATATCGAAGACAATGAACATAAATATAGAAGCCATTCTCAGATTCACAACTACCTAACGAGAAATCGTCAAAATCTCCATCCAAACTACCTGAGGCTGTCACGAACCCGTAACTCCACTAGTTACTATGCCCTTCTATTCTATAACGTACTTCCTGCAGAGATCAGGGTACCGGAAGAAAATCATTTTCGGAATTTCATCAAAAGGTTTCCAACCGAACATGCATTTTACTCGTTAATGAATTTTTAACTTTTGACTTTCGTAGTATAAATTCTAACTAACTTTCTCTACCTGTTATTTAATCATTTTAATTATCCAGATGTTCAAATTTGTAAGTCTATGTGTATTATTTATATGTATTTATGTTCATATTTGACTTATGTAAACACCCCATATTGGAACTAGTTATTTCCAACATTTCTTTCAAATATTTTACAAAGCTCACCGTTTTTTTTTCTCCCAGAAAATCCAACACTGATTACCGTGTATTTCATTTCCTTTCCCATCTCATGCCCGTAATGTCCATCACTATTTATTAATTACAATACCTGTAAAGCCTCCATACATTCAAGAATATCCCCCTATACATCACTCGGAAAAGTCAGGTCCAATATCCCGGGAAGGCATATTTAAAAATTTATCGCTCTTCCCCAATAAAATACGGACATTGTAAACGGTCGTGTTTTATCGATCTCTCGGCGACGGTGAACCACAATATGTGATGGGAAGATGCGCTCGCATGTGAAACAAACTTTGTTTAGTTCTCGTTCTCGTTCTCTGGAGGATGTTTGGAATCGAAACGGGATGCACTTTTTTTCTAGGTACAATGTTTTATCGCTTTCATCGAATGGAAATCGAAAAACTGCCGGAAATGGGACAGCGATATCAACTTCAATATCGAAATCTTGTATTTTATATATATATATATATATATATATATATATATATATATATAAATGTTTATATATAAATAACTATGAATTTGAAATAAACTTAGTAGAAAGGATATTCCTTGAGGTTGCAGTTAAATTTAATGGCCAGTGAATGAAGAAAAACTCTTTCTCATTTTGTCAAGCTTTCGAAAATGTTTATTTTCATTATCAAGACAGCTGTGAAAAATGGAAAACACAAATTGTGAAATTTTAAACAAATTTAAATGAACTTACTAAGGTGAGGTTAAGTGAATATATATATGGCCACTTTTTTAATGGGATTGTATTGGTAACTTTTAAACCATAAGAGTTAGAAGGTCGGTCAAATGGAGAAAAAGTTGCAATCATAGAAGCATTGTCAAGCAGTTCAAACAAATCGAGATTATAAGGGCCGGTTATTGAGATATCATAAGAAAAGTAAATTCTGTCATTTTGATTTTTCTTTTTTTCCCACTTTATTTCGAATATTATCAATAAATGTCACGGGAGTTTTTTATTCGACAGTAAATTATCCTCAATTTGACATATTCAGATTTTGTATCCAACGTTTCGTACGCTCTGGGCCACCCTCAACCTCATTTTTTTCAATACGGACCTGCATATTTTATGACACTTTTCGAAATAACTTTCAACGCTGAATTCAACGATATATCATACAATGTCATTCAAAGTTGATTTTCAGGTGATTTTGACCCTTATCCAAATTTCTTTGGGTCGGATCTGTATTACATTTAGGTACCTTTAGTTTAATTAACAACATGCAATACATTTCGATAGGAAAATCAACTAACTCATCTTCAACTGAATGGAACGTATCAGAATCAAAGCAAGAAACAAGTAATAATTATTTACAAATTTCAAGAGGTGAAAAACCTAATTCATAATAATTAAACGAAACTATCATATAATGAATGAAAAATCAAATGATTATTCGAAAGTAAATGATGAACATTAATGAAGTAAGTGTTCGAAATGTCCACCATTTTGTAAAATGCACTTTGCGGTTCTGGAACCCATACTTCTTATACATTTGCTTATTTCGTCTCCTTGAATACCTTCCAATACATTCTCAATCTTCTCGCGAGGAATCATTATTGTTGGATTTGTCATTTGTTTCGACGTTTATCTACAACGTTACTTGCACAAAATTTATTCATCAAACCTAGAGGTCCTTATGTACGACGAAACGAGCCTATCAATGACATCAATGTTCTGGCCCAAATTCGAATGAATCCAGGAATAGGATCGAGAACTATGGCCAGTGAATGCAATTTATCAAAAACTGCTGTCAATAAAATACTCAAGAGACACGGATACCATGACTATAAATACCAAGCCGTGCAGAAACTATATCGCAATGACCCTGAGAGAAGGTTGCAATTCTGTAATTGGTTTCAACGGAAGGTGCGGAATAACAACAATTTTGCGCACAATATCATTTGGGGAGACGAAACGACATTCACAAATTCTGGCATGTTCAATCGAAGGAACAAACATTTTTATGCCACAGAAAATCCCCACTTAATTCATGAAGTTAGACATCAATATCGTTTTTCTTTGAACATATGGTGCGGTTTGTTGAATAATAAATTACTGGGACCCTATTTTATTGACGGCAACCTAACCGGAGCAAAATATGTAGGAATTATAGAAGAAATGTTGGATGATCTTCCTATACGGTATCGGCGTAATAGTCCATGGTTACAACAAGACGGATGTGGTACACACAACTCAAGAATAGTCACAGACTATCTAAATCGAACTTTTCACGATTCATGGATTGGAACAAGAGGTCCAGTAGCATGGCCTGCCAGATCTCCGGATTTGAATCCGCTGGATTTTCATTTGCGGGGATATCTCAAGAATAAAATTTATGATACTACGAACCCGACAATAGAGATTCTTCGCGAGAAGATTGAGAATGTATTGGAAGGTATTCAAGGAGACGAAATAAGCAAATATATAAGAAGTATGGGTTCCAGAACCGCAAAGTGCATTTTACAAAATGGTGGACATTTCGAACACTTACTTCATTAATGTTCATCATTTACTTTCGAATAATTATTTGATTTTTCATTCATTAAATGATAGTTTCGTTTAATTATTATGAATTAGGTTTTTCACCTCTTGAAATTTGTAAATAATTATTACTTATTTCTTGCTTTGATTCTGTTACGTTCCATTCAGTTGAAGATGAGTAAGTTGATTTTCTTATCGAAATGTATTGCATGTTGTTAATTAAACTAAAGGTACCCAAATGTAATACAGATCCGACCCAAAGAAATTTGGATAAGGGTCAAAATCACCTGAAAGTCAACTTTGAATGACATTGTATGATATATCGGTGAATTCAGCGTTAAAAGTTATTTCGAATAGTGTCATAAAATATGCAGGTCCGTATTGAAAAAAATTAGGTTGAGGGTGGCCCAGAGCGTACGAAACGTCGGATACGAAATCTGATCATGTCAAATTGAGGATAATTTACTGTCGAATAAAAAACTCCTGTTACATTTTTTGATAATATTCGAAATAAAGTGGGAAAAAAAGAAAAATCAAAATGACCGAATTTACTTTTCTTATGATAACTGGCCCTGATAATCTCGATTTGTTTGAACTGCTTGACAATGCTTCTATGAATGCAACTTTTTCTCCATTTGACCGACCTTCTAACTCTTATGGTTTAAAAGTTACCAATACAATCCCATTAAAGAAGTGGCCACTCTGAATATATATACAAGTTTTTTTATGGGACACCCTGTATATTATGACATTTTTTGTTTTGCTATTGCTTTACAATCACTTTTGTCTGATACTTCTCCATACCTATCTCAAGCGGTTTTCGAGAAATTCATTGATTTCCTTGATTTTTGTGCAAAACTCTGCTTCAATTAAATGTTTATTACTGCGATATTTAAACTCGTACAAAGCTGAAATTTCGAGTGTGGTTCACCAATGTTCTGTGCATTAGTTATGTTCCAGGGAATTTGTTCTCCATTATACAGGGTCGTTCAAAATTTGTGATTTTTCCGATAGATACAAAATGGTGGAAAGTACATTTTTTTAAATGGAACACCAGGTATATCATCGAATATCTTGAAAGACAGTCGAATTTCCTTCCAAATGATGTATCATGTTCCTATACCTAAATAGTCTGGTTTCCGAAATAAAAACAAGTCGGATTATTTTGCCATATTTTGTATTAAATGTCATGGAATATGTCATTATGAAACCTCGACAATTAGTGCATCAATAATAAAACGTTTGCGCATTCATTACCAAAAATTTGATCAGAAAAGAATCAAAATGGAAGGCAATAACTATTCAAACGAAGTTTTGATGACATTGTTTATCTTCATGGTCAATGAGACCAAATTATAGCGAAAACATGCAGTAGGTTCTGTGGTGAGGAAGTGTATGGATGATAAGATGACGAACTGATTGTACAAAGAATGATTAATATACAGGTATTCCAAACTCGATGGCCTATTGGTTGAGTTTGAAAACAGCTCTCGCTGACACTCCGCCTTTTCACCTTTATTGTTATATTCATACTTATTATTATTATATTTTCATCGTGAATAAAGACCAATTATTATTATTATTATTATTATTATTGGACGATTCTGGAGATCTAGGATATAAATACTGCAGTGTTGCCACATGTACTTCAACTAATATCAACTTTCGAATTTCAAATCGAACACCCAGTATTTCATTCTTTTTTTGGATTCTACTGACAAACTTGTACTAAACATGTCGTATACCTATCTCTACCGTCGATAAAGTCCCAAAGTGCAGCAGAACCCGCAGTTTTCTTTATCAGAAAAAACTTTGAGACCTGAAGTTTCATCGCACTTTTGAATATACAGCTGGTACTTGAATTTTTCTCTAACCCTCAGATGCAATTCAGTTTTGACATAGATCAATAGAAAAAATATCTGAGGTAATTTTGGAAATAGTTATGAAGTCATGCTCGAAAAAAAAAGTCACATTAGGGAGTAGAAACTGAAATGACATATAGACAGGATGATCTGAAAAATAATTACTAATGGACGATTTTGCGAGTATGACTATTTCCAAATTTTCCTCAGATATTTTTTTAATTAATCTTCGCTAAAAGTGAATTGCATCATCTGAGAGTTAGAAAAAAACACTTTCAGTTGTATCTCCAAAAGTATGAACATTTTCAAGCGAATCATTACAGATTTATTTCAATTGGGTAATATTACCTATTTTGATTTGTTATACTGGAAAATGGAAAATGATGACCAGAAAAAAGCAAGACAATCTTTTAGTTCGACGAGCAGTGATTTTCATGGTGTTTCTGTCAAAATGGATTATACATATTCAAATGCAGATATTTTAAATTTTTATAGAAACTTGCTTCCATTTCGGAAACCAGACTATTTGGGTATAGGAACACGATACATCATTTGGAACGAACTTTGATTGTCTTTCAGGATATTCGATAATATACAGGGTATTCCATTTAAAAAAATGTACTTTTCACTATTTTTGTATCTATCGGAAAAATCACGAAATTTGAACGACCCTGTATAATCGAGAACGTATTCCCTCAAACATAACTAATGCACAGAACATTGGTAAACTGACCCAGAATTTCAGCTTCGTTCGAGTCCAAATACCGCAGTAATAAACATTTAATTAAGCTATGTTTTGCACAAAAAATAAGGAAATCAATGAATTTTTCGAAAACCGCTTGAGGTATAGGGAAGTGATTTGTTGAAAATATAAACAGGATGTTCATAAAATCAGATGTGGAATCATCTGCGACTGAAAGATAAACTTTAGTCACTATCTTCCATGGTCAAGATAACCTCTTGTGGGGTATTCATGTTGAAAAGGGAAACATTCTCAATTGAATGTTGATAGAAAGATTTTTCTGTGAATTGAAAAATCCACGATTAAAATGAATTTTTTGTGAATGTCTAACAGAAAACTACTACTTCCCCGGCTAAAGCCACGCTGGACATTGAACTACATCTGATAGATATTCTGAAAGGCCCTAACTCAAAAGAAAAATCTGAAATTGAAAATTTGCATTTTATTCAGATAGTTATTCGATTTTCTATTCCAGTCTTAATTAAGAACTCATAGAGATGAATGAGGCAAAGAAGAATGTTTTCCAAAAGAGAGTACTCACCAGAAATCATTCGTAACATTGACGCAGGAGAGACATCGCATTCACTAGGTCTTCAATACATTTTTGTCGACGAAAATCTATTTCAGGCTGAATAAAAATGCAAATTTTCAATTTCATATTATTTCTTTTGAGTTAGGGCCTTCTCAGAATATCTATCAGATGTAGTTCAATGTCCAGCGTGGCTTTAGCCGGGAAAGTAGTTGTTTTCTGTTAGACATTCACAAAAAATAACTGCATTTTAATCGTGGATTTTTCAATTCACAGAAAAATCTTTCTATCAATATTCAATTGAGAATGTTTCCCTTTTCAACATGAATACTCCACAAGAGGTTATCTTGACGATGGAAGATAGTGACTAAAGTTTATCTTCCAGTCGCAGATGATTCCACATCTGATTTTATGAACATCCTGTTTATATTTTCAACAAATCAATCTATCATACCCCATGACAGGTTTTAATGTCAGAAAACACTAATTTCAAAGTGTCTCTCCAAAAGAAATGATTCTAACTTTTTCATCTTTGCAAAGTGAGATTGCTTCTTGAAAATGTGTCTCCCATTTCTTCCGGTCTTCCTGATGATCGTGGAAGCGTCAAATAGATTTTCGTCGACAAAAATGTATTGAAGACCTAGTGAATGCGATGTCTCTCCTGCGTCAATGTTACGAATGATTTCCGGTGAGTACTCTGTTTTGGAAAACATTCTTCTTTTCCTCATTCATCTTTATGAGTTCCTAATTGAGACTGGAATAGAAAAACAAATAACTATCTGAATGAAAATGCAAATTTTCATTTTCAGATTTTTTCTTTTGAGTTAGGGCCTTTTCAGAATATCTATCAGATGTAGTTCAGTGTCCAGTGTGGCTTTAGCCGGGGAAGTAGTTGTTTTCTGTTAGACATTCACAAAAAATAACTTCATTTTAATCGTGGATTTTTCAATTCACAGAAAAATCTTTCTATCAATATTCAATTGAGAATGTTTCCCTTTTCAATATAGGGAAGTATTATACAAAAGTGCTCGTTAAGCAATGGCAAAACGAAAAATTCAATAATATTCAGGGTGTCTCTTCCAAAAAATCAAAGTTGTTGCTACTTTTCAATATAAGCGGTAACGTCGCAGTGCTGATAATTTCAGAACGATAGGGCAGACCTTATTACCCAAGAAACCAAATTTTCAAAATTATCCTGTGTACCATTCTCCAGAAACGTCTAATAGGCCATCGAGTGTGGGACACTCTGTATATCCATACATACAAACAGGTGAAGCTAATGAAGCGTGTGTAAAAAGAAAAACTGTTTTTGTTTTCCAATGAAAATATTCCAATTTTTTTCTGCCACATGATTCGTTATATTGATTCACGTCAATTTTATAATCGATAATAAAATCCGACTTGCTGATATATTTTCGACGAGGTACTAACGTTCATATTCCCTTCATACTACACATATTGATGACTAGTAGCTTTTTTATCTTTACCCATCACAAATACACCAAATCGATTGTCCTTTTCACGGTTACAAATGAACTATTCCATCGAATACTTCATCTGTCAGACGTCCCATTTGAATGATGATACGAATAATTCATATTCCATACCTCCGCTTCATTAAAACGTATGACAAAGGTCACATGCAGCGTTGCGACCGTTTACGTTGATCCTCGAAAAATCCCTTTGAGGCGATCGTTCTGTCAGAAAGATGAAGACTCCGTCATTAATTTAATGAGGATTAACTCAACTTTATTTCAGAGAGAAATCTACGAGTCAGTCAACGACTCGTTTCAATGTAAACTATAATCATGTAGTACGTAAAAAATACAAATTGCAGGGATGTTTCCCAGAGAACACATCACAGTCTTGGGCGTCGTGGAACAATTGATCACCACGACCTCCAGACCTCCAGACCTCACACCATGTGAATTATTCCTGTGCGGTTACGTATATGGGGTACAACCCGACTTTGAAAGACTTGAGACAGATAATTCCACTGGTATGTGTTGGGGAAAACTTCACAAAATATATTTTCAAATCTTATATTTCTGTGGAGCTAGGAAATAAAAAAATCCCAAAGTTTTATCAAGTCGTCGACATGAATTGTTTTTCTCATCAATAAATTCATAAATTATTAGAATATGAAAATGGAGGCCCATTTTCCCTTCCTAATGCTGTAAGTCTTGAATAAAATATAATGGAATTGTGTGGTGGAAGATTAAGTCTTTCGTAAATATGTTCTTTCCATTTTGGAGAGTTGCGACAGTCTCGCAGCTCAATGTCTCAACCGTTAATAAAATTTCAGATGAATGCAGGGGGAGTGAACGAAAACTTACTATCAGAATAGACCTATCTGATCGAACTGCTCTTCGGAATGTAATTTACTTATATAATACATTTTAGACTTGAAAAGGAACTTTTTAACTTATGAAACATCTTTGTGGGAAACTTTCTTGTGCCCGCAACTATGTCCTCATGGATATCGAGAAGGTCACACTTTTTTATACGCTTTTTTGACTCTATGCAAAAAAATTGTGATACCGCCCTGCTATTTCGGGTACTACGAAATTGTTTTTATAAAAGTAACATGAAAAAGGTCTCCAAGGAATTTGAAAAGCAGGTAGACTAGTATAGTGAGATACTGGAAATAAAAGGCGAATCTGATGAATTACGGAATACTACCAGCTGAGTAAACAAATCAATACATTGTAAGGGATAATGTTATTCCTCAAGTGCGGATGATATAATGAAATGATAACGGATAATCGAACGTTCACACACAACAGAGTTGGAAACATTATGTGCCGAAACAGACATAGACTACGCTTACAATTTGTATGTAGAAGGTCAAACAACGTCGAGGAATGGAAATTTTCAACTAGCAGTTAAACAATGTAAAATTGCAACATTTATTTCATTTTTCTCAATTATTATAAGCATTTTGTATAACATTGATAGGTGTGTCCATATAGTTGAATAGAACCCGTGTTCTGGGATATCTTTTCAGTTTTTTTTTCTAAGCAGGGCATCTGTTCCGCATCCCGATTTCCTTCTTGCCTAAAACGATTCTCAACATACGAAAAATACTGATAGGCTGGATTTTTCCGATTGGGATATCTCTGAGCAAACAACTCAGCAGCAGTCCTCGAATTTATATGACATTCTACAAATATTAATAACATATCCACTTTTTCTCTTTGAGTATACATTATTTTGGAAAAAAATTAAAGTGAAATTTAACGAAAATCTAGAAACTTTTACTGTCTGCTCATAAAGCTCATGTCATTACCTAAGTCAGTGTTTGGTTTTCCAAAGAAAACTTGATAAAAATAACTGCAAAATATTATGCATCATGGCTATCCATGGCACACTCGACAACAGTTAATAAATTATTATCTAGTATTTTCTTTTGTAATATTTATTTATGTTCTTACTCTTGATGCAATTGCAAATGAACTATTATCGTTAGATTTGTCAAAAAATCCTTTTTTCGGAAAGTCACCTGAGGTCCTCAGATTAGTTTACGTTCGATCATGACCACCCATAATTTTTTTTTTTGTCACATTATGATCCAGAAATATCTCAGAAATCCAAAAATTTTACAATATACAGGATGTTCCGGAAGTGACCGGAAAGTGAAAAATATGCAAAAATTCTCTATACCAAGTCTAATTCCGATACACCTAATAGATTCATTGACACCCGGCATAGGTCAGATAGGCAAAACACTCGAAAAACGAAAATTGAACCTACAACATTATTTTATCACTTACAATTGCACGAGAGGTTTGTATTTTCAACCGACGAAACCAAGAAGGAGGAGGTTCTCTGGTCGACGCGTATATTTTTTTTTATGTATGATCACCCATAACTTTCTACTGAGACGTCCAATTATGATCATTCTTCCTTCAGTGGATAGGATGTACTTCAAAGTTGGTCCCATTTGGATTCAGAAGAAAAAATCCACCCTTAAGGATAGCAAAATGAAGAATATTGATCACTCACCCTCTGAATTCTGGTCCATCAACCGATTCTATCAGGCATAACTTTGTACTGGCTTCTTCGATTTGGATGTTTTTTTCTTCATTAGATAGGGTATACCTCATAATTGATCATATTTGGATTTCGAATGGAATTGTCCACCCTTACGGGTATAAAAATAGAGAATAATTGATTTTTCACTTGTGAACATTGGCACACATATGTAGTTGACAATGACGGATCGCTAATGTCATTATTTTTGTTCTCCTACATCCGTCACAATCATTATATCCTATGAGAGGATGAAATGATATACAAAGTAATGAAATAAACTAACCAGAATAACAAAAATAATTTATATTACAACAAATAGTAAAAGTAGATAATTATATTATTTAACTGGTAATAGTTGAAGTAAGGTGGGTAAGTAAGTATTTTGGAAGTAATCAAAAAACAAGTAGGTAGTAAATAGTAGATTTCAGCCACAAAAAATTAAACCGACGAAATACGGAACTGAAAAGTAAAAAATAAAATAAACCTCCTTAGTCTCAATAACTGAGCTCCTAAACGAATGTGAGTAACTAATTTTGAGTCGGCGCCAAACGGACAATCAACGAAGATCATTAAATTACTTCAAAAAAATTATCAGAATGTCACCGCGCAACTCGATGCCATCATGTTACGCTTTACCTAATTTATTTGCTTGTTTGTTTGGCGCCGACTCAAAATTAGTTACATTAGTTTAGGAGCTTAGTTAGTGAGACTAAGAAGGTTTGTTTAATTTTTTACTTTTCAGTTCCGTATTTCGTCAGTTCAATTTTTTGTTAAAAAGTTTTTATATCGGGTAAATTTGAGTTGTTTAATGATAAACTGTTGCCTAGCAATTAGACGAGAAAAACTGTCAACTATTAAAAATACGACACCGAAGGTGGAGCGTTCTCAGGTTGACAGTTTTTCGAGTCGAATTGCTAAAGAAAACAGTTTAGAATTTGAACAACACAAATTTACCCGATATCAATACAAACATCGAGTGTAATTCGGCAGGACAATTTAATGAATAAGAAATTTAGAAACATATCAATGCAAACTTTCTTTATTTTGGCAACCAACACCGCGATAATTGATAAACAAATGAATAAGTGGAAAAACCACTAGTGCATTTGTCGCTCTGAAAGTTGCAGCTAACATTTGCTGCTGTCAAACTGACAATTGCACTGTGGCATATGCGATTCTTCATACATGAGTTGAATTGTCGTTGGTAAAGCTAGTTTAACTCTTTCAGGGGCAATGATCCACATTTTGTACCACTTCCAAAAAAGGCCATGATTCAAATAATATACCACAAACTCTAGGAGCTGTCATTTCATTATTGGTGCTTTTTTTGTGAAAAAGAAGTCTGCCGTGGTGTTTTTCCGGTACCTTTCGGTACCACCTCTCTTTTTTTTTGTAGAAAAGTTGAAAAAAAAAACTATTTTTTTGTTTATATTTCTGTATTTTCGGTATATTTCAAGAAATAAAATGGATAGATAGTACTTTTTTCAGTTGTTGGCCACATAGATGAAGTTTCATGTTTTTAGAGTTACCCATGAAAGAGTTAAATTTTGCCGCTCTTTCCTTTGCTGAGAAGGATGCTTGCTACTGATTCTCAGCTATTGTTTATAGAAAAGTAATCATTTTCTTCCACTGATACCAAACAAATTCAGAATTCACTTGTGTGTAGAACTCAATGAAATGTTCCACTGACGAAAGATGTACTATCCGCACCCAGGTGTATTTCATAAAAAACGCGTCTATGTATATTTTATTATTCATCCACGACGACCTGTGACCTAAATTGAACCCTTTGTTCCACTTAGACATGCACCGGAGTCCACACACCCTATTCACATTTCATCACAGATATTCTGATGGAATCAACTCTTCTAATGAAGAGTAAAAGGGTGGAGTAGGATATGCTGAAATGAAACTGAAATTAATTTTACCTCGCAGAAAATTTAGGATTATGAAATTATCTTTCGTGGATAATTCGATTTTCGCATGCGGACAGTGGATGTTTATTCTATATTATTTACGTGACTCGCAGGCTTGAAAACCATATGTTTTGTGTGATTCATTGCTCCCTATTTTTTATGAAAACGATGTGTTTATTCCAGTCGAAATCAGAAATACAACATTTTTGAGGTATTAGGTTGGGTTATGATGTGGAAAATCATTATACCACTTTCATTATAGAGATTGATCACTAAAAACAATAATATCGTCAAAAAAAATTATTTTCGCCATCAATTTTCGGGGGGTAAATACATGAGAGATAATTTTTTTTTATCGATAAATACATTATTAATTGCATAAAAGTTTTATTGTCATGGCAAACAATCGAGAACCAAGGGAGTGGGAAAATCGCGATTTTTTCTACTTCCCTTGATTCGAGATTTTTTGACAAATGACAATACAATTTGAATACGATTTGAAATATATTTATCTATGAAAAAATGTATCGAATGTATTTTAGGGAGATTATTACACAACAAAAATATAAAGACAATTTAGTTTGAAATAGAAAATTCAATTGAGAAGTAGGAATTTCAAATTACCAATAAACATTTCAAATTAATAGAAAACATATTAAAATATTCACAAATCATTTAGAGTTTGACTGATCTTCAGTAACATGCATATTATGAACATTGAAAGTGCAATAGTTTTATGTTATATTAGACCAGATTTTTTTGGATATTATTAATGTTTTCCGTAGTAGAATTCTCTTGTATAATGTTTATATCTCTTGTAGTTTGGATCCCAGAAGGTTGAGTCCCAGGTTGTTGAATAAATTAGCATAATGTTTTTCGTCTAACTGTAAAAAGGGCCTTAATGATTTAGCATTTGCATGTCCAGTCATTTTGATGAGATGTTCTTCCAGGTCACCTGATTTGATACAGCACAAGATCGATTTGAGTGATTTGTGATCTTGTTTATAACAGTATCAAGCCCTATTCTTCCCGAAGATTGTTTGGTCCATTTTCCAATTTATTCATCCCAATAGGCATATTTTTGTACCATCAAGAATCAGTTTCATTCCAGTAAGGATTTATAGTCAGAAATAGACGGTCTGACGTAATTCTAATAGTGCGTTTAGACTTAAGTTTTTTAAATAACCTCACCGGGCACATATGAAGATTATTGTGATTAGGCACTAACCACTTACTGTCCGATAATTTTTGAGCTCCACCCTGGCATGTTTTGGGAAAAATCGGGTTGTATTCAATTCTTCCAGTTGGGTTACCATTCGATTTCTTTTCCTCTTTGAAAAAGTGCACTTTGCATCTTGGTGCTTCTCTCCCTCTCCAGGCTAGTTCGAGTGCCATTATATGATGAAGCTTTTTTGAAGTCCTTCTGGACAATCTTCGTTCGACAAATTCATTATTTCATATATTTCTTCGTTACTTAGAGCAGTTGAACTTCGCTTTCTCTTGTTGGGAATAGACTGAATCTGCTTTCGTTTCGTATTTTTGCATCCCTTGCTTCTTTGAATTCAATGTCTGCAAATGGATTAAATATTCAGGCGTACTATTTATAGTATTTTTTTTGAAGAAGTTTTGCAGTAACATACCACATATTCTTTTAAACGCATTCTTTATAATCTTCACCATCAGCTCTCTTCATATTGAAAGCCAATCTTTCATGACTAATCCAAGCTCTTGATTTGAGGTAGTTTCTATAAGTTCATAATGTTTTCCCTCTTGAAAATATGTCAAACTGTTTCCATATTGACTTTTTGTTATTTACTGTACTTTTCGGAATAACATTATGTACAGTTGAAGTGGGAAATATTGCGTCCGAAAGACATACAAGAAAGAAGGGAATTTTTGTGGCATAGTGGACAAATTATTAAATTATTGAATTAAGGAAAAAAAGCATCCTCAAGTGAAAGTCGAACACACGACCTTATGATTTCTAGTCATATGCTCTACTGACTGAGCTATTCCAGGACATAGGAATCGACACACACTCGTACAGTTTTTTCGATATTTTAAAAAATTCTTGACCAAATCTTGACATTTTGAAACGACGTTGTATTGAGAAAATTCGAAAATAATCTGACAGTGACAGTTGTCAGAGTATAGAATTGTGAATGCTACCATTCACGGTATAGTTGATCAAAGGCAAGGTGCATATTTATCGTTATTGGGAAATCTAGGTGCTTTTTATCATAAAAAATTACTGTTTATTGGTTGAATTCAAGAAAATGAAGAAGTCTCATTGGTTCTTAGAATAGGCGTGTAATATTCGTTAAAATTAACTTTAATGACAGTCAATGAAGGAGAAGATGTCATTCAAAACATTTCCTGTTTGGATCAAGCAAATCAGGATATCTCATAAATTTTTCCATTGGGAAAATCTCTGTTCGTTTGTGATCAAACTAGGCAAAAATACATCAAAAATTGAGTTATTTTCAATATTCAATTCATGGAATTCGTCAGTAACTTTTGTAGCAACATGTTTTAAGCAGCAGGCCTTTTTTTTTCAGGGGGTTGTAAAGATGCGATAGTTCTTTTAATGTGGTTATATCGGCTGAACGAAGAACCTGCTGTTACCGCAGTACTGTGCTATTGGAAATAATCTGTTTCATCTACAGTAGGAACAACTAAAAAATCATAAAAGTCCTATCTGAATTTGACAATCTTGCTGTTGCTGTTTTTACGTGAATTTTTAGTGACAGCTCGGAAAAACAAATTGACATGCAGTTTACTCGATATTATTATAATATTGAAAAGTGTTGAATTATGTATTTGTCTATTCATCAAATCGTGATAGAATTCAAAAAATTGAATCAAACTTCCGCTGATTATTTTCGCGAGCACTCTTTTGAAACAAAAACTGTGTGAATTAGCAGAACTTTGTAGTAGGTCTCAAAACGACTCATCTTCATAACACCTCCTTGAATTTCTGCAATCCTATATAAATATATTGAGAATAATCATATTTGAGGAAAAAAAATACAAAAATTTCGGAGATAGAAGAGCAAATCATATGATTGATTGTGAGATTAACGAAAATTAAATTTCTCATACTGGCGTTCCCACCATAATTTACAATTCTTCGACGTTTTCATCCTGGCGTTCCCACCATAATTTACAATGCTCCGGCGTTTTCATCCTGGCGTTCCCACCATAATCTAGAATTTTTCGAAAACTCCAGGAAATTAATTTTTTATCCCTCCGTTCTCACCAGAAAACATCATTTGGGGATGAAGATATTTGTTGATAGCCACTAACCAGTTCCCCCATACAATTGAGAATATATTGAAAATCATGAAAAAATTAAATATTTGTATAAGGATCATAGAAACTGAATATCTCTCAAAATATACAGCCCACGGATTTCTGTTGTCCACGACATTTTTTAAATTAAATTTTGTTTACACAAATCATAAAAATATCAGATCATGAACGTGAATTTTGTTTGCAAAAATCATAAAATAAAATTTTCCGATATTGTATTAGGATCATAGAAACCTGAGAAGGAATCTCAAAGTATACACCTCCTCGAGTTCCTGCTCTCCTGATGATAATTTGTTCGAAATCCAAGTTTTGTTCGCAAAATAATGAAAACAAATTTCAGATTTGTATTAGGATCACAGAAGGGTAAGGAGATATATCAGAGCACTCTTCCAAATTTCTGCTCTTTCGAATAAAATTCTCAGATTTGTAGTAGGATCACATAAACGTACGAAGATATCTCAGAGTATACACCTCCTTGAGTTTCTGCACTCCTGATGATAATCTGTTCGAGCCCTCAAACATATGGAAATATATTGAGAATAATCATATTCGAGGAAGAAAAAAATATAAAAACCTCGGAGATATAAGAACAAATCATATGACTGGTTGTGAGATTAAAGAAAATTCAATTTCTCATCCTGGCGTTCCCACCATAATTTACAATTTTTCGACGTTTTCATCCTGGCGTTCCCACCATAATTTACAATTCTCCGACATTTTCATCCCGGCGTTCCCACCATAATCTAGAATTTTCGAAAACTCCAAACGGATATTATTCATTGAGCCTCACAGTGATGAAAATTCATGAAATAATTTGATATTGGAAACATTTCAGATGTTAGCAATGATTGTGAAAATTATTTTCATCCCTCGTTCTCACCAGAAAATATCATCTTGGCGATGAAGATATTTATCGATAGCTACGAACCAGTTCCCCATACAATTGAGAATATATTCAAAATCATGCATTTTTTTGAATATTTGTATGAGGATCATAGAAACGTGAGGATGTCTCTCAAAATAATCAGCCCACCGGATTTCGGCTGTATTAGGATCATAAAACCTAGAAGAATCTCGGAGTATACACTCGAAATTAACTTTCGTTTGCAAAAATCATAAAAATAATTTTCGGATAAATATGAAGATAAAAGAATAAACTCAGTTACTTCGTCCGCTCCATGTTAATTAAAAAAAAATTTCAGATTTGTATTAGGATCACAGAAGGGTAGGAGATATATAGAGCACTCTTCTCCTCGAGTTCCTGCTCTCCTGATGATAATTTGTTCGAAATCCAAGTTTTGTTCGCAAAAATAATGAAAACAAATTACAGATTTGTATCAGGATCACAGAAGGGTGGAGATATATCAGAGCACTCTTCCAAATTTCTGCTCTTTCGAATAAAATCTCATTTGTAGTAGGATCAATAACGTACGAAGATATTCGAGTATAACCTCCATATTCGACGAACATATGGAAATATATTGAGAATAATCATATTCGAAGAAAAAAAATACAAAAACCTCGGAGATATAAGAGCAAATCATATGATTGGTTGTGAGATTAACGAAAATTCAATTTCTCATCCTGGCGTTCCCACCACAATTTACAATTTTCCGATGTTTTCATCCTGGCGTTCTCACCATAATTTACCATTATCCGACATTTTCATCCCGGCGTTCCCACCATAATCTAGAATTTTTCGAAAACTCCAAACGGATATTATTCATTGAGCCTCACAGTGAAAAAAATTCATGATATAATTCGATGACTTACGGAAGGCATTTCGAGATGTTAGCAAATGAATTGTGAAAATTAATATTTTTATCCCTCCGTTCTCACCAGAAAACATCATCTTGGGGATGAAGATATTTGTTGATAGCCACTAACCAGTTCCCCACATACAATTGAAATATATTGAAAATCATGAAAAATATTAAAATATTTGTATAACGATCATAGAAACGTGAGGATATCTCTCAAAATATACGGACATTTTTTTGAAATCTAAATTTTGTTTACACAAATCATGAAAAAAAAATCCAGATTCGTATCAAGATCATAGAAACGTGAACCCCCCAGAGTATGGACCCCCTCGATCTGAGCTCCTATTGGTAATTTGTTCGGATACAAAGTTTTGTTTGCAAGAATCATAAAATAAAATTTTCCGATATGTATTAGGATCATAGAAACCTGAGAAGGAATCTCAAGGTATACACCTACTCTTCCGAATTTCTGCTCTTTCGAATATAATTCTCAGATTTATAGAAGGATCTCATAAACGTACGAAGATATCTCGGAGTATACACCTCCTTGAATTTCTGCACTCGTGATGATGATTTCTGATGGTGTTGTGGGTTTTTCCGGGTTTTCCTCCAACTGAAACAGCAAATGCGCCATCACTTCGAGTCCCGGGCTTCAATCAAGATTTTCATCTTGATATTATTTTATATTTAAAACTTTGCTTTCGTATTTTTTAATTCTGAATAAAGTTTCATCTATTCGAGCCCTCAACATATGGAAATATATTGAGAATAATCATATTCGAGGAAATAAAATACAAAAACCCCGCAGATAGAAGAGCATGATTGATTATGAGATTAACGAAAATTCAATTTCCCATCATGACGTTCCCACCATATTTTACAATTCTTCGAAGTTTTCATCCTGGCGTTCCCACCATAATTTACAATTCTTCGCCGTTTTCATCCTGGCGTTCTCACCATAATCTAGAACATTTGGAAAGCTTCAATTGAATATTGTTCATTGAGCTTCACACTGATGAAATTTCATGACATAACTTGTTGACTTCCGGAAAACATTTCGAGATATTAGTAAAATAATTTCGAACATAAATATTGTTATCCCGTCGTTCTCACCAGAAAACATCATCTTGGGAATGAAGAGATTTGTTGCTGGCCACGAACCAGTTGCCCCCATACAATTGAGAATGAAAATCATGAAAACATTTTAAATATTTGTATAAGTATCATAGCAACGTGAGATCTCTCAAAATATACAGCTCACCGGACTTCTGCTTGTCCTATGGACATTTGTTTGAAATCCAACACAAGGCATGAAGAAAAAAATCCAGATTCGTATCAAGATCATAGAAACGTGATATCCCCCAGAGTATGGACATCGTCGAGTCTCTGAGCTCCTATTGGTGATTTGTTCGGATACCAAGTTTTGTTTGCAAAAATCCAAATTATAAAACAATTAAAGGAGATTTAGAAGATTTTGAGAACGGGGGCAGATATAGTCCCCGAAACGTCAAGCAAAAACTATATAGAGAAGTATCTTTTGAATTTTTTAAAAATTTTTTTGATAGGCAAATCCAGAAAACGGCAAGTTATTGACAAATTGAATCATTTTTCCATAAAAAATATAATTTGGTGAACGCAATAACTTATCGGGGTGAACTAATCAGTTTGCCCTTTCTACACTTGTATAGATTTTCCTGATTATATTTTCATTTTCAGACTGTGGAAGGTTACCCAAAAATCATGTCAAGAAACGTTGTTCTTCCACAAAAACCCACATTCATTCAATACATGAAATAAAATTTTCCGATTTGTATTAGGATCAAAAACCTGGGAAGGAATCTCAAATTATACACCCCCTTGAGTTCCTGTTCTCGTGGTGATAATTTGTTCGAAATCCAAGTCTTGTTCGCAAAAATAATGAAAACAAATTTCAGATTTGTATTAGGATCACAGAAGGGTACGGTATTGGGATCACAGAAGGGTTAGGATTCCAAATTTCTGTTCTTTCAAATAAAATTCTCAGATTTGTAGTAGGATCACATAAACGTACGAAGATATCTCGAGTATACACCTCCTTGAGTTTCTGCACTCCTGATGATAATCTTTTCGAGCCCTCAAACATATGGAAATATATTGAGAATAATCATAATCGAGAAAGGAAAATACAAAAACCTCGGAGATAGAAGAGCAAATCATATGATTGATTGTGAGAATGACGAAAATTCAATTTCTTATCCTGGCGTTCCCACCATAATTTACAATTCTTCGGCGTTTTCATCCTGGCCTTCCCGCCATAATATACAATTGTTCCACGTTTTCATCCTGACGTTCCCACCATAATCTCGAACTTTTGGAAAACTCCAAACAAATAGTATTCAATAAGCGTCACACTGATAAATCATGAAATATTTTGATGACTTCCGGAAAACGTTTCAGGATGTTAGCAAAATAATTTTAAAATTATTATTTTAATCCCGCCTTTCTCACCAGAAAACATCATTTTGGGAATGAAGAGATTTGTTGATAGCCATGAACCAGTTCCCACCATACAATTGAGAATATATTGAAAATCATTGAAAAAAATTAATATTTTTACATGGATCATAGAAATGTGAGAAGATCCCGAAATATACAGCTCACCGGATTTCTGCTTGTCCTACTGAGATAATTTTGAAAATTATTATTTTAATCCCGCCTTTCTCACCAGAAAACATCATCTTGGAAATGAAGAGATTTGTTGCTGGCCACGAACCAGTTTTCCCCCATAAATTTACAGCCTAAAATTTGCATCAAGCTGCTCATTGTATACTACTACCAGACATATAAGAGACTCATTATAAATGGTAATCCGATACCCTAATCATTGCCTATTGTTCGAGGTGTGAAATTCGTGCTGGGGGTTACATATAAATGCTCATTAAAAATGTGGGGCAGAACATCTTTTTTAAATTTTCTTGCAGTACCCGTTAATGAATAGTGTATGTAGTTTTCCATATCATCCTTCAAAGTGATGATCCTCGCAGCAAAACAATTGTGTTTTTGTTGGTATGTACTTGCGACAAGCAACACAAAAGTATTTTTTTTCCTTTTTTCTTCGAAGGGCACACAAAAAAAATATTTTTGTGGTGTTTTTCTTATTGAATTCTCTCAACCAGGCACATAACACCAACGATAACTCGTTTCCAGAGTGGGCATTTTGAGAATTACAGTATGCATATTGATTACGACGCAAACAATTAACACTTCACAATATTAGCGGAAGCAACACATGCTCGCTGCCCACTACAGAACAGTATTGTGACGTCACGCTCTATCTCCAAGGTCATGGAGACGATTTGAAACTCGGCTATTCCAAAGCGCATTCTCAAAAATGTTTTAGAAACGTAGGAGAAAATTTTAATAAAGAAGTCGTATAAAAAATTCTAAATATTCAATGAAAAAAATTCATGTCCCCAACCTAATTTAGTCTATTTCGAAGATTTTTTTTTATTTTTTCGATTTATTACAAAAAAAAAAGTTTGTTTATCTCTCTGTCCTTCAAATACAGAATTTCCATATGTTTGACTAAGTTGAAATTCGACATATTAGTAATAGAAGCTTATCCAAATTTGGAGTGCCGAGTTTTTAGGAGAATCATTGCAGTGTTTGAGAAAGAAATTAACGATTCAATCGATTTTTTGATGAACTTTTCATTGACAATAATAGCAGCTCCATCAATCAAGCTAGATATTATTTCTTTTCCAGACACAACAGGAGAACTCGGAAATATTTTGCCGGAAATAGAGCCAAATAGTAATTTATTCATGAGTTGGAATTTTTTACCTGGTAACCTAGTGCTTTATCGATTACCGATATATTCGGAGCTAAATGGAAACAACAACCATTCAACTGACAGCATCTGTATTGAAATTGGACACAGACGGATTAAATAAATATTACCCTTCCATACCAATTGTTTCTATGGAATATTTCCGAATCAGTTTGTGACCACGGCATATAAAATCTCCATATATCTTTTTATAAAGGGTATATTTTCAGTTCTCCTCAGGACCATTCATTAGTTCCCTAGAACTCAAAATTAGACCATTACACATGTAGTTTTGTTTATTCATTAAGCCTTCCTTCTCCAAATAACTAGAATCTTAGATTTGATAAAGAAAGTGGATAAAATAACATAGAATAGATAATAAAACAATGAAGGTCGTGAAATTGAACCTTGTGGAACAAATGATAGGGTAGTTATTTTGGTTGATGTTTGACCATGGTATTGCACGTCTGTTGGACAGATAGGATATGAAAACATAATAAAATCATGAAGAGACCAAACCTTGGAAGTTTTTTGAGAATGACATAATTGAGCCTATTGACAACAGATACTGATATTAAAACATGATACACGGAAAAAAAAGGTTTCTCAATTCAACCAAATTTATTTGGCCGCTCTTATTGGCTTGACTAAATAAAATTCTAACAGGATATCTGGCCATTGGAAAATTGCATGCCATTGTGACCCTTACTAACCGCCGAGTATGGGAATTTCGACCGTATTGGTTCGCCAGAGTGAAAAGAGTTCAATAAAAGGAAGAATCCAGTGATGGAGGTGCAGATTGCAACAGAAGCGAGGATACATTGAAAACAAAAAGCCACAATGGATCACACAATGAATGAAAACCTTGAAAGACATTATTTCAACAAACCAAACCACCGAAACTCATAGTTGGCAGAACTCACATCGAAAAAAAGCAAAATCGCCAGCTGTTCAGTACTAGAAGCGGAAGAACTCCGACAAATATGCGATATAGTGTATCATTTCACCCCAAGTAAAGCCGAAAAACTCAAAGAACTCAATGATTACGTTTCTAAACATAGTGAAAGTGTAAAGAAGAGTTATATTAAACCTAATAAAGACACTGGAGAGCCAAAAAGACCGCCCGAGCCGAGGTTAGCGCAGAGTATGAAAACACTGAAAAAAGTTCAAAAACACTAAGTGAAACGGAAAATGAAAAGAAAATGGTGAGTGTAACCCATCAAAATGTGGGGAATGGAAAGACGTACAAAAACCTCTATACAGAAGAAACATTTTGTTTACCACACTTTTCGAACAACTTCAACAAAAGTGAAAAAAAACCAAACATTCTCAAAGTGAGAAAATAATGCAGGAAAAATGGTGAGTCCAACACATCAAAATATGGGGAGTGATATAGAGGATGATAAAAGGTTAAAGGAACTTCGTTTCTGACGGGGTAAAGTTCTCAAGGTTGCAACTGAGTTGATGGTTTAGAAAACCGAGCCAAAAAATTGTGGAGAAGAGGAAATAAAAAAGGTTATGAATTTAAAACTCGAATTAAAACAAGAAAACTTGGAATATTTCCAATTGGAGGTCTCAATGCAGTGAGGAAATATAATTTAATAGTTTGACATGATCTACAAATGGAAAGGAAAAGATAAATTTCAAGAATGGCTCTGGGAACATTTACCAGATACTCACATTGGAATTGAATTGAATTACGCTGTAGGAGTGCCTTCAAACTGTTGGAAATCGATGATGTGTTCAATATCCTACATCCCGGCCATATTGTTGTTCTGGGACATGGTCTGAAGTGGTTGAAAAAGTGAATTCTGAATTCTAACTATACCATAACAATGAAAATTCAACAAAAGGCAGAGTGATAGCTATTGATAAACATCAAATATATCCTATCAAGGTCAGTATAGTAAATTTAAATTGTATTCTTATGAATTTTAAAAATATATGAGCTATTGTACACTCTTTTAGATTACTCGATAAAAATTTGTGATTCCTTGCATCTGATACAAAAACCAGTTGGCGGACTACACTTTTTACTTTCAAGAAACTATAGAATAGGGAAATCAGCTGTATTCCACTCGGTGATCACAAAAACCATGAAGATCAAAATGTCTGTGTTATGGACTGCCATCCCAATAGAAGAAATGAATTTTTGGTATGACTGTTTCTTGCCAAATCATAATTGACAAACTGAAGACCGAACCCAAATACATTTTATAGCATTGGTAAGCACCATAAGAGCGGGAAGAAGATAGTCGTTTTGATGCTCTCTAAGACATAGATGTTTCACAGAATTGACTACTTCGTTAACTATAATATCGATAAAAACTGGTAAAGAATTATTCAATTGATACTTCATAGATTTGACTACCTGAATCTAGCTGTATTTTCATTTTTGTTAGATTTTGGTGATTTTTTCTTCTTCTCTTTGGATTATATTACTTCCGATTATTTATTAGATGTAATTCAGTTCGGAGCTCATTTATAAACGCCTCAACTACTACAAAATCATGGAGTGCGGTGAATTGGTGTCGATGATATAAATATCAATCTCTGCTATTCGACACAAGACTCAATACTCAAGGGGTGTACTTCTCCCGCATTTCGGTTGGATTGTTGCTCAATCGTGAATATTGCGTGTTTGGACGGAACCCACAAACTTGCACGTTTGTCAGTATCCATTTCTCCCGATCAATAATTAACTGTTGGAATGATGTATTACAGAAATTTTTTTTGGGTGGCTTGAAAGATTTTTTTTGTGTACTATTCGCTTGTAGTATTAAATAGTCCATTTGTAAATAGCTCATGATCTTTTATTACTGGATTCAGTCATAGTGGTTAATAAAATATGTGAAAATACTTTCGAGAAAGTAACAGCATACTTCTATGCATTACCTGGGTTCTCTCCACCAGCGAATGAAAATGATTAGTTTTCACGTGTTTTATGAAGGTAATGAATTTTTCCGAATATAATTTGAAATATGAGGAAACTTCCCTGTCGAAAACTCAACTTGAAAAGATGTTTTCCTATGTAGTTTACAACATTAACAAAAAATTAAACCGACGAAATACGGAACTGAAAAGTAACAAAATAAAATAAACCTTCTTAGTCTCAATAACTGAGCTCCTTAACGAATGTGAGTAACTAATTTTGAGTCGGCGCCAAACAAACAAGTAAATGAATAAGGTTAGGCGTAAAATGATGGCATCGAGTTTGGCGGTGACATTCTGATAATTTTTCTGAAGTAATTTGATGATCTTCGTTGATTGTTTGTTTGGCGCCGACTCAAAATTAGTTACTTACATTAGTTTAGGAGCTCAGTTATTGAAACTTAGGTGGTTTATTTTAATTTTCACTTTTCAGTTCCGTATTTCGTCGGTTCAATTTTTTATTAAAAAGTTTTTATTTTTCAATTTTTTGTGGCTGAAATCTACTAATCACTAACTGCTTGTTTCTTTATTACTTCCAAAATAGTTACCCACCTCACTTCAACTATTACCAGTTGAATAATATGATTATCTACTTTTACTATTTGTTGTAATATAAATTATTTTTGTTGTTCTGGTTAGTTCATTTAATTACTTTGTATATAATTCCATCCTCTCGTAGAATATAATGATATTTTGATAATGACACTAGCGATCTGTCATTGTCAACTACATATGTGTGGCAATGTGTAATCAATTATCCCCTATTTTTCTACCCGTGAGGGTGGATAATTCCATTTGAAATCCAAATATGATCAACTATGAGGTACACCCTATCTGATAAAAGAAGAATAATTCAAATCGAAGATCCCAGTACAAAGTTATGCCTGATAGAATCGGTTAACGGACCAGAATTCAGAGGGTGAGTGATCAATATCCTTCATTTTGCTTCCCTTAAGGGTGGATTTCATCTTTTAGATTCAAATTGGACCAATTTTGAAGTACACCCTATCCATTGAAAAAAGAATTATCGAAATCGGACGCCTCAGTGAAAAGTTATGCGTGATCATACATAAAAAAACATGATAAAAAAAATACGCGTCGAATAGAGAGAGAACCTCCTCCTTTTTGGTTTCGTCGGTTAAAAAATGAAGGAAATTTCAATGCAATTATACTTTTTTTGAAACTTCCTTCAGATGTATGGATTCTTCAAATTGTATGTGTGTGTGTGTGTGTGTAACGAACCTACTTGATATATTTTGACAAAAAATATTGAATCCGATATATACAGCGTCATAAAGAAAGTGCGCATCATAAGCCATTTTTTCAGGAATCGATAAGCCAGGTGTCAAAGTATTCTTTAGACGAAACATGATTTTCAGAGTTGCGAGGGTATAAGATTCCAGGCAGGGGTGGTTGCTTCAAGAATTGGAAAAAAAAATCAATATTTCATATTCTCCCGGATTCGCAGGAAACGACCCCAACTTTGGAATTTCGAATAAACACCCTGGTAATTTTCAGTTTTTTGGGATTCTAGGGACGATTCTGATTTGTTATTTTTCTTGGGGATGGGAAAAATGTATACAAAAAAAAATTGCGTGCTGTTGCAAAGGAAGTTCCTCACGCATTTTCTTCAACTCTGGAGTTTTCTATTCCCTCACATTTAATTGTTATTATACCATGCAAAACTATACCTATATATCTTTTTCCAAACTCCGCCACAGTAAAAGGCATTTATTTCTGATAATATTATATCAAATTGACGTGCCAATATTCAATGTAAACTAATAATCCAACTTCGCATTCAAAAAACAGAGAAATTATGTTCAAAAAAGGATATAATCATCTGAACACACGTTATATAGAAATATAAAAGAAACAATTTTTAAGCACATACTAAATTGACTCATCAAACTCTATCAAATGGAAGACCATAGACTGCAAAAATCTGTTTTCTGAGGCAACTGACCCCAAATACAATTAGACTAAGAAAATAAAAACATTTCTGGAATTTTCAAATTTCCACACAAATTCAGCAGACATTGAAGCGACAATTCTGAAAAGAAATAAAAAAGATCTCCTGTATAATTTCGAGTCGAAACTCCAACTTGGGATAATCGTTGGCAGTACAGTACTCTTTTTTACATGTTTACCCAATTCTATCTGAGAGCTCAAGAAAATTTCAATAAGAGTGCAAATGAAGATAGCTCGAGTTATAGCACAAATCAGAGTATCAAACGAATACATGTTGAAGCTCACCTTCCACGGGAGCACTCACCGTGTTAATCCGAGAGAGTTCTGTACCATTTGTAACCACCAAAGATATGACACAATTGGACACCTACTTTTTGAATGCCCTATATACAGTTCAATGAGACCACACAATTCAGAATTTATCTCAAACATTGAGAGCTTCATCGATGCTCTCAATAATATTACGTCTTCGAATGCAAAAACTATATCAACTATATCAACAACATCATGAAATTGAGATCTTTCATCTTGAATATCATAAGCTCTTATATCTCTCTCTTTCTTTCTATAAATAAAAATACTAACACAATACACTCATCACTGTTTTCTCTACTGATATTATATACTGTTTCCATCCTTATAATTTGTTAAAAAAACTGAATCCTTGTTATAAAACTGTAAAGTTTTGAAAAACAACAAAGATCTATCTATCATGTAATGGGTTCAAAATCCCTTATTTAATCAATTTTGCAGTTCCTATTTCCCTATATAGGAATTGAATGCGTTGACATTCAATTCTGACTGGACCATGTGTAGTTTCATTGCGAAACAATATCTAATCTACTGATCGTTTTATCAGTATAAAACAGCGAGAAGACGATTTATCACTATAAAACTGACCTGATTGGTTCTCTGTCTGAAACTTCGTCCATTTGATTGGATAAAAACAATGAGAGGAAAAGTCATTTCAAATTTCCCGCAAGCCGAAGAGCAGTTCGGATGGTTTCGAACACCTTCGGAATCGTATGACCAATAGCTCAATGCTTGTCACACAGACTCGTATACAGTGCTCGTCTAAAGTCCGTTCCACCCCTACTAATTTTTCAACCATCTGGTATATCGCAACGAAATTTGGGGGGCTCGAATAGGAGATGAAAACCTACTTTTTCATGACATGACATCACAGCTGAAAGTTTCAAAATGGCAGCTGAGTGCCATCTTCAATAATTTTTTAAATAGAACACCCCGTATATTATTCCATTTTTGAAATCTGCTCATAACTCTCAATAGTTTTCTATAATATACTTTACTCCTGAATTCAATTGTTTTCGAAATATTAACGTTTGAAAAGTGACATTCCGGTTTGAAATGAAGCATGAATTTCGGTCACTTCCGGTAAAACATTTTGCTCACTAAACGTTGTTATTAATTTGTAGTTGAATCTCTCAATGAATTCGACTAATAAGAGGCGTAAAGAGAGTTTTTTGGGGATGAAGAGTACCGCTTACCGGAAAATCTCGAAGCCTACGAATGTGTTCTGTAAATTCACCACCAAAACAAATTAATTAGCTAAAAACTAATAATGTATTTTTGAATAACACTTTTATTTAACCCCAACAATTATTTCATCAAGTGTTCAATGTGCCCCCCCCCCCCTAAATCTTGACAATAAAGTCCCTATTATAAATAGCTTCTCTCACGTTGATGAAAGTCTGTTCATCGATTTCTTCACATGTATCTAGTAATCTTCGTTCCAACTCTTCTATTGGTTGGCATTCAGTGGCGTGGATTTTGACTTCAGATACCCCCAAAGGAAAAAATCTGGAGGTGGAAGATCCGAAGATCTTGGTAGCTACTCTGTACTTCCCCTGCGACCTATCCATCGCCCAGGAAAGTTTGTATCGAAGAACTCTCTAGCCATGCGATCGAAATGGAGAGGTGCCCCATCCTGCTGAAATATGATTTCACGATTTTCAGACTCTTCCTGATTGTTTAATACAATTTGTCCTATTCGAGGTTCAATTTCAGTTTCTAAAAGATGTCTGTAAAGAACTCCTGTAAGATTGTCTCTGATGAAAATCGGTCCAACAACGCGATTACCCAAAATCCCCACCCAAACATTCACCTTTCTAGGAAACTCGGTATGTCTTTCTCTGAAAATATGCGGATTAGTATCGCTCCAGTATCGTACATTCTGTTTGTTGACTTTTCCATTGAGAAAAACGTGCATTCGTCTGCGAAACATACACGTTTTAGGAAGCTTCGTTCTACTTCAATTGTTCTTGTTAACCACTCACAAAATCCAACCCTCCAGTCTGGATCATCCTCCGTGAGAGCATGCAAGATTTTCATTTTATAGGCAAGGAACTTTTCTTTTTATAAGGATGGAACTTTTTTTTTTCAGGACTCTTTGGACACTTTTTGAACTCGCTCCACAGGATTCGGAAACTGCAGACGTCGACTGAGTCGGATTGATTACCATTTCAGCACCAATTTCTACCTTTTTTTTTTCTGAAAGACGCGGTCTTCCTGATCTTGGAGCACCTTCCAGCGTACCAGTTGCTTGGAGCTTATTTGAAAGTTTGCGCAAATATGACCTCGAAATAGGATTCTTGGGAAATCTATCATAAAACATCGGATACTAGATGATAATTTCTTCCAGCTTCACCAAATATCAAATCTGCTTCAAATTTATCGTCTAAAGTACGAGCCATGATCACACTTTTCATAAAAGGATGTAGGCACTCAACGGACTATTTGACAGTTAGCAGTTCAGTTTGACAGTAAACAAGATGTTACCGCGACAAGATTTTTCCAATGCAAACTTGATTGAAAGCAACATTAGTGTTTTTGGTTGGGTTTGAAATGACCAAAATGTCACTTTTCAACGGTTATATCTCGAAAACAATTGGATTAGGGAGTAAAGTGTTCCAGAGAAAACTGTTGAGAATTATAAGCAAATTTCGAAAATGGAATAATATACGGGGTGTGCTATTTAAAAAAAATTATTGAACATGGCGCTCAGCCGCCATTTTGAAATTTTCAGCTGAGATTTTCTCATGGAAGAGTAGATTCTTATCTCCTATTCGAGCTCTCCAAATTTCGTTGCGATATACCAGGTGGTTCAAAAATTAGTAGGTGGGAACGGACTTTAGACGAGCACTGTATACAAAAAAATCTTGTATTTGGTTGATTTGGGAACCTAGGAACTGGTGTTTGTCAAGCCGCTATCTCACTGCTTGGCTAACTGGATTTAATAAATATCAATCTCAAATAGCGAACCGCTTCTATGTGTCCCGTAAAAAGGGTAGATTTCAAAATAAACGCGTCTGGTGATTAGCTAATAAAAAATACTTCCGGGGGGATTTACCCCGGCACAGTTGTCGTTTCATGGATATCTTTTCATGAGGAAACAAGTTAAAAACTTTAGAATGGTCCGGGGGTTCGAGGTACTTGAAGCGACCGGGCTCCTGGACTATAACCGCTCGAATCACGTTTCATAAAGCTTTTGTTGAGTTCGATGTTTAGTCAAATTCAGTTTTTTCAATTGCTCGTATAGTTTTCTGGTACTCTACCGCCCAGTTGAACAAACAACTATTCTATTCCGATACAAAAATGATATCCGCAAATTCATTTATGAAGCACCCGACTGAAACGATCCGTTCTCTTCGCTCAATATTACCGTCACGCTGGATAAGTCGACAAGACAGTGGGGCATTGTTTTCCACATCGCTTTTAGGATTATTTCTCCATCGAGATTGCGGGAGAGAAAGATGAAAACTGAATTAGCGCAAACACTACAAGTTTGGAGTGGTTGCTCCGGGGTTTTTACCCGCAGATTTTTCCTGAGATAGCTCATTAGGTTGAAAGGTGCTTGTGTTCGGGACAACATGAGGAAAATTTCACGCACTGATAAATGTTATCTTGCGACAATTTTCAAGTTGTTTTCATTCTCGAGTAGGAATTTTGTCATTATGGGTTCCTCCGTTTTGGACTAAAACTGGGTTTATCTCTCGTATTCTACAATCGAAGATTTGTTTGAAATACGGGCGGAAAAATATCCTGAAGGAATGTTTTCCATTGGACTTTGATGCTTCATCAACATATACATTTCATTATAAAACCGGTATTCAAAATACGTGTTTTGCTATACAATAGTTCATCAGGTTGGTTGAAGTGAATTGCAATTGCGATTATTTCTTATGGAAATGTGATACATGTGGTAGCCCATCCTGACAGATCGGCCGTGAAATTTTAAAAAAAAATAGACATAAAGTAATTCCGAATATGGCTTATTCCAATGTGAAAATGTCCGCTGAGCCCAAAAAAGTTATTTTCACTTCGATCGGAGCAAAGCTAAGCGAGAAATTTGCTCTGATCGACAAAACATATTTTTTGATTCAGCGGAGTTTTTTACGTACAGAAAAGTTATTTCTAGAATAACCATATTTCACATTATTTTTTCAAATCACAAATTTCACACGTGTGTCAAAAAAAAATAATTACCAAACATACTGAGATATACTTCGCTTTCCGTTCGAGTATCTCCGCAAAGAGTAATCCAGGAGTGAAAAATCTGGCGATCTGACTGGCCACTCAATCGAATTTTTTTTATCTTCGGGCATATTGAATGTATACCATTTCATACGTTCGGGTCTTTCAGTATGACATTTGTGAAAGAGATGCCGTTTGAGATTTTTCCAGCGAACATATATTTTTGTTATCAGATTCATCAATTTTGGTGTCGGTTTTTCAATGTGGGGTAGTGATTTGAAACTGGAAACAGTAGAATCCTCAAAAAAAATTGTGAAAAATAAAGTTGGGTATTTTTTTCTGAAGATGCGGTTGCATACTTAATCATTATGAATTGATTACCGCTCACAGACATTCTCTATTCAAAAAGACAAAAGTACTTTCAGAAGCAATAATGAAATAGTTGAATAAAATTCATTTGCCCAATACATCAACAACTATAACAGTAGAAAAATCGAATTAAACGGTTTTCTTCACATAAAGGATTCAATATAAAATTGAACCAGAAAATGGTAGATCTCAGGTGAAAAACAACTACTTTCCTGGCAAATACCACGCAGAACGTTGAATGATATTCACCTGAAAATCCATGCATACTTCCATATAATATCAATGGACATTGAATGCAAATGTTTCTTTCTGATAAGCTCGATTATGTTTAATTTACGTCGTGTTCACCTAACAATCCGCATACCGGTTTCAGGCTTCTTGGCCCTCATCAGTACGGAGTAGTCAACCAGCCAAAGGTCCAAAGAACTCTGGCTGAAGTGAGACACAACGTAAACAAACCATCATGGAGCTTGTAACACCTATAGGTACGCCGGAAAAGATAAACTTTAACTGGCGGTACCTAGTGACAGAAAGAAACACTCCGAAAATCTCCCACCTCGATAGGTTTCTAAATAAAAGATTCCTTCTCAGTAGGAGTGGCAAGCCCGTCTAGCATATAGTGAAAGATAAGTGCCATGTGAAGTGGAATGAATAGAAATTGATTAAACGGTTTTCTTCACATAAAGGATTCAATATAAAATTGAACCAGAATGTAGATCTCAGGTGAAAACAACTACTTTCCTGGCAAATACCATTTGCCAGGAAAGTAGTTGTTTTTCACCTGAGATCTACCATTTTCTGGTTCAATTTTATATTGAATCCTTTATGTGAAGAAAACCGTTTAATTCGATTTTTCTATTCATTCCACTTCACATGGCACTTATCTTTAACTATAACAGTATTTATCAATTCAATTGCCAAATTATGTAGCAGACTCTTCAAAAACTATGTACCGGGTCATTCACTATAAATTATCATCATCGTTATTATAGCCTATAGAAAAAAAAGTTAAATATAAAAGTTTTGTGGTTATGATGAATTTTGATAAAATGTTATTAAAATACAGTAGCTGCAGTTTCAGGAGATACATTTTTTCAATCGGATACCCTGTAATTATTGAATTTTTGGAATGATCTTTTTTTCCTGATATCAAAACGTCGAATAAACTTAGTTAGATCAGTTGTTACTGTAAATACCTATCCTATGAAAGTCAATATTTTTAAAGTAAGCTATGAAAATGACAACTATATTGTTATACTCTGTATATAGGGCTTGGAAAAGAATAATGAATTGAAGAATATATTCATTGAGAAAGATCACATTTGAAACGATGATAAGAATGATTGATTTATGGATTTGTGTAATTTTTTGAGAATTGATCTCATTTATATCTTTTAAATTTGCTACTTATTATTATTATTTCTTTATAACTTGAGATATGACCAAGTGCATATGTAAGAACGAACCTCAATCATATAATCATTAATTTGGGCATCATGCCATTACCATCTATTTTCATATACCATACTCTCTTGGAAATACATAAACATAAAGATAGCTTTCCGACCAACTCCCATTTTCACGAGTATAACACCCGTGGGGCGAACCTATTGAGACCTTACCGGTTTAACTTACAGAAATCCTCAAAGAACTCACTCGATGTCAACCTTTACAATGTCTTACCGTTCACTACCAGGAATTTACCCTTGCCAATGTTCAAAAAACAAATCATGGAATATCTAATTAAAAAATGTTTTTATAGTACAGAGGAATATGTTGCTTCAACCTCAGTGCTTGAATTTCTATAACTTTTCTAATATGTACCTATTATCAAGTCTGTATGTATGTACGTTTGTGTGTTTATATATCAGATCTATTTTACTCAATGTTGTACATTAACTGTTTATATATATATATATATATATATATATATATATATATATATATATATATATATATATATTTCTAATGTTCTTAAGGATCTTTGCGCAGATCTGCTGTTTTTATTATCAATCTGTACTACTGACTTGCTACTAATGTATCCTTATATACCGTAGTTAATAAACATCTATCTATCTATCTATACCGAGTGAATTACTTGAACAGACCGCTCTCCGAGCAATTCTAGTTGTCAGCTTTTAGTTTCCCAACACTCTGTATAGAACATCTAAGGACTTTTTAAGACACGCTTTTGTACTGTCAAGTGGTGTGGAAAAGATTTGGTATTGAGTAGAATGAACCACAATAATACAAGTATAGTTATACATCATTAAGCGGTATTTGTAAAATCCTTATATCTGGGTTTTCTGAAGTGTTTCTTTTGTAAAAGTAAATGAGAGGTTCCAAACACAATTGGCTAATCAAAGGTGTGATTTTTCAAATGAATAACACTCTGTTTAGGTCAAATGATTGATCAGTTGTGGGGTTTTACAGTCCCCAGTCATAACAACATTGTTTTGAAAAGCTAATGGTTAGAGATCCAGTAAGAATGTTTTGGTTGTGGTTTAGTTGGGATTTGGGATCGATATGGATTGAAGAAAAAACTATTGTTTCCTTGTCGACATTTCGAATCAATTTCATTCATCCTCAGGGCTCTGCAACAATGGTTCCTCAAATAGTGAAAAGGTTTCATTTTTTAATTATTATACTTGTCACGATGTATCATTGTACTTGAAATATATGTTAAAATGTTAAGAATAGTACTCACCAAAAAGTAGTTATTTCCGAGTTAGCGTATTTTTTATTTCTTTCAATCTTAGTTTCTTGTCTCAGTATTTCATTTTCCCGTCCCGTCAGTATACAAGCAACATTGTGCCCGTTGCAGTTTTGTTTTCTATGTATCTATCACGTCTGAGTATGTTTTTAAATTTTAAGGATTTCAACTCGGAAACAATTACTTTTTGGTGAGTACCTTTCTTAACATTCCAACATAAATTTTGAGAACAATGATACATCGTGACAAGTATAATAATTAAAAAATTAAAGATTTTCACTATTTGAGGAAGTATTGTTACCGAGTCTTGAGGATGAATTAAATTATTTCGAAACGTCGGCAAAAAACAACAGTTTTTTCTTCAATCCATGTTGATCCCAATATCAATTAAACTACAACCAAAATATATTATGTTTGTTTAGTGACATTTCTATAATGGAATAACCAAACTGGTTTACAATGAGGAAGAAAAAGTTCAAATATTCCTACAAAAATAGATAACAAAGATTTTTTGGGTAATTTAAATGACATGATAACTCATAAAATATGTTCAATGAGTTATTATTTTCAATGAATAATTGATAACGTCTTCTTATATTTATAAGTGCATTGGAAATTGCTTCATTATTGACATTTAGAATCTGAATTGTAAGTCGAATCGTGTCTTTAATGAATTGAATATAATTATTTTTATTATTATTATCATTGATGGATATGCGACCAACATACACCTATTTTATAGGTTTTTGTAGTCAGCTCTACTGCGCAATAAGACATTTTTCATTTTTAATGAAATTATGGCTGGCTATCAAGGATGTTACAGATTTCTGTCTTTTATTGCAGATATTTCTATCCTGGTGTTCAGGGTGATATTCACAGTTGGTAATGTTTTAGTTGTAGTATTTGTGTTAGCTCCATTCTGCTGATTCGATCCCAACAAATACTTTGAAATGGACTGACATTCAATCAGGTAACGCAGACATTCTGCAATAATAACAATGATAAGGGGTGGGTAATTTATAGTGAATAAACCTGTACAACGTCCTAGTACATACCGAATGGGAATGGAAGTGTGACACCAAACCGCTCAACGTTAGTTTCCATCAAGGCATAGTAAGATTGATGATAGATCGTGATGAAGAAACCTGGAGCAGACTGAATTCGAGCTACTTGTTATAGATTGAATGTGGTACAACGATTCATCATTCTAATTCCGTTTATTTTCGCACGTCATGAAACAAGTATCTCATTTTGCTCGCGAATAAATGAAATATCGCAGTAGAAGTTACAAGCACACAAAACAAAGTTAAAAATCGGGATATAAGGAAAACTAGACAAATTTAAAACATTCCGTGTTGAATTAAATTTGGTGTGAGAGAAGCAAGTTAAATATTTCCCAGCAGGGTTGGTTTTATAGAATTTTGGATGTATATGCAATCAAAAAATTATTCATCCTCGATTCTATCAACGACGAAAATCATCAAGAATCGTCCAGGAATTCGTAATGTTTTCTCTGAATTATTCTCGAATGCGAACCAAATCTTTAGTTGAACGGTTGCCCATATGTACTAAAAACACTGAAACCCAAGCTGACCATGGGATCTGATCTGGTCATCAAAGTATATGCTCATATCTTTTGTGAACAGCTGATAATATGATTCTACGAACCTCATCTTTTGAAGACCCATAACCGTAATATTTAACTCTGCCAAGCTATTCGAGATCATTTCACACATATACAGTGCTCGTCTAAAGTCCGTTCCACCCCTACTAATTTTTGACCACCCAATATATCGCAACGAAATTCGGAGGGCTCGAAAAGGAGAAAAACCTACTTTTTCACGAAAAAATCACAGCTAAAAGTTTCAAAATGGCGGTTGAGCACCATCTTCATTATTTTTTTTTAGTAGAACACTTCGTATATTATTTCATGTTCGAAATTTGCTCGTAATTCTCAACAGTTTTCTCCGATACACGAAACTCCTAAATTCAATTGTTTTCGAAATATTAACGTTTGAAAAGTGACATTATGGTCATTTCAAACCCAACCAAAAACATTAATGTTGCTTTCAATCAAGTTTGCATTGGAAAAAAATCGTGGTCGCGGTAACATCTTTTTACTGTCAAACTGAACTGCTAACTGTCAAATAGTCCGTTGAGCGCCTACATCCTTTTATGAAAAGTGTGATCATGGCTCGTAGTTTATACGATAAATTTGAAGCAGTTTTGAAATTTGGAGAAGCTGGAAGAAATTATCATCTAGCAGTCCGTATGTTTAATGATAGATTTCCCGAAAATCCTATTTTGAGGTCATATTTGCGCAAACTTTTAAATAAGCTCCAAGCAACTGGTACGCTGAAAGATGCTCCAAGATCAGGAAGGCCGCCTCTTTCAGAAGGAAAAACTGTAGAAATTGTTGCTGAAATGGTAATCAATCCAACTCAGTCGACGTCTGCAGTTGCTGAATCCTGTGGAGTAAGTTCAAAAAGTGTCAAAAGAGTTCTAAAAAAGAAAAGTTTCATCCCTAAGAAATGGAAATCATGCATGCTCTCACGGAGGATGATCCAGAACGGAGGGTTGAATTTTGTGAGTGGTTAACAAGAACAATTGAGGGAGAATGGGGCTTCCTAAAACGTGTATGTTTCGCAGACGAATGCACGTTTTTCTTATTGGAAACGTCAACATACAGAATGTACGATACTGAAGCGATACTAATTCACATATTTTTAGAGAGGAACAATTCCAGTTTCCTAAAAAGGTGAATGTTTGGGCGGGAGTTTTGGGCAATCGCGTTGTTGGACCGATTTTCATCAAAGGCAATCTTACAGGAGTTCTTTACAGAAATCTTTTAGAAACTGAAATTGAACCTCGAATGAGACAAATTGTGTAAAACAATCAGGAAGAGTTTGAAAATCGTGAAATCATATTTTAGCAGGATGGAGCACCTCCTTTCCTTGCGATCGATTGGCGGAAGAACGGTCTCTCGATACAAACTTTCCTTGGGGATGCGATAGGTCAAGAAGTACCCGAATGCCACCAAGTCTCGGATCTACACCTAGATTTCCTATGGGTATTGAAGTAAATCTAGCCACTGGAATCAGAACTTAGAAGAGTTGGAACGCTAGAATAATAGATACATGTGAAGATTTAGGATGAACAGACTTCATCAACGATGGAAAGCTATTATAATAGGGCACTTTATTGTCAAGATTTAGGAGGGGGCCACATCAAAAATAAATTATAATTTTTTAGCTAACTAATTTGTTTTGATTGTGAATTTACAGAACACATTCGTAGGCTTCGAGATTTTCCGGTAAGCAGTACTGTTTATCCTTGATATTAGTCGACATCATTGAGAGATTCAACTAAAAATTAATAATAACGTTTAGTTAGCAAAATGTTTTACCGGAAGTGACCAAAATCCATACTTCATTTCAAACCGGAATGTCCCTTTTCGAACGTTAATATTTATACAACAATTGAATTCAGGAGTAAAGTGTTTTGGAGAAAACTGTTGAGAATTATGAGCAGATTTCGAAAATGGAATAATATATTGGCTGTTCTATTTAAAAAAATTATTGAAGATGGCGCCCAGCCGCCATTTTGAAACTTTTAGCTATGATTTCTTCATGAAAAAGTAGGGTTTTATCTCGTATTCAAGCCCTCCAAATTTCGTTGCGATATACCAGGTGGTTCAAAAATTAGTAGGTGGGGAAACGGACTTTAGACGAGCCCTGTATGAACAGTGAAGTCAATGAAGTAACGGATAAATTAAATTTTCTACCAAATTTTCAATTCATGAGTGAAATCCTGAATATCTCCGTATTTTTTTACTCTCATTTCGACGTCCATCATCTTAAGGTTTTAAGTTTCGAATGCTTGTATCTGCAATCTCTTCAGGTGAATAAGTATTCCATCAATCCAATCTATTCTCCTTGATTTGAGAGAAATGATTTCTATAATTCTGTGACAAATGAAATCTTAATTCAGAAAAAGATTTTTCAGATATGGAAATCACAAATGCGTTGGGTTGCAAAAGAATCACTTTTTGTTTTTCAACTCAAAAAAAGTTACCCTTACATTGGGAAGTTTACGCAATTCATAGAAAAGGGGTTTCCACTCAACCGAAAGATCTTCTGAATATTTTTTGTCTTATTAGATACGTGTCTTATGCGTTTTTGGCTCTATAGAAGGGGACCGCAGGATATCTCTAGGACACCAGCTGGCGGAGTAAAAGTCCTGCGACTCGGGAGTCCTACATATGTTATTGGAGTATAATTAGTTAGATTAGGAATTGTATTAGATATATATGGGAGGAGAAGCTAATCTATTTTTTCGGTAGAAGTATTGGGGGGGAAAAGTTGAGGTATTCACGCTCCTGTGCAGTTATACAGTGCTTCTCAAAAGTCCCCTCCGCCCCTCTTATTTTTGGAACAAGTGAAATTTGGAAACTGAATATTGAAGGTTGTGAACTTCCCTACTAGTGATGATAGATGACGAAATCGTCAAAGATGACGTCACAAGGCCATTGTGACCAATAATTTTAAATGGAACCCTACGGCAAGCGACACCTCTTTCAAAAGGTATCGAAAAAACCTATTCAATGATACTAATTTTGTTTGTGTTTATGGCAGTTTTAATGACTCATTAGTGAACATTGAAATTTAAATTCCATTCGGTATGATATTAATTACAGATTTAAGAATCAGTATCTACTGGTAGAAATTGCTCGAAGTGACCTCCATTTACTTCCTGACACTGAAATATCCTATTTTTAAACTCTTTTCGTACTTTGGCAAATGTGTCTGCGGAAACAGCCTCACATTCTGCAACAATACGTTGTTTTAAAACGTCAATATTGTCAGGTTCAATGTGGCGTAAACCTTCGATCTAAGGTACCCCCACAGAAAAAAATCCAAAGGTGTGAGGTCCGGTGATCGAGCTGGTCATTCCGTTGAACCTCGTCGTCCAATCCATCTACCACGATACTCCTCATCCAAATACCGTCTTACTGCAAAGTAATAGGGTGGAGGAGCACCATCCTGTTGGAATGTTATTTCCAAATTGCCGAATTCATCTAGACTATCTTCCAAAATTTCAAGGATTAACGATTCTATTGCGTTTTGCAACAGCTCCAGATAAACCTCACCAGTTAAATTAGTATTTGAAAAAATAGGCCCAACGATGTGGTTTCCAAAGATACCTGCCCAAACATTAACCTACTGGGGAAATTGGGTATGTGTTTCGCTAAACAGGTGAAGATTTGCGTCACTCCAATACCTCACATTCTCTGTATTAACATTTTCATTTAGATAGAAAGTCCTTTGGTCACTGAAACAAATTGTTTTGACATAGTCTGGCTGTTGGTTAATTTTAGTTTCCATATTTTCACAGAATTCTAGTCTTCGGTCTGGGTCGTCGTCTGCGAGTTGATGAACCATTTTTAATTTGCATGGATGAAATTTGTTTTTTTTCAACACCCTGTGTACTGTACTTCGACTAACTTCACAGGTAGATGCAACGTGAGTTGTTGAAGAAGTAGGATCAACTATTACTTCTGCCAGTATATCAATTTTTTTCTCATCAGAAATTTGTAGTCTGCCAGATCGTTTCGCATCATTAATACTACCCGTTGTTTCAAACTCACGAAGAAGCTCCCTCAAATAAGTCCTCGAAACGGGGCGATCGGAAAACCTCTCATTAAACATGCGTTCTACTGCATGAATATTTTGTCCAGTTTCACCAAGAATTAGGATCACCTAAAGCACGTACCATTTCGCTTCTTGAAGCACTTAAACGTTCGGCTCAAACGTTTAACAAATTATTAAAATGTACGAAAATATTCAAAGTATCAAAAGCTGCTAAAACAGTTAAACGTTCGATCAACAATACACAAATTATTAAATGTACAAAAACTTGGACAATTACAAAAACGTCGAATTAGGGAGACTAACAAAAACGTCAGCTTATTTGACAATTATCCAGAGGCGGAGCTTGAATTTGTAATTTTAGTATTGACTGATTTAATTCATCACAGCTTTGCGTTTTTTGAAAGCGAGTTGCCGAAACACAAACAAAATTAGTATCATTGAATAGGTTTTTTCGATACCTTTCGAAAGAGGTGTCGTTTGCCGTAGAGTTCCATTCAAAATTATTGGTCACGATGGCCTCGTGACGTCATCTTTGACGATTTCGTCATCTATCATCATTAGTAGGGAAGTTTACAACTTTTTATATTCAGTGTCAAAATTTCACTTGTTTATGTATAATCGTTCCAAAAATAAGAGGGGGGGGAAGGGACTTTTGAGAAGCACTGTATATAGGGTAAAGCTGGGACTGACAAAGAATGCGAAAACGAATGTGATTCACGTGAGCCGCATTTTGAAGTATAACGATCCATGGTGCCTAGTTGTTGATAAAGCATAATTAACTGATTTCTATTTTATGTTTCAGGTAGATGATAAGAAATGTGCACGAACAATACTTCCCGTCATGAGATTAAAAAAAAGGAGAAGATTCATGAAAAAATTAGGGTATAAGGCCATGGCCGATATGTCAATTCAATTTGAAGGGTGAAGTATAAAACTAGTAAAGGAACTGTGCACAGTGTTTTGGTGGATGAGTATTTGAATGAGGCCGAATATAAATGAATGAATGTGGTTGAATGTGAAATGCGAGTGTGAAATTGTTTTGTTGTATCCGGTTTTTAATACTAGGCAATGAATTTCAGGATATCACATTACAAAATTTACACTCGCAATGTGAAAATGGGTGTTTTTTTTAAGAGTGAGACATGATATACAAAATTTAAATTGTTACGAATATTACTGGGGGTACAATGGAAACAAAGAAATATTACTATTCTATTTGAAGAGTTTTTTTAAATAAATTGATTTATTATAATGAATATATATGGACAAGGATTGGTTAGTTATAAGGTTGATTATTTTTTGAATATTCTGGGGCACGGTATTTGTCATGTAATTCGATGGTAGTATTATATTCAGTTTTTTTTTAATGCTATAGATGATAACCCCTGTAAGAAATGCCGAAGAGTCGTGAGCCTTGTACCACTCCAAGAGAAGCCCTTCAGAATAGAGAAAAGATGATTCAAAATATAGTAACCAAGCAAGTCAAGCCAAGTCTCTGAGTGTATAGCCATATCAAGTTGTGCCATTTCAAGCCCAGTCACACTGAGCCATATGAGTTCAACCAAGCTATGCCAATTTCAGTCCCCGAGCATGCCAAATCCAGTCCAACTAACCTACCGTGTAAAGTTGAATCAGGCTGACCCCGCCAAGCCAGCTAGTCTGAGTCATACCAAGCCCAACCAGGTCTAGCATTATCAAGTAAAACCATTGGGACACGGCGACCGGACCCAGTACAGCCGAATGGATCCACGCCAAGGCAGTTGACTTCAGGCAATGACGAGTCAGGCACACCAAGCGGACGTCTTCCTCAGATTTCCATTTGTATTGTGATTTGTTATAATTGTAATTTTTATTGAATTGAAAGTTTCATGGTACCTGTAAACCTGTATCGAATCATCAGTTGTTCTGAAATATTATCGCTCGGGGCGCGCGATTTTGGCCGGGGGTATTGTCAAAAATGTATCGAACACCCCGTAGAGTAATTCAATGAGTATAATTTTCATGTGGGTCACAATATTGTTATTCTGCAGAACACGAATTAGTGTCAAACATAAACAAGAGTTTTTAAAAGTGACGACTGATGGTTTGATCGGGGAATCGACGTTGGGTTTTTGCCGTGCCCAAAAGGGCAATGGGGGGAGTTGGGGAGCTAGAAAGTTAAAATGCCCTGTAATCAATTCAACATTATATTTTTTTTTTAGAATCTATTCCCGAACTTATTTTTGTAAGTAACATTTTGGTTCTATTCATTTAAAATTTATAACTACTGGAAGAGATTTATTACTTTATTTTATTCAGTCAATCTTTGTATCCATTTTAATAAACTTTTTCTATATTTTTCGTAAAGTGTTTTCAATCAATAAAGGATCAGATTCTACCTAGTGAGTCGTGAAACAACCCCAATTCACGACAATATGAAGCCATACCTCAGTTTCACGGCTAAGAAACCATTTCAGCGAACTTCAGTAGCAATCAGCAACTGTTTCATGATTCATTCTTGAATGTGAAACTGCGATATGGCTTTAGATTAGAAAGGAATTCACGTTGGAATATGTGGAAAATACCCTATGTAAGATATTTGCTTCGGTAGAAAACTTCAATAAGAAACAAAATAAATTAATTCCACATCTGCAAGAGTTTCCTCGAATTCCAAATTTTATTTTTCATGCAAAATGAAGAAGCGGAAATCCTAAATTTTCATTCAAATTCAACACAGTCTCCATAAAAAACAATTTTACAAATGTCCGAAAAGATTTAGGCAGACGAAATCTAATTGTTTATCAACACAAAAGGAATCTTGAGACAACAAGGATATGTCGTCGATCAGAAAAAAGGTGATGAGGCCAGTAGAGTATTGCCCACCTTGGACTCAATTACCATGAAATGATCCTACTATCCTGAATATACTGTCCAAGCCCAGGGGGATAGTATATTTTTTCATGGATAAAAAAATATAATTATTATCAACTTTCGGACCGTTTCTTATTATTACCCAATAGACCTACCTAAAAAAAATTATCAGTGGAAAATCCCTTCTAAATTCTATAATAAAAAGACAGATAGATCTTTACTTTCCATTAGACAACAGGACATTGTATGGAAATAGCCAAAATACACTCAAATCTAGGTAAATAAAAAAAAATCCAGAACGATATATTGAAAATACAAAATAGAATTTAACAGCGAATAAAAACTTTTGAACAAAAAATTGAAACAACGAAATACGGAACTGAAAAGTAAAAAATAAAATAAACCTCCTCAGTCTCAATAACTAAGCTCCTAAACTGATATAAGCAACTAATTTTGAGTCGGCGCCAAACAAACAAGCAATTGAATTAGATAAGGCGTAAAATGATGGCATCGAGTTGCGCGGTGACATTCTGATAATTTTTTTGAAGTAATTTAATGATCTTCGTTGATTGCTCGTTTGGTGCCGACTCAAAATTAGTTACTTACATTAGTTTAGGAGCTTAGTTACTGAGACTAAGAAGGTTTATTTGATTTTTTACTTTTCAGTTCCGTATTTCGTCGGTTTAATTTTTCTTTATTATTGACTATATTACCTATTGTTTTTTATTACTTCCAAAATACTTACTTACTACCCACCTTACTTCAACTATTACCAGTTAAATAGTATGATTATCTACTTTTACTATTTGTTGTAAATTGAATTATTTTTGTTGTTCTGGTTAGTATATTTCATTACTTTGTATATCATTCCATCCTCTCATAGAATATAATGATTGTGACGGATGTAGGAGAACAAAAATAATGACATTAGCGATCTGTCATTGTCAACTGCATATGTGTGTTAATGTTCACAAGTGAAAAATCAATTATTCTCCATTTTTCTACCCGTAAGGGTGGATAATTTCATTCGAAATCCTTATATGATCAACTAAATAAAGAAAGAATCATCCAAATCGAAGAACCCAGTACAAAGTTTTGCCCGATAGAATCGGTTAACGGACCAGAATTCAGAGGGTGAGTGATCAATATTCTTCATTTTGCTACCCTTTAGATGTGGATTTCATCTTCAAATTCAAATGGGACCAACTTCGAAGTTTACCCTATCCACTGAAAGAAGAATTATCGGAATAGGACGTCTCAGTAAAAAGTTATGCGTGATCATACATAAAAAAAATATACGCGTCGACTGGAGAACCTCCTTCTTTTTGGTTTCGTCGGTTAAAAAAACTCAAAATTGAAATTCAGATTTTGGACCAATGTTCCCAAAATTCTTTTAAAATATACATGTCAACATCTCAAGATAAAAATTTACAAACAAGGTAGTACAGTTTCAGGACATAAACTCTTCAACACTATACGCATTTTTCCAGTAAATATTCTCGTATTTGCTTTTTGAATATGTTTGTACTTTTACTTTCTTCAATATAGTATGGCAGTTTATTGAATACCCTGGGCGCCATAGAGAGAGGAGAGTAGAAAGATACTCTATATTTATTAAAAGGTATATCAAGGTCACTTTTAGTTCTGGTATTGAGTTGATGTATATCTCCATTGGTACTGAATAGAGAACCTTTATTCTCAAATGAGTAAACGGAAAGTTGAAAAATGACTTACGAAGGAACTGTTAAAATTCTATAGTTTTGGAAAACTGTTGTACAACTCGCTTTTCAGCAATTAATACGTCATGTGAGAATACAGTGAGACCCCATAGACATATACCATATCGTAATCTACTGTCAACTTGTGCATAATACAATGCAACAAGTTGTTTCATTTCTGATAATCTCCTTTTCCAGATAGTTTACTGAAATTTGTTTTTAAACAAAAAAGGAAAAAGTTACATTTGAAGACAAAGAAAATATCCGCCTATGATCAGCATTTTCGATCAAAGCGATCCAGCTGAGAATGGATATACTAGAATTCCAGTGTTATTTTTGGTAGACCAAAATTATGATACTTTTATTTCAGTTTCTTCTCAATCACCAAACCCGATAAATCCTTATTTTTCCCATTAGGGGTGATTTATTGAAGGTCATAATTCTGTGGAGCTTTTAGGGGAATAGTTTATCCATCATTCGAACTGCCTCATGAATATCATGGTTTTCCTGTTATTCTTATTCGCTATAAAAATTCTAAACCCAGCTCATTTCATTATGAACATAAAATTGCATCGGAATTTCAATTTTAAATGAATATATAACTGATCGTTTTCTGGATGGTTTCTATTTTTCAATGAAACCATCATCTGGCTTCTTAATACAGGGTCATTCTTGTAAAGGTAGTGTCACACAGAATTTTCTTGCGGAGAAAGTTACATGGGGGAAACATCAAGAGCAATAGCGGTGCGCCAAAATGGACATACAAGTTATAAAAGGAGTCGATATAGTGAGATATACGAACAATATCCACATGAAGGAAGAAATGAACTGAAAAAAAAATCGTGAAAATGGACCACACATGGCTATTCAAAGTGACTAACGTCAAGTGAACGTTCACAAGATGTTAAATCAACGTTCAAATTAGAACGCAAGCCGCGTAAAGGAACTTCAGAGAGAAAAGCTTGGAGAGGATAATTTACCCAGTCCCAACTATTTCGGAATTCACATCGAATTAATTGCTTGAGTGCTAGAGGTCCCAACAATTCAAATTTCCCTTCTTCAGGTATAACCCTATATGCCGCAATTTCCGGAGATGGTAGGAATTTCAATGCGAAATAACCCCAGATTAAACAGGTCATGGTGAATGTTTAGTGTAGAGATCCCGATGTGATTAAAGCGGAATAAGGATTAATCTGGCCATTTACTAATTACCTCTCTTTCGTTGCATCGTAATATGATATTCCATATGCTCGAGTCATTAGAGAAATTGAAACGATAATCGAATAATCCAGCTATTATTTATATGTGATTACTGGAGAAATTGTAATGTTTTGAATTTGAAGTGAACACAATGCTTCGTTGCATGATATTCACTGAATTGAATTGACAAACCATTAAATACGTGAACTCAATTACGATCGTGATATTTGTATGAACATGAAATATTCGAAATTAATTAGAGATTTAATAAAACTGAAGATAAACCGAAAACATCTTCAAAATCTAATCAGTGACCACTTTTAGCGAAACAAAATCATAAATTTGAAATCATTAAGGTCAGGTCATTCAGGAAATAAATAATAGTTTAAAAAAACTAAAAAACACGCTTTAATAGAAAACCACACTAAAAAAAAAGAAAATAAGAAAAAAATGTATTTTATTTAAAAAAAAGCGTGGGGTGCATGGTATCGCCTCGGTGTGTAATGTACTATATAATTATTATTACCATGCACCCTACGCTTTTTTTTAATAAAATAATTTTTTTCTTATTTTCTTTTTTTTTAGTCTGGTTTTCTATTAAAGCGTGTTTTTTAAACTATTATTTATTTCCTACTTTTTAGTGTGGTTTATTTATAAAAAAGTGTTTTTTTAGTTTTTTTTTAAACTATTATTTTTATTAATTTTTTGCAAATTGAAAAATGAAATGATCTTATCAAATTAGATAATCATAATCTCCGACCCCAAAAACCCCCACATACCAATTTTGAATGGAATCAGACCATAATCACAAAACTCGGCCGCCATTTTAAAGCCGCCATCTTGAATTTTTCAATTTTCGAAAAAAAACATAATATTCGACCCCAAAAACCCCTACATACCAATTTTGAATAGAATCAGACCATAATCACAAAATTCGGCCGCCATTTTAAAACCGCCATCTTGAATTTTTCAATTTTTACAAAAGAATCAAGATATTCGACCCCAAAAACCTCCACATACCAATTTCGAATAGAATCAGACCATAATCACAAAACTCGGCCACCATTTTAAAGCCGCCATCTTAATTTTTACATAGGAATCATGATATTCGACCCAAAAACCCACACATATCAATTTTGGATAGAATCAGCCATAATCACAAAACTCGGCCGCCATCTTGAATTTTTCAATTTTTACAAAAGAATCATAATATTTCACAAGTTAGGGAAAATCATTTTTTACTTTCCCAAATTTCCAGTTCATTATTCAAAATTAATAAATCATATCACCTTTCCATAACATCCAAATCAAAACATTCAATAACAAAAACTAGGCCGACAATCCAAAACATTTGTGGGCAGTTTTAGCGACCTAGAAACTCCAAATTGAAATATAACAAAGCAGAATTGCTGAATTGCTAACCTCGATCCAGTTGATGAATAAAAACAATTAGGTTTCGAGGTAAGCAGAGAAAGATAGGGGAGTTAGTAGTTGTCAGGTCTTGGGGTGTGACACAAGTCATTGGGGAGTGACGTGCCCCCAGAAGAAAGAGCTGGATATAGAAATGTAGTTTCTATTCTTGAGCTGCCGTTCTGGCAGCGTTGTATATATAGTCATTATGTGTAAGTATATTTTTTTGTATATATTAATGATTGAAATAAATATTGTATGTTTGTTTTTGGATTCTGAGTTCATAATCTGGTTATCACAAAATACCTCTGAGCTACCAACCCCCTTTAAGGCCTGTATGGCCATAGACTTATGACATATGGTGGAGGCGCCTTGCTTTCGATTTCGGAGGTTTATTCTCCATAATAAATCTCTTAAAGTACCTCGAGCTAATTTTTTTTTCAAATATCGAATTTTTGTATAATTATTTGTTGATAACATTTTTGATTTTATTGTTCTACGATAAATATTGAAATTACGTACTATTGTGCAGTCGTTGTTATGTGGTAATAATAAGTTCTGATATTGGTCGCTGTGAGATGAAAAGATTTGAAGTTTCTCTTAGATTTTACACTTTTTTGCATTTATGATTACTAACATATATCGGAAGTCAAAATGCTTAGTTCATTTTAGAAAGAAAAACCTTTTCAAAGAAACACATGTATATGTCTTGAAAACATTGTCTAGCCAGCAGTGGGAGGATAACTATCTCGCTAATAGCCCTCCGAATAGGCATATGCTTTGTGAAAATGTAAAAAGTAAAATTGACTGTTTGAGAATACGAAAGATATGGTCTAGTAGTGGTTCCAAATGGTGATTTTACACATTTCCGTTTATTTTCTTAGAACGTTTTTTTCGAATTATGAAGTGATGATGTGTTCAATGCATAGAATATAATGAAAGATGATTAAATATATAATGAAAAGTAGATGAAAAGTACCTTGATGAACTGACATACGCTTCATGTAAGCCTTATTGTTGATTTTTTTATTTAAATAGTGTGTTTCGAATGGATGACTCGAGAAGACATGAACTGAAGGGAGGCTTGGAAGATGTGTTGAAAAAATGACATGAAAGCGTACCTTTAAGAATTTGAGGATACCTCGTGGAATAGCGAGAAGTGATCATATGTGTACATGAACTGAAGGGAAGCTTGGAAGATGTGTTGAAAAAATGACATGAAAGCGTACCTTTAAGAATTTGAGGATAACTCGTGGAATATCGAGAAGTGATCATATGTACATGAATGAAGGAGAGCTTGGGAGATGTGTCGGGAAATGAAATGGAAGCTTGTTTAGGGAAAATATTTTTGGAAATTTTGCAATGAGAAAGGTGATTATCGTGTATTATAATGTCAAGTTCATCCAGTTAGAATATCAACTGTAGAATCGTGTTTGTGGAAACAGAACATTGAACACACCACATCTATATGAGTAAATTTTTGAAGAATTTTCAATATGGAATAAAAATATAGTAGTAAAATATGCTTTAATAATATTTCCAAATATGGATAAATACTATTTCAAACCTCATTGTGGTAACTCGAGGTAGTATTCGTTTTTTCTCCCAAATTTTCAAATATGTTTCTAATTTTAATAAACTTTGTTGATAGCCAGATGATGAATGAATTCTAGTTTGAATATTTTTCTGGGATTTGTTTCAGTATAAGTGCATTAAGGGAAATTTCTTGATGGATTTTTGTAATTTTTGTTCAATTCATTGAAGATTACTGAATAGTTTCAATTTTTATTATTCTTTGCATGAAAGCTATTGAAATATTTTCATTCAGCTCATGTGAAAGTAAGAAAAACCCCCACATACCAATTTTGAATAGAATCAGACCATAATCACAAATCTCGGCCACCATTTTGAAGCCGCCATCTTGAATTTTCCAATTTCTACAAAAGAATCATAATATTCGACTTCAAAAACACCCACATACCAATTTTGAATAGAATCAGACCATAATCACAAAACTCGACCGCCATTTTGAAGCCGCCATCTTGAAATTTTCAATTTCTTACAAAAGAATCACAATATTCGACCCCAAAAACCCCCACATATCAATTTTGAATAGAATCAGACCATAATCACAAAACTCATCCCCATTTTAAAGCCGCCATCTTGAATTTTTCAATTTTCACAAAGAATCATAATATTCGACCCCAAAAACCCCCACATACCAATTTTGAATAGAATCAGACCATAATCACAAAACTCGGCCGCCATCTTGAATTTTCCAATTTTTACAAAAGAATCTTAATATTCGACCCCAAAAACCCCCACATACCAATTTTGAATAGAATCAGACCATAATCACAAAACTCAGCCGTCATTTTTTCATCTCCAGCTTCCTATGTTCCATTTTCCGTTTTCTGACTATTTTGCCTGTATGACCAATGTCACAACCTGAATTACTAAATTAACGAGATATTCCGTCTTTCTGCTTCATAAAATCCACCAATAATGCGAGCAAGGAAATGAAATAAGTAATAGATGTATATATCAGCTACTAACCTTATAGCCGAGATAAGCCCAAGAGCAGTGCCTCGGTGAGGCTAATCATGGCGAGTACGATTTGCACCACCCACAGCTCAAGGGGGCGGTTCACCCACAGAATCGCGTCCCAGTTGATTATGGGATTTTCTTGGAACTTTTCTTCTGTGAGGTTGGCTGATATCATGAATTCCGATTTGTTTCCTATCGTGCATCCGTAACTGAAAAAAAGACATAAAATCATCAATTCCAGTTGATAAATGACGTTGACAGTAATTTATATAAAATTGGATGACCCTCAGTTTGAATTGTGGCTAATTAGGCATTAATACTTTTGAAACGGCGACTTTTAATCATTTGAATATTTCGGAAGTCAAATCCATTTTCTTCAATTTTATCCTTCTTTGAAACCCTGGATTCCACTCTCATTCCTTTTCTCTTTCACTCTGTACAGGGTGATTCAAAAGTAGTTTGACAAACTTCAGGAGGTGATTCCTCACTATATTCTAATATGAATTGTCCAAGTAAATATATGTCTGGAAACGCTTCGTTTCCAAGATACAGGGTGTTAAAGTTTTATTTTTATTTTCGTGTTTTTCAAATAATTGAACGAAAATTGTTACTGAGAGGTTCTTTGAGGTGTCGAATTCGAACCTGAAATTGTTATTGCTCTTACTCGTAGGGGGCGCCACCTACACGTCTTTCTTTTTTTAAGATTCATAACTTTTTTGAGCACATATTTCAGCAGAAAAAAAAAATCTTTTACCATATTTACGTAAAGGAGCTAACCTTGTTAAAAGTCGCTATGAGCAACTGTTTTCTAGATATTTGGACTTGAAAATTTCAAGTCGATTATTTGATAATCGATGCGTGTTGAAATTATTACCATTATTTTGCATTTTTCACAAGAATGCTTAGGAAATGAATTTGACGTTTAAGTAAGTAATTTTGGTTTTTCATAGGGGGTGCCACCTACTCTATTTATTTTTACTAGTTTGAAATAGTTATTTTTGTATCAAGGGTGCAAAATCTGTATTTGTTTTAATAAAATTTGCAAGAAAAATCAACATTTTATTTCAAGAAATTTTGAATATGTAGAATAAAATAAAGAAAACTAAATTGTATTCAAATGAATTGTTCAAAGTGTCCACCTTCAGTGAAGATACAGGCATTCAGTCTTCTAGTCATTGAATCTCGTACCCGCTCAAAAATGATGGGTGTGTTTCTTATTGTTTCACAGGCGTCTACTATTCGGTTTCATAGATCTTCCTCGTTCGCTACTGGAATTTTATAAACTAGAGACCTTGGTGCCCACGCCTGGTTAGGTTCTTCTACACCTACCGCTCCATCGATTTGGATAGACGTTGTTGAGGAATTCCCTGGCTACAGCGCTAAAATGGGTCGGACCCCCATCATGCATAAACCACATGCGGATACGAATTTCTTATGGTACATTCTGAAGTAGTCCCGGCAATTCATTTTCTAAAAAGTCTCTGTGAGTTGCGCCATTCAGTCAGAACGGAAGAAAGAAAGGACCTATCAAGTAATTATCAATCATTGCCGCCCATACATTTACAGAAAATTGATACTGATAATGTCTTTCACTAACTACATGCGGATTTTCCAGAGCCCAAACATGGTTGTTATGAAAGTTCGTGAAAGCATTTCGGGAGAAGTTTGCTTCGTCCGTGAAGAGTACATATCTTAAAAATTGAGGATTTCCAGCCAAATTTCTCAAAAACCACTGACATAGTAATGCGTTGGGAAAAGTCTCGTGGCAAAAGAGCTTGTACCCTATGAATATGGTATGGATGAAATTGTTGATCGTGGATAATTCTACAAACTGTGGACTGAGTAGAACTGAGAGCTTCAGCAATTATTCTTGTACTTGTTTTTGGATTCTCATCGAGAGCGTTCAAAACAGCTTCTTCCAATTCTGGGGTTCGCACTGCTCGTGGTCTTCCAATAATATCAGCTGCCATCTTAAAGCTACCTGTTTCTGCCAAACGACGGTGGGGACTAGTAAATGTTGGAGCTGAAGGCAGTACTCGATTAGGAAATCGCTCCTGGTGAATACGTCTTGCTTCGCGCGCATTGCCATCCGCAAGGCCGTAAACGAAATGCTTATCGGCTAAATGAGCATTACTGTTTAAACAATCCATTTTTTCAAAATTAGTGTCACATAATATGTAATTACCAAAACCACTTACTCAAACGTCAAATTCATTTCGTAAGCATCCTTGTGAAAAATGCAAAATAATGGTAATAACTTCAACACGCATCGATTATCAAATATTCGACTTGAAATTTTCAAGTCCAAATATCTAGAAAACGGTTGCCTATAGCGACTTGTAACAGAGAGAGCTTTTTCACGTGAATATGATAGAGAAATTGATTTTTTCACTGAAAAATGTGCAAGAAGTAAGCTTAAAAAAGTTATAAATCTTCAAAAAAGGAAAAGACGTGTAGGTGGCGCCCCCTACGAGTAAGAGCAATAATAACATCAGGTTCGAATTTGACACCTCAACAAACCTCTCAATACCAATTATTTCATTTAATTAAAATCAGTATTTCGAAAGTTATTTAAAAAAAGCGAACATAAGAATAAAACTTTAACACCCTGTATCTTGGAAACGGAGCGCTTCCGGACATATATTTATTCGGACAATTCGTATTAGAGTATTGTGAGGAATCACCTCCTGAAGTTTGTCAAAGTACTTTTGGATCACCCTGTATATTACTTAATGACCACGAATCGAGCAAACTGGTATATATTCATCTTGAGAAAATATCACTCACCATTTTGCGTTCATAGGATCCACATCCGTAACCACTCGTATTATGTACAGGATGCATGTGAGCAATTTGAACAATAAATTGGCTATTCGTATCCTGAGACCTGGAACAAATGAAATACGTTTCTCAGAAATGAACCACATTTATTATCAGATAGAAATCTGGGATCAATGTCGATGTATTCCGGTAGTTGATTGAATCCCGTGTGGAGAAAATTTGTAACCCAAGTGATAAAATGAAGTATCGAATAATTTGAGAAAATTATATTCCAGTCAATGGGGAACTTCGCAAAACCAATGAAAACTGAGAAATTCTTACCTTTTCAAGAACCAATTAATTGTTTTCGGCTATTCCCTTCATTAGTCTTGAATCAATCAAATGGCCGAAATTTCAAACAAAGAACCAATCAGATTAATTTTATATAGTTGGATTAGGACCAGGGAGTAATAGTTATTTATTATATAAGGAAAAACAATATTAGATTTTAGCTCGAGGTTGTGTTGTCTCCCGACGCGAAGCAGAGGAAGTGCTTTATTTCTTTTTTAAAGCTAAAATGACAATATTCACGTTTATATTGAAACAAGGAACATATCTATGACCCACCTTCAAAACTAAGTTTTTCCTGCTCATGGATTCAACTAAAGAACTGTTGAGTAGTCGATACAAACTCTGGCCGATGAAAGCACATTGGCACAAATTACACATTAAAAACTTTGAAATTGTATATAAACAAATACAGACACGTTAAAATACAATATGCAACTTATCATCCCACCTGAAATATTCCAGCGCTACAGAGATAAAGAAACGAAAAAACAAAACAAATCTTTTGTGTATCATTATTTAGAAATATGTTTTTCTTTTGAACTTTTCTAGAATATGGGTGTATATTTTTGTCAGGTTTTGTGTATCACTTTTTTGGTTCACGCAATTATCATGGAGATTGATTTGAATCATTTCTTTCAACAATCTCTTTGAATGAGTCTTCCAAAATGTTAACTGATTCGAAATCAAAATTGTACGAAAAGTGCTGCTTTTTCTTTTTTATTTCTATTATTTTCATAGCAGTTACATTTGTGTTGATATATTCTGGTTTTTAGGTATTGTTTAGTTTGCCCTATATAACATTTCCCACATTCACAGGGAATACTATTACCCATGAATCCGATTTAGCTGGTATCTCATCTCTTAACTGCGTCAATAATTTTCCTGTAGTTTTCAAATTGTAAAAATTAAACTTGTGAGAATCAGTTGATAAACATTTTTTAATTTACTGCTGAAATATTTATTATTCATTATCAAGTTTTTCATGTAATGTAACTAGCGTTTTGTTGAAAAAAAAAAGATATTGTCAGATATATGAACGACTTGTCACTTAATTGATTTTTTCAAAAGAAGTTTGTCTTTCTGGTTTCTACTTCAAGAATTACCCTCGATAAAACCCCTAGCACTTAAGAAATTACCATCGATAAAACATTTTTAAAATGATACTGATTTTATTGATTGTCTCTGGGAAGTTTCAGAGCATTTGATTGGTTGAAAAGTCATTAGGGAGATAGTCACGGAAATACCTATACAGGGTGTTTTATAATTGAATGCTTATCCTAAAGGGCGATAACCCTTGGATGATTTTAAGAAAAATTCTTCATATGAACATAGGTCCGCAACCGCTCTATTTCTGGATACAGGATGTTGAAAGGACCCCGCAAAATCCTTATGGAAAATGGCTCTCGGCTAAATTCGCTGGAACTCTGCAAAAAGATAATATTCGGTATGATGATCAAAAGTCTCAATGGGCACAACCCTCCATTTTCAACCCCAGACCCCCTACAGCCCCCCCAGAGACCCCAAAATACACTTTCTGGTGTGTTAATGCATAACAGTTTCAATTCATCCTCAAAGCGTTTCCTTTCACTGCCAACCCCTTTCTCCAACCGAATCCTACATTCTACCCTCACCACACCTCGCCCTCACCCCCACACCCCCACTCAACCCTTCAATAACGCCCCATCACACACTTTCAAGGTTAAAGTTTCTTTAATTGTTTCATTTCAATCTTTTAAAGCTTTTATTATATATATATATATATATATATACATATATATATATTATATAATTAAGCCCCCCCCCCCCCCCTTTATTTTTCAATTGGTTTTATTAAAATCTTTCATGTGTATAGTATGAAATAATATATATATATATATATATATATATATATATATATATATATATATAATGGAAGGAATTTAATGGACATAGCCCTCAGAGAAAAGTGCTAACCGTAGACACGTGTTTCGGGCCCTAGGCCCTCAACAGTACTGTGGAGAAGTGCAAGGATGAACAACACTTGGTAGAAAACGACAAATCAACGGAGTCAACAAACAGAAGCCAGCCGCTCATTTGTGATTTCGGTCAGCAGACCCTAAATTCCAGGGCAACAACCAACGTCACCACGGAGGCAGCTATAGCTACCTGCGTGACATCCGAGTCCAGGAATATAAATATGAAAGGGAGTAATATCGAGGGGACTGTTAATAACAAAATGGAAGGAATTTAATGCTCCCTCAGAGAAAAGTGCTAACCGTAGACACGTGTTTCGGGCTCTCGGCCCTCATCAGTACGGTGGAGAAGTGCAAGGATGAACAACACTTGGTAGAAAACGACAAATCAACGGAGCACTTTTCTCTGAGGGCTATGTCCATTAAATTCCTTCCATTTTGTTTTTAACAGTCCCCTCGATATTACTCCCTTTCATATATATATATATATATATATATATATATTTATATATATATTTATATATATATATATATTTATATATATATATATATATATTTATATATATATATATATATATATATATATATATATATATATATATATATATATATAAACAACTTAAACCTAGCGCAAAACGGACCTTTAAGTATCGGAATTCGAATTTTCAATATAATTCCCCAAAACATTAGAGATGAACCTACCTATTTCAGATTCAAGAAGTCACTGAAAAAAGTACTGATGGAGGGTGCATTCTATACTTTGGAAGAATTCTTTGAGATGTGATTTAATGTTAGTGTATTCTGTCGGACTCTATGTGAAATTGTTTTTTTATCATAATATTTAAATTGTAGTGTACTTTGTGTGCACTTGTACTCATTCTTGTAATATTTAATTTTTTACTCTGTAATTTTGTATTGTCTTTATACTCCAAATTCTTGACATGTCTTATACCACTTGTGGTCTTCAGATGAATAAACTTGAATTGAATTGAATTGAATATATATATATATATATTTCGGGTTGTCGATCAGGTTATTGGCGCTCTTTTGCAACTCTTCCTTGGGTTCGCGCAACAGTCCTATTGATGATAGTTGCCGAATATTCTCTTTCTGTGTTTTCGTTTGTCGAAAGCTACTTGAGTGACCTCACATTTCAGGTACACCTCGTACATATATAAAATATGATATCTGTCACAATTGACAAATAGTTCAATAGATCTGTCAAGTACGTTATCAAGTATATTACTTTGTGGAATTTGGGGGGCTGTAGGACGTCTGGGGTTGAAAATGGAGGGTTGTGCCCATCAAGACTTTGGATCAGCATACCGAATACTATCTTTTTGCAGAGTTTCAGCGAATTTAGCCGAGAGCCATTTTACATAAGGATTTTGCAAGGTCCTTTATCAAAAAAATTATTTCTTCCCCAATATCTTTCAAACCGCTTTGTCTTTGTTTTTTAATTTTGGTACATGCAAAGTACGCATAAAAATGAGTTTTTTCCATGATGAAAGATTCCTTAATTTTCATCATTGGCGTCCCTGTTAACATGCCCTGTCATATTTTTGATAAAAATAATAATACGCCACTGTCTTTTTTCCAAATAAATATTATTTTTGTTATTGTCCTCTATCTTCTCATGAAAATGATCACCTGCCTTTTTTCGTCCGGCGGACGGTTTTCGATTTAGAAAATCAAATACATTCATTTGCGTGTCCCTATTTGATTCTTTCTCTCAGTCTTAATTTCACAATCGTGGTAACCGAAGGATCTAGGCAAGATTTTTATAATTTTATGGTAACTATTATTTAGTTTTTGTAATGAGTACATTTTTTATTTTTAAAAACATAACTATTATGAACAAAAAATACCAAAATCAAATCAACTGTTCAAAATGTTCGCCTCCTGCAAGTATGCACGCTTCAGCCCTCCTTGTCATTGACTCGCGTACTCTTTGAAAAATTTCTGGAGTATTTCTTATTGCTTCACAGGAAACTATTACGCTGTTTCGCAATTCTTCCTCAGTTGGAATTGGTTGACTGTACACCAAAGCCTTAAGATCTCCCCAAAGAAAAAAAAAGAAGACTGTTTAAGTCTGGAGATCTAGCTGGCCATGACTCTGTTCCCCCACGACCTATACAGCGATTATGCAAGTTTTGGTTTGAATATTCGCGTGCCAGAGCACTGAAGTGAACAGGTGCACCATCGTGCATAAACCACTTGCGATTTCGCATTAAAATAGGAACATCTTCCAACAGAATTGGCAAATTATCTTCAAGAAATCGGCGATAATTATGTCCATTTAATCTGTGTGAAAAAAAAGGTCCAATTAGGTAATCTCCAATAATTCCAGCACAGACATTTAATGAGAACTGCTCCTGGTGATGAGATTCCACGATTGCATTCGGATTTTCCTCGGCCCAAAAATGATTATTATGAAAATTTCTGATCCTGTTTCTAGTAAAACTAGCTTCGTCCGTGGATAAAATTTCCCTGTCAAATGAAGGATTTTCGGTAACTTTTTGGAGAAACCATTGGCAGAAATTCACTCGTGATGGAAAGTCTCGAGGAAGTATAGCCTGAACCCCTTGAATTTGATAGGGATAATAATAATCATGTAGAATCCTCCATACCAGAATATGGGCGATATTCAAATTATTGGTAACTTGCCTCGTACTTAATTCAGGATTTTTTAAAAACTAAAATGCTGGAGCTCTTGCAATCCGATGTGCTCCTTTCAAGTGATGATTTGGCTCAAAACGTTCTGTTTCACATAACCTTCTGTGGGTGCTTGGAATCGTTCAAGCATCAGGAACCATTCTATCTGGAAAGCGCTCTTGATACAGTTGCCTGGCTTCATATGCGTTCCCGTCAGCAAGCCCATACAAGTAATGCTAATTCGGTATTTGTAAAATTTACCATGTTTTTTTTTTAATAAACAAGTGTTCATAACGTAATTAATATCACGTATCTAGCTAAAGAAGTGTCAAAATTGTTTATGTTGAAAACAACGAAGTGTGTTCTTAGCATACTAGATGTTTCTAGCCCACAAGATAATCCTACTACTCTTCAACGGCTGATTTCGCATAGGGACAAGCAAATTAATGCATTTTATTTTCTAACTCAAAAACCGTTAGCCGGACGAAAAAAAGGCAAGTGACCATTTTTATGAGAAGATAGAAGACAATTACAAAAATAATATTTATTTGGGAAAGAAACGGTGGCGTTTCATTATTTTGATCAAAAATATGGCAGGGCATGTTAACAGGGACGCCACTGATGAAAATTAAGAAATCTTTTATCATGGAAAAAATCTATTTTTATGCGTACTTTGCATGTACCATCCTGTATCTCAGAAATAAAGCGGTTGCGGACCTATGTTCATATGAAGAATTTTTCTTAAAATCTTCCAAGGATTATCGCCCTTTAGGATCAGAATCCAATTATGAAACACCTTGTATTTTTGTCAGAACTACACTACAAACACTCAAGACTTAATCAACTCGGAATGGATTCGAGTAAGTTCTCTAGAAGCTATCTCATTTAGCACTGTAAATTACGAACAACTTCCTCGATGGTTCAATGGAATCACTACATTCAGATCATGAAAGACGTACATGATGTGAATGAATACGTAAAAGTTTCTTGGTCTTCTTCGTATCATCCATTCCACTAATAGGAAAATGTTCCGTGCATACTGATTGCCCATAATTACATTGGATTTTCTTCCACTAGGAGGTGGGTGGAGAGCTGTCAGTAATGCTCAATTGAAATCAGCGGGAAATAAAATGGTTTTCTGATTGGAATTCGCGAATATACCGAATTTGGTTACTGTGAAATTAGTAGTGAATATAGTAATGAGCGCTGTTTTGAGTTTGTTTTTGGTAAACATGCAGGACAATCCTTCAAATCATAGTTTTATACAACCAATGAAAGGGTGGAGAATACTTACTAGATCTTTGGTTTTTGATAAAATATAGTTGCAGGCGTTCTTTGAAAGTATTCTCATTGACATAATATTCCACTCGGACCCTGTAACAAAGAAAATGTCTGTGAGTATAAGGAACATGTGTAACTTCATTATAATTAACGACAATTCAATCATTCAAGTATATGAATATCAGGAATGATATTTTCTCCGTTTTTTTTAAATGCTCCATGAAAATTGTCTCCCTAATTCAAGAAGAATTTTTATGAATCTGTCGATAACCATTCGTACGATGTTAATGTTGAACAGTTCATGACACTTAAAAAAATGTAAGGCTAGAAAAACAAGAATCGATAATATCTATCATTCTTTTGAATTGAAACTTTCCATCTTGCACCTAGAAAGAAAGGAGAGATGTCCAGCGGGAACGGTTATTTTTCTCAATACGATATATATATATATATATATATATATATATATATATATTCTCTGCCAGAATTTAAATGCAGTGATATTTTAAACAGGTACGTAGGAATAATCTCGACAAATTGGTTTATTGCTATTTTTCTTGAAGAACACTTGTGAATGGCGGACAAGTTTCTACACACAATTTTCTTTTTGTCTATAATTATATTTCCAATCAGATTACGTTCGTTCAAGTGAATGCCTTTCTTTGCAAACTTCATGAATTACCAATGGAAATTTGATCTTCTAAGAAACTAACTGCTCGTTTTTTTTTCCATAGATTAATACACGCCTATTCTATGAACCAATGAGATTTCTTCAATTTTTTTAAATCGACCAATTAAAAGTCATTTTCAATGATGAAAAATGATCAAAATGGCAAAATTTGGTCAAGAATCTTTAGAAAACAGCGAAAAAACTGTACAGAATGTTATTCCGAAAAGTACAGTGAATAAACAATATGGAAACAGTTTGAAATATTTTTGAAAGAGAAACATTATGAACTTATAGAAACTATCTCAAATGAAGAGCTTGGATTAGTCATGAAATATTGGGCTTTTAATATGAAGAGAGCTGATAGTAAATATTATAAGGAATGCGTTATAAAGACTATGTTGAATGTTACTGCAAAACTTCTTCAAGAAAAATACTATAAACAGTAAGCCCGACTATTCAATCTATTTGCAGACTTCGAATTCAAAGAAGCAAGGGAAAGCAAAGTTCAACTGCTCTAAGTAAGGAAGAAATATATGAAATAATGAATTCGTGGAACAAATATTGTCCAGAAGGACTTCAAAAAAGCTTTATCATATAATGGCACTCGAACTAGCCTGGAGAGGGGGGAAGCAGCAACATGCAAATTGCACTTCTTCAAAGAGGAAAAGAAATCGATTGATAGCCCAACTGGAAGAATTGAATACAACCCGATTTTTTCCAAAACATGCCAGGGTGGAGCTCAAAAATTATCAGAAGTAAGTGGTGCCCATGTGTGCCCGGTGAGGTTATTTAAAAAACTTATGTCTGAACGCACTACTAGAATTACGTCAGACCGTCTATTTCTGACTGTAAATCCTTACTAGGAAAAGGTAGAGAATATGAGATCACCCAGTATCTTCACGAAATTTTTACAGGTGCTTCAAAACATGGTAAAAACAGTATAGCAATAGAAAATTTTGCGCGGAACTGATAATATTAGGAGATATGGGCCCCCGAAGGTCCATAAAGAGAGGTTGTAGGATATCACTTTTGGAAATTACAAATCGATATAAACAATTTCTATTCACACCAAAATAGTAACTGCACACACCTTTTACCTTTTAGTAATATTGAAATCACATAATTTTCGATGAAGACATGAAGAAACTCCGATTACTTATCATATTATTTTACAGAAGAAATGTCAGAAATCAAATGTTATGATTATTCGAAACTTGAAGTTTATTGATATGCGACGTTGCCTGTGTCTCCAAAAGGGGAAAAGAAAATACTGAAATTCAATGCGTCATACATATTGAGCATATAAATGATAAGTATCACAGCATGAAATAACGATCTGATATCTGTGTTTAAAATGCAAAGTATATTTCACCACAATTCTTGATAGTGATTATAATTTCGAAAATTAAGCATGATGTGCCGCATTTAGAAAGTTACCAAACATATAAAATAATGTGACTTCAGATTATTTTGTTTTAAGTAATTTCAAACTGGACCAAGAAACGCATTTGGATTGGATGTTTTCTTGCAGGCATACAAGAAAACATCCAATTAGTTTCTTACGTAAAAAGAAGGAACACAACCTAACCTTACTTGGCTAACCTTGCTATCCAAGTTGAATGCAAGCTAATCAACCTTATAAAGCGACGCTTCGCTCCGCTCACGAAAATTTCGATCCAATTAATTGCGAAAATCCGGATTGGCCAAATTCACTTGAATAGTTGGCAACGTGACATGTCCATAAAACGCCAAGATCAATATCCACCAAAATTTAATTTTTGACAGTTCATGTGAAAAATGTAATGAAACATAATCGGAGTTTTTTCATGTCCTTATTGATCATTAAGTGACTTTAATATTACTTGAACGTTGAATGAGTGTACAGTTAATAGTTTAGTGCAAAAAGCCATTCTTTATATCAGTTTGCAGTTTCCAAAAGTGATATTCCATAACCTCTATTTATGGACCCATATCTCCTAAAATTATCTTTTCCGCGCTAAATTTTCGATTGCTCTACTGTTTTTATCGTCTTCTTAAGCTCCTGTGAAAATTTCATGAAGATACTGGGTGATCTCATATTCTTAACCTTTACCCCTTACTGGACTAAAACCAATTCTGGATGGATATTGAAAAATGGTCCAAACAATCTGCGGAAAGAATAGGGCTTGATACTATTACAAAGAAGATCACAAAACACTCAAATTGATCAAGTGCTGTATCAAATCTTGATCAGTCAGGTGTCCCGAAAGAACAGCTCATCAAAATGACTGGACATGCAAATGCTAAGTCATTAGGCCCCTATTTACAGTAAGACGAGGAAAATCATGCTAATTTAATCAACAATCTGAGACCTAAACCTTTTGGGGTCCAAACAACAAGAGACCAAAATAAAAACTGGTCATAATATAACATACAACTATTGCACTCAATGTTCATAATATGTATGTTACTGAAGATCAGTCAAACTTCAAATGATTTGTGAATATTTTAATATGTTTTCTATTGATTTGAAATGTTTATTGTTAATTTGAAATTCTTACTTCTCAATTGAATTTTTTATTTCAAACTAAATTGTCTTTATAATGTAGTTGTGTATTAATCTTCCTAAAATACATTCGATAAATTCTTTTATAGATAAATACATTCCAAATCGTATTAAAATTTTCTTGTCATTTGGCAAAAAATCTCGAATTGAGGGAAATAGAAAAAAAAAATGTCACTCCCTTGATTCTCGATTGTTTGCCATGACAATAAAACTTTTATACAATTAAACATGTATTTATCGATAAAAAAATTATCTCTTATGTATTTACCCCCGATAAATCCTTCCTGAATGAATTCCTGGTGGACTTGATGAGTCAATTGCTCAAGAGTGAACCTCAGATCTGCTAGCAAAGCAGGAAATCTGATGAAAAGCACATTCAAAACAATGGTTCCTTGATTCAGATGAGTATCGAAAACACATGTGAATGAAAAATCTGAATGTGTGTATTAGATCTCATCTGAATTCATTGTTATATTGCCGAGGGTCCCATTGGATGAAAAAGGGTGAATGATAACATCTTTATATCAGAGAAGTTAGTCAAGCAAATATTTGGAATTTGGATGGTTTCATTCACATACAAATTTTGTGAAGAAGTATCTGACCATCTGTAGGAACTTTTCAGATACGTGTGCTGGAAATAGTTTTCTGGAATAAAGCTGTATAGTCATTTTTGCATAAATTAGTATTCTTAACTTCCAAGTATCAATAATTTGCAGTTTTGTGGCTGATCGATTCATGATTGTGAATTGTAAATTTGCTTTTTTTATAAAATTAATCCATTTCATATCCCTATTACTGTTCGTCTAGTTGATTGACAACTTCAAAATTGAATTCCAATTATTCAGCACCTGCCGTTAAAATTCCATTTGTATATTTAATTCTCAATATCTCAATTTCGTCAGATTTATTTTCCATCCACTGTTTACTATTCCACTGCTATGGTCAGTGTTTTTTCTGTTGATTCTCACATGAACATTTTCAACCGACGAAATCAAAAAGGGGGAGGTTCTCTAGTCGACGCGTATATTTTTATAAAAAAAATATTAACAGGGTTGCGAGGTGGAGGTATTATCTGGAATATACTTATCCCTTTATCCAATACTAATTTTTATTCAAGTCTCGTACGACTGTTACAGCTGATCATTCTAGATCCTGATAAAGACATAGAGTGTATTTTATAGTTGGGACTCTCTAGAATTTTCTAGTAAGCTTTTGACAATACGGGAAGGAGGCTAATAGTGCGAGTTATTTTTCAGCGTATCAGGTTCTGGTGGGGAGACTGGGAAGACCTGTACAGGGTGTTATTTATTTAAAAACCGCACACCTGACTAGTCATTTATATGACTGGGGACAGTTGTAGAATTGAAGACCCCACAACTGACCCCACAACTGACCAACTGACTTAACACATTACACCTGTGAAACCAATTTTTTCTCAAACCTCTCATTCACTTTTATAAAATAACACTTTCGAAAACCCAAATAATAAGGATTTTACAAATACCGCTTAATAATGTATAACTATACTGATATTTACTTGTATTATTTTGGTTCACTCTAATCAATACCGAATTTTTTTCACACCCTTTGACAGTACAGAAGCGTGTCTTAAAAAGTCTTTAGAGGTTCTATACGGAGTGAAGCTATGAGCTAGCAACTTGAATTACTTGAAGAGCGGTCTGTTCAAATAATTCACTCTGTATACAATTGAGGTTCGTTCTAACCTATGTATTCGGTCATATCTCAAGCTATAAAGAAATGAAATAATAATAAGTTGCAAATTTTAAAGATATAATTAAGATGAATTCTCAAAAATTTACACAAATCCATAAATCATATTTCTTATAGATCCATTACATATAATTTCACCAGAAAATATGGGTATAAAAATGTCAATAAAACCATAGCAATAATCAATATCATAGCACTTACAAATGTTCTATAATTTCTAGGCAATAATCAATGTATTTTCGGTTATACTTTTCAATATTAGCTTATCGACAATTGTAGCAATATATTTTAATAACATCTTTTTGTGCTTTATCAGTATGATCTGTACTTTTATATTTATCCAATTACACAAATCTAAAGCACCAAGTTCAATAACTTGGTTGAAACCATTATCATTGTAATTGTTTTTCTTCTATAAACAACAACTCTTTAATTTTTACTGGAGTTGGAAACATATATCAAACTTTTTAATTATAAGCAGTGAATAACATTAATCATAGTATGATATTTTTTCAGAACAAGCAATCTATGAAAATCTAATAAAATGAAGGAATATTTATGAGATTAGTCGAACATTAAGGAATGTAGAGTATGATTGTGGAAAATATTCATTATATAAAATCTGGTACACAATGTTATATTAATATAAACTGAATATGAATGGTGAAATGTTTATTATGATTCTGACATCAAAAACTATATTGACAGTACAGTAACATACATCAAAATCCCCTCCATAATCATTTGTTTTTATCTATAGAGTGTTACACAAAACAACCATAACATAACATCTCCCCTCTAAAAAATATATATTTATACATATTGAAACAAATTGACCAAAATCGAAGCAATCATGTGAAAATACAACATGACTTGTCACACAAAATCATTCAGGTAAGCTGGCTTGACTATTGGTCTACCAAATTTTGTCCTGGGACAATAATTGTCATCCGTCCTTTGCAAGCTATAATCTTCCTGTATTTTCGAATCATCGCATAAGCCTCTTTGACTCAACAACTCATTTTTTTTTTTAACAAATTCACCAACAACTTCATTTTCAGTTCTTTCATTACACTCATTCTCCTCACTTACTTCTTTGTTTTCCAGACTAACCCTTTCTTCCAACGAGCTCTCTGGAATATGATCAAAATTATAAATATCATGTTTGCAACTTTGATGTTTATCAATTTTTCGCAAACATTTTCTATTCCTCAACTTTACTCGATTAGATTTACACAATTTAATTTGATAAGATCTGGGTCTCTTTCCATCCACCTTCAACACCACTCCAGGTTCCCAAGATTCATTGTCATTCAAAACCATAACCTTATCATTCACTTTCAGATCTTCTAAGTCCTTTGCATGTTTGTCATAATTAGTTTTTTGTTGAATTTGTTTATTTTTTAACACCCTGGTATGATTCTCCTGTACTATGCTTGGGAATAATAATTTTTCCTCCATGGGTAAATGCCCTTTTAGTCTACGACTATAAAGTAGTTGAGCAGGAGATGGTTCATTAGCTGACAATGGTGTATTGCGATATTCAAGTAAAGTTAAATACATATCTTTGTTATCTAAAAATGATTTTTTCATCAAATTCTTTATGATTTGAACATGTCTTTCTATGAATCCATTAGATTGACTGTATCCTGGTGAAGATGTCTTATGGATAATTTCCCACTCTTTCATAAAGTTACTGAACTGAAAACTAGAAAATTGTGGTCCATTATCACTGTAAATCAGGTCTGGTTTGCCATGTCGCGAAAATATTTCCTTCAACTTAGTAATAACTCCAGAACTCGACAAATCATGCAACAAAATAACTTCAGGAAACTTGGAATAAACATCGACCAACAAAATATAATGTTTTGCTTAAAATAAAATAAATCTATGGAACAATTCCGGCTAGGAACTTCCTATTTATCAAAGTTTTCTCTGATTTTTTCTACTGAAAGTGCACACGTTAAGCAGTTTGATACTAAATATTCAATTTCTTTCTGCATCAATGGCCAAAACATCACTTCATTAGCCCTCGCAACCGTCTTATTTATTCCCATATGATTATAATGAATTCGGTTCAACATTTCTCTCCTTAAAACCTTAGGAATAATTATCTGAGTACCTTTGTATAAAATTCCATTAATTTCTGTCAGCTCATCTCGACAATACCAAAATGGTCTTACCAATATATGTGTTTTACATTTTTCATTAGGCCATCCTTCCTTTATTTGTTTTAATACCATTTGCAATTCAATATCTTTCTTAGTTTCATTTCTTACTATTTCTAATTTAGAAGAACTAATACTATTATCACAATTGATTAAGTCAATATGTGCCTCAATTTCTAAATCTTCCAGCTTGAACTCGTCATCATCAAAACTAGCTCTACTTAAGGTATCTGCAAAACAACTGTTTGCCTGGTTTATATTTTACTACGAAATCATAATTCTGTAAATTAATTCTGAATCTTTGTAGTCGCAAAGGACATTTATTCAATGGTTTCTTGAAGATTATTTCTAATGGTTTATGATCACTCTCAACAATAAATTGTTTTCCATAAAGATACTGATGAAAACGATGACACCCAAAATAGATAGCAAACATCTCTTTTTCTATTTGAGCATAATTCTGTTGGCTTTCTGTAAGTGATTTCGAGGCATATGCTATCGGAGCTCCATTTTGCATAATGACTGCACCCATACCGTCTTTTGAACTATCTACTGATAAAACAATTGGAAGTTTCTCATCATAAAAATTGTAATTAAGGGGGTTCTGTCAACTTTTTTAAATATTCGAATTCTTTCAAATGAATTTCCGTCCAAAGCCAATTTACATTATTTTTTTTAATTCACGTAAATTACTGGTGAGTTGAGAAAAATTTGGAATGAATTTTGATACATATGTCACCATTCCTAAAAATCTGCTCAACTCTTTAACATTAGTTGGCGCTGGAATTCGTTGAATTGCTTCAATTTTTTTATTGTCAGGTTTTATTCCGTCTTTTGAAATAATATGACCAATGTATTTCACTTCAGTAGCAAACAAATTACATTTCTCTGGGTTGAACCTAACTCCATATTGGATTGCTCTGTATAATAATTTATTCAATATTTCTTCATGTTCTTCCTTAGTTTTGGTAAAACAATTATATTATCTATATAAATTTTAACATTTGGTATGCCCTCAAATATCTCACTGTATATACGATGAAAAATTTCTGGAGAAACTGAAAAACCAAATGGCAATCTCAAAAATCGATATCTGCCAAAAGGAGTAGCAAACGTCGATAATTTTGATGCCTCATCACTCAGTGATATTTGCCAAAATCCCTTGAGTGCATCTAGAACAGAAAAAAACATGAACCATTCATCTCTATGAACGAGTTCATCAAATATAGGTAACTCATAGTGTTCCCTAAGAATAGCTTGATTCAATTTCTGTGGATCAAGGCAAATGCGTATTTGATTATTCACTTTCTTAACAATAGTAATAGGATTCACAAATTCAGTTGGCTCGGTCACCTTCACGATGATTTCATCTTTACACATTTTTTTTAGCTCATCTTTCAATTTACCCATAAGTTGAAATGGAACCTTTCTACATGGTACAACACTTGCTTCATAATTCGATTTCAGTTTGAGATTAATTGGTTCAGATACAATTTTTCCTATTCCTGAAAATACGACTTTGAATTTAGTTAATATTTCTTCTTTGTTTGCATTCGAATTTCATTGATAGTTGCTCTATTTATCAAACCTAACATCTCGACAGATTTGAGACCCAAAATTGGACGGGCACCTTTGGTCGTTTCAACAATGACAAAGTCCATAACAAATATTTTTTTATGAAATTCTATTGATAATTCAACAATACCAAAAGTTTTGATTTGTGTACCTGAATAATTCGTTATTTTTGATTTGCATGGCCTTAAATTCTGAGAAATACGCAACTCTTGAAATACATATAAAGGTATAGCATTAACTTGAGCACCAGTGTCTACTTTGAAAACGATGTTTTTGTTGCCATTCAAAATTCTCAGTCGAACACACCATTCATACTCATTGAAACAATCATCAACAGAACCAAGTAAATACTCATCATGTTCATCGATATCCTCACCAGATTGCTCCGACCTGGTATCAACTAAATGACATATTTCATGTTTTGTTTCATATCTACAAACTTTCCCAAAATGACCAAATCTATTGCAACGATTACATCTTCTTCCCTCTGCAGGACATCTCTTGTGTGATGGGCTGTAACCACATTTAGGACAACTTGTGACGATCCTACTTGGTGTATGTCTCTGCATTATGGATGGATAAGCCCCGCTGGTTGATGGTTGACTTTTGTTCCATCCGCATGGAGAAGCCCCGCTGGTTGATGGTTGACTTTTGTTCCATCCACATCTCCTGTTTTGAAAATTTGTGTTTCTCTGATGTCGCTGTACTTTCTCCATGTACCTCGAATCTTCACTCTTCTGTATTTCACACATTTCTTTGTCGTATTCGTTTCCATTATATAATTTTTTAATATGTTTATCAGATTCCTCAGCCGCTTTGCATATTTCTATCGCCTTATTCAATTCCAAATTTTGTTCACGGAGTAGTCTATCTTTTATTCTTTTGTCACTGATTCCACATACAATCCTATCCTTGATCAAACTAGATTGCAGTTGCCCAAAGTTACATGAAGCTGCAATTGTTCTCAAATCCTTCAAAAATGAATCAAAGTATTCTCCCTCTAATTGACATCTAGTATTGAATTTGTGTCGTTCAATACTAACATTCGTTTTTGGAACGAAATATTTCTCGAATTCCTGTAGAATTTTATCTTCATCTTGTTTTTCATCTTCTGTCAAACTCAATGTTTCTAATATCTCACGAGCTCCATTTCCAATTATATGCAATAAAATTGCCGCTTTTACTTTATCTTCTTTCGCACTGCAACCAGATGCTACTATATACAGTTTATAAGCTGCTTTGAACTTCTTCCAATTCAAAGCCAAGTCACCATCAAGTGACATTTCCTCGGGTTGTTTGAGAAATTCCATTATTTTTGATATTTTTTTATTACTGGGGCGGGTTCTTACTTGACTCAGAACTTCGACTGCGCCATGTTATATTAATATAAACTGAATATGAATGGTGAAATGTTTATTATGATTCTGACATCAAAAACTATATTGACAGTACAGTAACATACATCAAAATCCCCTCCATAATCATTTGTTTTTATCTATAGAGTGTTACACAAAACAACCATAACATAACACACAATACAATCAAAGAGAAGAAATATGGTTGTCTCACCCTGTATACACTTGTTCCGGAGATCACACACTAGAAACGTTTTTCGGTTCATTAGCAGTAATTTATTAGGCAAATATTATAATTATCTGTTTTATAAGTTAATCTTTAAAAATACCGTAAAGCAATCATTTATTTATTTACTTCTGCTGCCAATGATGAAATTCTGAAGAATTCTCCCAACTACAAGTCAGCGTATATAGAACAAATCGTTTTCTACGAAGCTACTATGTTGAAGTTGATTTTCTTTTTATAAACTGGCAAATAAACTCATCAGTGTGAGTCCTAATAACTGGTACATATTTAAATTGTTTGAATCTGAATATAGTTTGAAATTATATTAAAAATTACATCTATCTGACCGAATCGGAACTCGAATCGGATTAACTCAGATGCAACTGTGGATACGAATCATAATTTACATACTGATTCAAAGGAATACCCGAATGGACGGCCTGTCATTGTTAAAAAGCGGATTATATATCCTCGTATTCCCCCTAGAACGCATTTCTATAAACGACTATAATATCATCTCTCCAGTTGTCTTTGTTTTATTCTTAATCATAAACACATAGTCAGCTCATGTGAAAATTCAGCTTTTTCCCATATTGATAGTTATTCTATTGTGCTTAGAGCAACTGAGGTTACTATACAATCCATATTTATTTATGAGTTCATTTTTAAGTTATTTTCAAATCTCCCTTGGTATAGTTCATTTCTTCCACGTGGAGTATATAATTATATTTTGTCCCCAGCATAGATTTGTCGTATTATTTTCATAATATGAAGGTTCACTGATTTCGTATATTTATTTGAATGGTATTACTTTTCTTCAATGAGTGTGATTTTGCTCACTTTATATATCTTTCAAATTCATAATTTTTTCCAAGATCTTTATACAGAGTGGGACAAGACCATGTGGGATTCTTTTTATTTATCTTCTGAGTTAGAATCCCTTCAACATATCTATCAGACGAAGTTCAATATCCAGCATGGCTTTGGCCGGAGAAGTAGTTGTTCTGTTAGATAATCTCAAAAAGTTACTTAATTTTTATTGTATTATTTTCAATTTTCAGAAAAATATTTCTATTCAAATGAAAATTCTTCCCTTTTCGGTAGTTATTAATGATTGTTATGAATTTCAGTAATTGAGTTATAGATCTGATAAGAATATAGTCATTCACATCCATGAGATTGACATCAGAGAAAAGGTTGCGATTCCCATTTCAAATAATTGAAACTCGAAATATTTTGGAAAACAATAAACAATTTTCTTCGAAAATTCCGTGGTTGTTTTTGACCAGCCCTTGTACTTCACAAAAAAAACGGTAATAGAAAAAACATTATCGGGAAACAACCCTTCATATTTCAATGATGATCTAAATTGAAAACAGACATTTCAGAGTCGGTAATCAGGTCAGCGACCTACGAAAGCGATCAATAAACGCTCAACTTCAACCCTTGATTTATTCCGGACTATTTTTAGTTGAAAATAAATCCACTCACAACTCAATACATGTTATAAACGTCTGGTGACTGGAAATTTTGCCCAGAAGCAACGTTACAATCTACATTATTGTAAGCATGGAGTTTCGCAAAGTCTGCTCTTGATTTTAAACATCTGACGTCAGACACAACTTCAGAGGACATTTGGGGAAATAGTGTTTCATACTCAAAATTGGATCCATCAACAATCAATGAAGTTGTTACAGCTTCAATAATAATAATAATAGGACGTTTATTATTCCAAATTCACAACATAACAACAAATAAAGAAATACATCCAGTAATATCCGAAATAGGTTAATTTGAGATTAAAAGGCTTATAAATTCAGCTTTCTGATACGAAATCAGGTGCTGTTGAAGCCTAATGAAGACTTAATTCTTAAAACTGAGTAACAACACATACAAAAGAACTATAGAATTTGAAACAATCTTGGATTGTCAGTATTGTGAGAGCCTTTCTTTCACCATATTTCTGAACGATACAAGCGATTTTGAGAATTGAGTGATTCGGAATTTGTTGATTAGGTTCACTGAAGAGTAGGTGAAGGAATGTTAAAAGATTTCTTTTCTGTGAGAGGGCATGGTAATAATTTCTCTGCTCCGAATATTCAAGTTAAGCACGTGACTTCTGAAAATTATTTTTCTAAATGAGTATGGCGGACATTTGACTTTTAAGATTTTATAGTAGAGACAAGGATTCTACGATGTTCATCCATTCAAGTTCATGCAGTTCATGACATATCCTTTGTCTTCGTCTGAGACCGAATATCAATCGCAGGCAGGAGTTCTGTACACTGTACACACTGTGCACTCGTCTGGAATCATGACTGCCTAAAGATGGTTCATATGTGATAGAACGATTGAGTCACATAAAATTTTTTTTGGTGTTTTCATTGAGGAATTTTCGATGCGGGTAAATTAGTTTCAAGTTAGCGTAAGCGATTCTTAGCTTTGATGTGACGTGTTCTGTGATGTATCCATATCAAGACCAATGTTTCTACAGGAATTTTTGAATGGTATATATTCATTATCCAGATGGATATATTAACTAGCTACCAAGTTTTCCCGTATTTTGTCATTGCAAAAAAATTGAGCAATATATTTTTTCGGATTTAATTTCAGTAAATGTCGGCTAGATATTTCGAGAAGCTTCTGTAAGTCATCGTTGATAATATCGTTTGCTTGTGCTACATCTAGAGGGTTGAAAGAAAAGGTAAAGTTAGGTATCATCAGCGTATAAGTGATAATTGCAATTAGTTATGGATGTCATAAATGTAGAAGTATATACCGCAGAGAGTAGTGGTCCGAGAATGCTTCCTTGGGGTACCCCTGAGTTGACAACTAATGGTGTTGATATATTATTTTCATAAACTACTCGCTGCAATCTGTTGCTAAAGAATGAATCTATCAATCCGCGAGCACGATTCGAAAAACTAATGTGATCTTAAATTGTTAATAACATTTTATGATTCAACATATCGAACGCTATGGAGTAGCCTAAGAGTATCAAAACGGTTGCCTTATTCCCATCAGTTCCTCCCAAGACATCGTCTGTGACATCAATTAGTGCAGTATCACAACTGTATCCTGGTCGAAAACCAGATTGTTTCACAGGCAAAAAATTAATGGAGTTGAGAAAAGGTACGATTTGAGACTCGATTGCTCTTTCAAGTACTTTGGACATTACAGGCAAGATCAAAATTGAACGGAGATGGTTGAATTCTGTAGGAGACGTGATTTTTGCTAACGGATTGATGATTGCTTCTTTCCATAAAATTGGAAAATATGAGTTAAGTATACATGAATTTAAAATATGTATTAAATATGGTATAATATGAGGACAGCATAGTAATATAAGAGTAATATTGAGTTTATCACAACCAAATGCCTTTGGTTTTATGTTCTTGAGTGTTTCTAAAACAAATCCATCATCTATCTGAATGAAGGTTCATGACTTGGATTATTACCATTCTCAACCGACGAAACCAAAAAGGAGGACGTTCTCTAGTCGACGCGTATATTCCTTTTTTTTTTATATATGATCACGCATAACTTTATACTGAGACGTCCGATTCCGATAATATTTTTTTTTGAATTTAAAAAATGGAATCCACCCCTAAGGGTAGCAAAATGAAGGATAATGATCACTCACCCTCTGAATTCTGGTCGGTTAACCGATTCTATCAGGCATAACTTTGTACTGGGTTCTTCGATTTGGATGATTCTTTTTTTAATAGATAGGGTATATCTCATATTTAGATTTCGAATGAAATTATCCATCCTTACGGGTGGAAAAATAGGGGATAATTGATGTTTCACTTGTGAACATTTGCACACACATATGTAGTTGACAATGACAGATCGCTACTGTCATTATTTTTGTTCCACATCCGTAACAATCATTATATTCTATGAGAGGATGGGATGATATACAAAGTAATGAAATAAACTAACCAGAACAACAAAAATAATTCATATTACCACAAATAGTAAAAGTAGATAATCATATTATTTAACTGGTAATAGTTGAAGTAAGATGGGTAAGTAAGTGGTTTGGAAGTAATCAAAACACAAGTAGTTAGTAAGTAGTAGATTTCAGCCACAAGAAATTGAAAAATAAAAACTTTTTAACACTAAATTAAACCGACGAAATACGGAATAAACCAAAATAAAATAAACCTTCTTAGTCTCAATAACTAAGCTCCTAAGCTAATGTAAGTAACTAATTTTGAGTCGACGCCAAACGAACAATCAACGAAGATCATTAAATTACTTCAAAAAAATTATCAGAATGTCACCGCGCATTTTACGCCTTACCTAATTCATTTGCTTGTTTGTTTGGCGACAACTCAAAATTAGTTACTTACATTAGTTTAGAAGCTTAGTTATTGAGACTAAGAAGGTTTATTTTATTTTTCACTTATCAGTTCCCTATTTCGTCGGTTAAATTTTTTGTTGAAAAGTTTTTATTACTTGACTCTCTGAAATAATTATTGATGCCATCAACATCTCTGGTAGAGCAGCTTTACTTTGTTTTTTACATTGAGTTTTTTTAACTCTTGCCATTTTTGTCTTCGATTCAAATTTTTCAATTTATCATTCCGGTACGCTTTTTTTTCGGCTTTTAGAGCAGAGGTTGTGAGATTTCCCAAGTTCAGGATTTTTAGTATTTCTATATCTATTCAGAGCTTTTTCATTCTGCGTATATTGAATGTGATCCATGGCCTGTAAGGTTTATTTTTATGCCTTATATGTCGGACAGGTGCATGACGATCAAATAATTGCAATAGACTATTTGTAATGAATGTGACTTTATCATCTATGTCTTCCATTGAGTATAACAAGTGCCAAGGAATTCCTTCGAGATTCGTTTGAAATCTGTTCATATTTATATTAAATGAAGCCCTATAGCTCTATGAATGATTTTCCGGGACATCAGCTTCAATATTCATGGAGCAGTAGAGGAGCATGTGATCAGATACATCAATATCCCTTACTCCGGAATCAGTTGATTCCATTAAGTTGGTGAATATCAAATCTATCAGAGTGGATGAATCAACAGAGATTCGTGTGGGTTGATTTATTATTTGTGTTATGCCAAACGTGTCGGCTAGATTTCTAAATGTGACAACATTATTGGCATTATCACATAACATGTTCACATTGAAATCTTCAAGTACTGTAATATCAGTTTCATTGGGAAAGTCTGACAAAACATCTTCCAAGCATTGGGCGGTCGATAGATGATTCCTATTATTATTTTTTCATCTAAACTTGTTCAAAACTTGATAAAAAAACAAAATGGCGGCTCCAATATGGTCGACGAGTTTTGTGATTATGGTTCGATTCTATTCAAAATTGGTATGTGTGGGTTTTAGGGGACAAAAATCTCGATTTTATTAAAAACATTTGAAAGACGCAAGCTTTTATACAAATGCACTGAAAAGGAAAAGAAATATTTAATTGTTTGACTTAGGTTATTCTGTGCGTAGCAGATTTAAAAGCTTGCCGCGAATATAAAATAGGTAGGTATTCTTGCGCGGCAAGCTTTCCAATCTGCGTGTGTAAAAGCTTGGCTCAAAATGTTTTTTATAATTTTTATTCAATTTCGCGTCCCAACAGATTGATATTTTCAATAATATTTTAAACAACAGAATTTATCGCTGTAAAACGATCAATTGTCAATTAATAAAAAACAGAAAATATAACAATAAAAATATTTTGAATAAACTTATGAAAGTAACAAAAAACGTATATTAATAAAAATAAAAATTGTCCGAAAAAACTCTAAATAAAATTTAAAATGAAATGAAATTGATAAACTCAGAAAAAGAACAAAATACTAACAAATGACAGGTCGCAGAGTTTGAAATGGCTTGAAACCAAATGAATCTTCGGTGTTGGAAAACATCCGACAAAATTTTTTACAACAATTTGGCTTGAGCTATCACACTCCAGGTCCACTTTCAGATGTATTTAATTCATGGCTTCAAGATGGCATTTTCCCAAATTTTCCAAATATTCACCTACCTATAAGGATTTGACAATAACACGTGACTTGAAAATGAATGCCACTTAAACAATTAAATATTTTGGGGTTCATCTTGAATGGGAAACTTCATCAACAAGAAACTTTTGAATCTATGTCGTAACTTTATTTTTATTTATATTCGAATAAAGTTCATTCTGTATGCACCAATTCATTATTTATTTCTCTAAAAATGTTCATATCATCACCTAATAGAAGTTTTTGAGAGATAATATTTTTAGAGATGTCGTTCATGAAAATAACGAATGATAATGGCCCAAGATTGGCTCCATGTGGAACCCCAGGTAATGCTGTCAAACCGGAGGACCTAGTCCCATCGTTTTCGAGATAGAGATAACGGTCAGCCAAGAAAGATTTGACTAGCAACCATTCCATCGTGAAAATGGAAATGAAACTAATCATATTCGTGGATTTATGTATAAAACATATATCCCTCTCCGGAGAGAAGTTCAATTACCAAAACAGATCACAACTCTCGTAACAATCATCTGCTCCCGACATTTCTACTCCATCGAATCGAATATCTCCATAGCCGAAACCGCAGAAATATCCAATTTGAAAACCAGCAGCATCCCTTGTAGTGTCTACCTGACTTGAAACGGAAAGTTTCAAGAGCTCTTGCGGATCTGATGAGGAGAATAACGATTCGATGCGGATTTTCTTGTGTGCACGGACGATATTGGAAAAAAAAACACAACTTTCTGATACAGTAGAGAAAACGTTCTATATTTCATACGGGAGATTAATTGGGGATCTTCCTGAGCTCAGTAATTTTCTGGGGACAGTTCTTTTTCATACTGTAGGGAATAATCTAAAAAAAAAATTAGTAATAGTTGGAAAAAAAAAGAAAAATAATCTAGTCGTGTGGGGATACGAAGACACCGAAAACAAGCTGAAAAAAATATTTTTGTAAACAACCTACAGTTGAAGGGTAGAAAAAAATAGCAGACAGACTTGGAGAAAGAATTGATTTGATAGAAATGAAAAAAAATTAGAAAAAAAAACATGATTAAAAAACAAATACAAACTGGAACTTAACGAAGAAAAATTAATTATAATATAAGAAGAAAAGCACGAAATAAATTAAAATAATTTCAAAAAAAATGTAAAATTACCGAACCCAAAAAACTAATGGTACGAACTTATAACAGTAGCGATGCTAGTATGAAAAACAAAGCATGGAAAACTTTTTACCAAAAAATTAAACCGACGAAAAAATCAACTGAAAAGCAAAAAATAAAATAAACCTTCTTAGTCTCAATGATAATTGAGCCCTAATCTAATGTGAGTAACTCATTTTGAGTCGGCGCCAAACAAACAATTATCGAAAATCATTATATTACTTTGAAGAAGTAATCAAAACGACGCTGTGCATTTCGCTGCCATCATTTTACGCTATTTTGTTTGGCGCCGACTCAAAATTAGTTACTCATATTAGTTTAGGAGCTCAATTATCATTAAGACTGAGGTTTATTTAATTTCTTGCTTTTCAGTTGACTTCATCGTCGGTTTAATTTTTTGTTAAAAAGTTTTTATTTTTTGTGGCTGAAATTCTACTAATTACTACCTACTTAATTTTTGATTACTTCCAAAATACTTACTTACCATTAACTGTTAAATAATATGATTATCTACTTCAATTATTTATTCTTATATAACATAAATTATTTTCGAAAGTTTTGGTTAGTTAATTCCATCATTTCATAGAATTTTATTATTGTGACGCATGTAGGAGGATATGTCAATGTCAACTACATATGTGTGCCAATGTTCACAAGTGAAAAATCAACCATCCCCTATTGTTCTACCCATAGGGGCGTATCATTTCATTCTCAATTGAAATACGATCAACTATGTGGTATACCCTGACTAATAAAGAAAGAATCATCCAAATCGGAAATCCCACTACAAAGTTATGCCTGATAGAATCGGTTAACGGACCAAAATGCAGAGGGTGAATGATCAATATCCTCCATTTTGCTTACTTACTTACCCACCTTACTTCAACTATTACCAGTTGAATAATATGATTATCTACTTCTACTATTTGTTGTAATATAAATTATTTTCGTTGTTCTGGTTAGTTTATTTCATTTCTTTGAATATCATTCCATCCTCTCATAGAATATAATGATTTTGACGGATGTGGAACAAAAATAATGTCAACTACGTATGTGGTGCCAATGTTCACAAGTGAAAAATCAATTATCCCCTATTTTTCTACCCGTGAGGGTGGATAATTTCATTCGAAATTCAAATATAAGGTATACCCTAGCTATTAAAAAAAGAATCATCCAAATCGAAGAACCCAAAAAATCGGTTAACGGACCAGAATTCAGAGGGTTAGTGATCAATATCCTTCGTTTTGCTACCCTTAGGGGTGGATTTTTAAATTCAAATGGGACCCCCTTCAAAGTACACCCTATCCACTGTAAAAAGAATTATCGGAATCGGACGTCTCAGTAAAAAGTTATGCGTGATCCTACATAAAAAAAATGTTAAATATACGCGTCGACTAGAGTACCTCCTCCTTTTTGGTTTCGTCGCTTAAAAATGGACAAGAATTAAAATTGAACAAATGAACATGGTGGTATTTATGAAGGTGGTGCTCTCAAACATTTTATACAGGGAAAAAGTATCGTGGCCCTACCAGAATCAAAACCAAAACTACGATATAAAAATATTCTTAGGATATGATAATTTATAAAGACACATGGATATCTCTAGATGAAATTTACAGAAATCAAATTGCTCAAATGCATATAGAAAAGGCAAATGTTTATAACCAACATACGTTCGTAGATAGAGAGAACAATATAAAAATAATTCAGAAAACTAATCGGAATCAGCAAGTACAAAAAAGTTTGTACAAAAATGGTTCGATGATAACAGCCAATACGAATTTGATGGAATACAGCAAAAAAGAATGATGATGTGAGAAACAAACACGAATAAAAAAGAAAGACATACAGGGACAAATAAACTGTTAAAGACTACTAGGAGACAAGAAGAGAAAATCTAATGAAAAATTCATAGATGACACAGAAAGGAAACAAACTGGAAAACACCAGAAATGAGTTAAGTAATTAGGAAAGGAGTCGAAAGAAGCGTTAAAGAAGAAATGAAATACTCGCAAGATGGAAATAATATTTCGAAGAACTATTGGTCCTAGAAGAGATCATCAATATCTACGATAAAGATCAGATCAGACGGATAAAATCAAATCGAGAAAAAAGCCCTCAATATTGAAAACATTATAAATAATATAAAAAACAACATAATTATAGAGATGGACGAGCTAACAGCAAAAATGATCGAATATGGAGGAGGAAAATGAATCATGGAACGCTCTGTATAATTATATATTTTTCGTAGGTCTACTCTCATCAGAGAAATCTTATTGTTCGGTAAAAACTTTATAAATCAGAAGAGTGCTATGGAAACAAAAATAATGTTTAATTCAAGTGGTCATCAATAATCTAATGAGTTCGTTTACTTACATGTTTCACCAAACATGTATACAAGAGATGAAGAAGTGGACATGCTAATAATTTATGGCGAATTCAAAAAAAATTCGAGGAACGCAGCAACTTTGTATGCCGAAAGATATCCCAACAGACATCAACCATGTTTTCAATATTTTCGCATTTGTGGAGAAACAACTCAGACAAGAAACTCTGTAAATATTTGAAAAAATGTTTATTGATGGAGTCTTTTGGAAGAAAACCAAATCTTACCAAAAAGTACTGGGTGATTAAAAATATTATTACAGCTGAGAGACTAAAACTCTCAGAGTCATTGAATAAATATGTTTCAGATGAGCAACATTTTTTTGAGATTAGTAAGTAAAGTGAATTTATTCAATTCAGGTATAAAACAGATACAGATTCATTTCTAACAGAAGAGGAAATATATATTATAACGTAAATAAACTTAACTTGGTTTAATAATTTATTTCACACTTATTCTACAACTTAATTTATATTACTACGCCACTGTATAGCTCGATTGTATGGGCTCGTTCAGACTGTTCACTCCCTCTTGAGGGCTCTCTATTTATCTCCGATACAGCATTCTCGATGTTTCGAATTCTTCCAGTTGGCGACGGCATGTTCCAATTGTTTCCAATATTGACCGTTGCATTACGCGGAAGAGGGACTGGATGGTTCTCGAATATCTCCGGGGATGATCTCATCGCTGTCGATGGCGACGCGGGAGGCGACAGGTCCGGCCTAGGTTCGTTACATTGCCCCCTTCTTAAAGACATTTCGTCCCGAAATTTCATCCTTGGAGTGTGACGATATCTGCATGACTCCCCATATCTGCACCGTGAAGTTCGATGGAAGTAACACTCCACGGTCTTCATGATCGGTCGTGGAAGAGGGTTACAGCAAACCAAAATCTTGACGCCGCTGGATCTGAATATCGCCTCCAGCATACTTCTTATGACTCTCCAGTCCAACCCATCAATACCACAGGATAATTTTGGAATTGCTAGATCCACCAGATTCTGGTCCACCATAGTATCTCTTAGTTTGGTGAGACTCTTCCAGACATCTTCATAAGACGGTTTATCTTGGGAATGCCTCTTGGTGACTAGGTAGTAGATGTTTCTCTGGCCTTTCTTCAACTGTAGCACCCCACCAACTTCTGGATTCTGCTCCCGCAGTGTTCTTGGAGAAACACTACGGCGATGCCCCTGGACATTCGAAGATCTTCTGCCACACAGTGCGCTAGTGCGTAGTCAGCAGGCACCTCGAAAAGGTCTCGTGACTCCTCTCTAGTAACCCCATGTAGAACTTTCTGCCCGTTTGAATACAAGGACATAAACTTCTCGAACGTCATATCATCCTCCGGTGGCTTGAGGGTGCGAACTTGGTCATGGTTTCCAGCGTAAGGGGCCAACCTGTTGAAATGGACGACCCTTGGTTTCCCTCGGGGTGGCTTATGGATTCGGTACACAAGGTCGTTTATCCTTTTCACGATCTTATACGGAACTTCCCACGAGTTCCGCAACTTTGGTGATAGTCCACGACGACGTTTGGGGTTGTACAGCCAAACCAGGTCATCAACCTTAAACCCTCCAGCGTCGGCCTTGATGTCATAGGTCTTCTTCATTTTATCGCTGGCACTCTGGATGTTCAACCGGACTCGTTCGTGGATGTCGTCCATTCTCTGCCGAAGTTTGCTGACGTAGTCCTCTCCCGCGGTGTCTTGTCCTGGCGGTATCCCAAACTTCAGGTCACAAGGCAGTCGCAGTTCTCGGCCCATTATAATACTAGCAGGAGTTTGACCGGTTGACTCGTGTACTGCGGATCGATAGGCCATCAGGAACAAATGAAGATACTGGTCCCAGTCTCTTTGATGGTCAGAGACAACCTTGGACAAGTGGCGGTTGATCGTCCTGTTCATCCGTTCCACCATTCCATCGGACTGCAGATGTAGGGCCGTGGTTCTTGTCTTGCGGATGTTCAGCAGTAGACATATTTCTTGGAAAAGGTTGGATTCGAAATTTCTGCCTTGATCCGAGTGCAGCTCCATTGGAATACCGAATCGACATATCCACTCTTTCACCAAGACGTCGGCGACGGTGATGGCTTCCTGGTTGGGCAGGGCATAGGCTTCCGCCCACTTACTGAAGTAGTCCATTGCCACAAGGATGTATTTATTCCCGTGGTCGGATACGGGAAACGGGCCGGCGATGTCAATGGCGATTCTCTCGAACGGGCTGCCTACGTTGTACTGACGCATCGGGGCCTTGGGTCGTATTCGAGGTCCATTGCTAGCAGCGCATACAGCGCACTTTCTGCACCAGTCCTGGACGTCAGCTTGACAATTGGCCCAGTAAAACCGTTGCCTCACTTTCTGCAGGGTCTTCGTCACTCCCAGATGTCCTCCGGCGACTCCATCATGGATTTCCCGCAGCACTTCCTCTCTTCTGTTCCTGGGAACAATTATTTGGCGTCTGTCTTCCCCACCAATATCGGCCTCCAACACCCGTTTCAGCATCCCATTGCCCAGAATAAGAGAGTTCCATTGTGCCCAATACGACTTAAAGCCGGCGGTAACCTGCGACTTCCTGCCATGATGGTCTTCGATTCTCTTCTTCCAGCTGACGACTAAGCCAAGGTCGGGGTCTCTCTTGGTCTTTCTGGATCTTGCTGTCATTCCAGTTGTCATCCATTGCCGCGGTTCTACAAAGTGTTGCTTCTTTCTCCTCTGCTCGTCGGCAATGTGAGCAATCATCTGGACATGGTCTTCGCGACAAGGCATCTGCATTCTTATGGCTAGTTCCGGCTCGATGTTCGATCTCGAAATCGAATTCTTGGAGTCTCTCGATCCAACGTGCTACTTGACCCTCAGGATTTTTGAACTGTAAGAGCCATTTGAGAGCTGCATGGTCAGTTCTCAACAGGAATCTTCTTCCATACACGTACTTGTAGAAGTGTTCCACTCCCTTTACAACAGCTAACAGCTCTCGCCTGGTGACACAGTAATTGCGCTCTGGTTTGCTAAGCGTCTTGCTGAAATAACCAATGACCTTCTCCTGTCCCTCCTGGATCTGAGATAGGACAGCTCCAAGTCCCACGTTGCTGGCGTCCGTATCCAAAATGAATTTCCCTTTGGGTAGGGGATAGCTCAGTATAGGTGCGTTGATCAAAGCTCCTTTCAGCTTCCTGAATGAGTCTTGACATTCTTCGGACCACTGAAACTTTGTTTGGCCTTCCGTGAGCTTGGTCAGTGGTTTAGCGATGTTGGCGAATCCCAGCACATATCGGCGATAGTATGTGCATAAACCAAGGAAACTTCGAAGTTGGTGAATGTCTTTGGGATGGGCCAATCCTTAACAGCTTTGATCTTTGGTAACCAATGGCTACTCTTCCCCAGAGACAACGTGGCCGAGGTATCGTACTTCTTTTGGAACAGATGGCCATTTCTTAGGGCTCAGCTTCAATCCGGAGTTCCTCAGTCGCAGGAATACTTCCTCCAAGTTTTTCACGTGGTCCTCAAACGATCTGCCGACCACAATTATGTCGTCGAGACACCTGACTCCTCCATGAGAGTCCCTTCAGTACTGTTTCCATCAATCTTTCGAATGTGGCGGGAGCATTACAGAGCCCGAATGGCATAACGGTGAACTGCCACAATCCTGAGCCGATGGTAAAGCAGTCTTCTCTCGATCTTCCTGAGCCAGTTCTACTTGCCAGTATCCACTCTTCAGATCAAGGGTCGAGAAAATCGTGGAACCAGCCAACGTGTCTAGGGTGTCATCTATTCTCGGGAGAGGGTAACTGTCCTTCTTCGTGACATTATTAAGTTGGCGATAGTCTACACAAAAGCGTGTCGATCCATCCTTTTTCTTCACCAGTACGACTGGAGAGGACCAGGGACTGTCAGATGGTTCGATAACTCCTTCTTTTCCCATATCGCTGACTATTTTGTCAGCCTCTTCCTTCTTGGCAAGAGGAAGTCTTCTTGCTGATTGCCGGATCGGTCGGGCACCCCCAGTATCAATCTTGTGCTGGACCACATTAGTTCGACCTCCTTTTCCTTGTCCGGTATCGAAGATGTCTTGGTACTTCTTAACTAAATCTCTTAGTTTGGGCTGTTGAGCTGGTTTATGTCTTTGGAAGAGATGGCAACTAATTTTTCTAGTTCTGTGGGCAAGTTGTTGGGTTGGCTAATCGTACCTCGTACGCTCCGGATCACTGAGGAAACTGACGAGCAGTGCCCCAATATTGTTCCTTTCTTCAAGGTCACTGGAAAATAATTGACATTCATGACCCTTACGGGCACAAATTTGTCAGCACGCAACAAGGTCTTCCCTAGTGCAATCCCTCGTCCAATTTTCTCATCGTGAAGTTTGGGCTCGAACATCACCACGTTTCCACTGCTCGTACTCCCGTCCAGGCGAGCCCCCAGAATGGTTTCAGCCCTCTCAGGTACGCTTACATCTTCAGCCAACAACACACGGATCAACCCCTCACTTAAATCCAATTCAAACCCTCTGGAATTCATGATGTCCATCACTTCTCCCATGAAGCACCAGCTCTTCTCCGTTGACACGTAGGACGCCGTCTTTGAAATCCAATTCAAACCCTCTGGAATTCATGATGTCCATTCCGATGATTGCATCGTCTTCGATGTCCGCTACAAGTGCCTGATGTTTCACTTTAGTGCTGCCCAAAATTATTTCAATCGGTAGCTCGCCATATACAGTAGCTGGCTCCCCTGTTGCTGTGCGTAGCTTCCAAGTTGTCGGTTCAATCCGTTCCGGTGTTCTGGTAAAGGAAGGCCCGAGAATTGTCCTAGTCGCACCTGTATCTAGCAGCATGGTGCAAGGCTCGTTATTGATGAGACCGTCTACGAAGACACCTTTGTTCTGTCGTTGAAGGATAGCGACATATGCGTTGTTAACCGGGGCTTGCCGGACACATGCCGACGATTGCCCCTTCTCGTCGACCTTTTTAGTTTTCCTGCATTGGAGTCGATGAATGTTGGACATTTGCTACGCACATGTCCAATTTTGCCACAATTCCGGCATCTTATCTGTCTTTTCTCAGGCAACACTTCCTTCATCACTTTTCTTATGGCAGCTTCCAAGTTAGCAGGCTCCTGTGAGTCTTCCTCAATCGTTTGAACTTTACTTTGGCTTTTGCAGCATTGTTTTGCTGCTTCGAATTCCAAAGCGCGTGCCAGTGCGTCTACGAGATGTGTTGGACGAGCTAATATCAACGCTTGTCTGGTTTCTTGGTCACGGAGTCCATCCAGGAATGCTTGAACCGCTAATCGCTCCATTACATTTTCCGGTGTGGCTGGATATGCGAGACGAACCAAGCGTGCAATGTCAGCTTCGAATTCTTGTAAGGATTCGCCCGATTTCTGGCAGCGATTTTTCAGTTGGGAGTGGTATACGTGTTCCAAATGAGCGTGGCCATATCGTAATTCTAGATGTTTAATCAGCTGATCATAGTCCTCCTGTTCTTGGGCGGTGAGAGTTTGTAGAATATTTGTCGCTTCTCCACGTAATGCAAGTGTCAGTGCTACAGCTCTTTCCCCTGCATTCCATCCGTTTGCTTTGGCCGCTGCTTCAAACTGCCGGCGGTAATTTTCCCATGGAGTTTTTCCGTCGAATTGAGGCGGCTTCATGGAAAGCTTCCCTATTTCAGAAATGACCTTGACATCTTGTATACCCTCTTGAACTTTATCCAAGTTCAAACTCAAGTCCAGCGTTGCATTTTTGTTAACCATCTCTGTGGAGGGCGCACTATCAATTCGTTTTTCCAGCTTACTGATCGTTTCCTTCATCTTGTCCATCTCTGCCTCGACGGTTCCTATTCTTTTTTCTAGACGATTCGCCACACCACAGAGTTCTTTTTTTAGGCCTTCTGTGTTTTCTAGGAGCTTATCTTCCAGGCTTCTTGAATTTTCTTGAAGCTTCTCTTCCAGATTTATAGAATTTTCTTGAAGCTTCTCTTCCAGGCTTCTTGAATTTTCTTGAAGCTTCTCTTCCAGATTTATAGAATTTTGTTGCAGTTCTTCTTTCACGGATTTGGTAGTTTCTTCGAGTTTATTCATTACCAAACTTAAATCACCTCCGGGAACTTCGAATAAAAATGTTTCAGGGTCCTCACCTTCTTGTATAAGTCCTTCTGCAAGTCTTTCCTGGAGTACTTGCTTTTTACCCGTTGTTTCCAGTTCCCTTTCCTCCAATTCCTGTTTCAATTCCGCTACCTTCAAGTCCGCAAGGCGCACTTTTCTTGAACACATTTTGTCTTTGACGAGGTATCAGTCTGTTTCACACGAAAAAGTTTATCAGTTTGTTAAAAATTCACTTCGCGAATTCTTTTCCACGGGCCACCAGTCTATTGTCTGTTTCACGCGAAGAGTGTATCAGTTTATATTCCCACGCACAATTGTCCACTTCGCGAAAACCGGGCCACTGTCTATTTTCTGTTTCACGCGAACAGTGTATCAGTTTATATTCCCACGCACAATTGTCCACTTCGCGAAAACCGGGCCACTGTCTATTTTTGGCACAAAAATTTTTTTTCTGACTATCCACTCCACGATCACTTGTTTATTTTCAAAATCTCACTTCCGACACCAATTATAACGTAAATAAACTTAACTTGGTTTAATAATTTATTTCACACTTATTCTACAACTTAATTTATATTACTACGCCACTGTATAGCTCGATTGTATGGGCTCGTTCAGACTGTTCACTCCCTCTTGAGGGCTCTCTATTTATCTCCGATACAGCATTCTCGATGTTTCGAATTCTTCCAGTTGGCGACGGCATGTTCCAATTGTTTCCAATATTGACCGTTGCATTACGCGGAAGAGGGACTGGATGGTTCTCGAATATCTCCGGGGATGATCTCATCGCTGTCGATGGCGACGCGGGAGGCGACAGGTCCGGCCTAGGTTCGTTACAATATATATATATATATATATATATCCATATGTTTATATATATATATATATATAAAAATATTAATATAAAGATTACATAGTCCTAGGAGAACAAATGAAAGTTTGAAAGTTTCGGCTACCTAAGCAAGCTTGTATTGCAGCCAGCAAACAAAATAGTGATTCCAATCCTATATAACCAGACATATAAATATTGCAGGGTGGAGAAGGGAAGAGATAGAGAGAAGAATAGAGAGCACGAGAGAGAGAGAGAGAGATCTGTTTGTGATGCGCTCTGGAAGGCACCTCTAATAATGGTTATTCCTTATTCAAGTATCAGTAGGAGCATATCATCATTAATATCAACAATTTTTTTCAACTCTCTTTTGAATTTGAGTTTGTTTCTCATGCCTTTCAATGATTCAGGTAGAGTATTGTAAAATGTTGGTCCAAGATACGATATAAATTTTTGATTTTGCGTGAGTCTGCAGCGTGGAACATTCATGGTCTTAACTGAACTGGTACGAGTATTGAATGCATGCTGTACAAATGTAATTGAAGAACTAGCAGTCCATAGTAAACTCTGAAAAATGTAAAGTTTCCTAACTCCAAATAATCCAGTTTCATCATACAACGACTTAGTACAATACCTCCGATCTTTTTTCATCATTATTTTTATTAATGAAATTTGAATCACTTTTGTCTTGAAGGTACCGCCTCATACTATCATACAGTAACGTATTATGGAGTTAGCCAAGGCATCATACACCATCAGTATCATTTTCCTGTTTATTATATTCTCCTAAGCTGACAAAATTTATAGATTAATTCACGTAGTCTGGTTACTGTATGATCAATGTGTTCATACCACCGAAGAGATTGGTCCACTATTACTCCTAGGTATTTTATTGTGTCCCTTTTATATATAGGGGTACAGCTACAATTGCGAAAATTCGCACAAGATGTTTCTAGTCGGTTGGTCTCTAGTAGTTAGAGTAAATGCAATAAATTTGGTTTTTTGACATATACACTCAGTAAATTAGTTTGTTTGAAGGTTGTAGACGATGTGGTAACTTGATTACTCTCGTTTCGGACGTCCATCGTCTTAATGGATTTGAAAGGTTTTCACAGTAAATTAGTACTCAACCAGTTGAAAATCATTCTGATGTCTATTTCAGCCTGAGTGTATACTACTTCCCACGTTTTTCCAACAAAAGTGATAGCTGTGTCATCAGCAAATGAAGTTATTTCACCTTTGAAGTTAGAAATTTTGAAGATGTTCATATATAGGAGAAATAAAATAGGACCCAATACAGTTCCCTGGGGTACGCCCCGGGGTCACTGAAAGAGTCGTTTACTTTGATAATTTGTGTTCTATTTGTCCAATAGTCCTCAAATATTTTCAAAGCAACACCCCTCTCACCTATGTCAGCTAGACGTTGAAGGATTGTGATCGACAGTATCAAATGCCTTGGCCAAATCCAAAAACACCGTTATGCATTTTTCATGATTTTGGAAACAATTGTTGATTTGGTTAACAATCTCAAAAACTGCGTTTTCGGTTGATCTGTTTTCCAGAAAACCATATTGCGATTTTGAAAAAATATTGTTTTTGTTGCAGAATTGTATAACTCTATTTTTGAGAAATTATTAATTTGAGTTATGGGTTGAAAGTTTGTTACTAATTTTTCATCGCCTGACTTAAAAATCGATGTTGTGATTGAGTCTTTGAAAGATTAAGGTATTTTTCCAACATTAAATATAAAATTCAGTATGTGACATATGGGTTCTATGAAGTACTTGTAGAGCTTTTTGATGAGGAACACAGAGATCTTGTCGGGACCAGAGAAGTATTATTTTTTAATCCAGGAATGATATCGATCAATTCGTTTCTTGTTACTGGGTGTAGGGATATTGAGTTGGTGATATTGTTGCGGCTTTCTATAACGGGGAATTCGGGCTTTTCTATTTCACTTCGCCTTTTCTTTATCTAACAAAATGTTATGTTTGTTTTCATCTTCAATATCATAATTAGTAGATTCATTTTTTGCACTGTTCGTTATTTCGTTCACATTCCACCAAACGTTTTTTAAATCATATTCAGCATCTAATATTTCATTTGTATAGAATTTGTTTTTGGTTTCTCGGATAAGTTTTGTCAGGAAGTTTGATTGATTATTTGTTAAATAGGAAATGTCTTTCAACTCATATGCAATGCAGATGGGTTTACTGTATTGCAAGTAACATGATATGATTATAATAAAAAGAAGAATGATTTCACAGCATATACATGTTTCATTATAAACTGATCCTCCGAAATACATAAAAAAACTGAAAAATACCTATAATCTGTTCTAGCACAAACTAAGAACAAATGACATATAATTCCTCTTCCGTTGTATTATCCTTATCTCTTCAAATTTTTTAATCAATATTTCACATTCTTTCAGCAATTTTCACTCATAAGTTCAATGGTTTTTTGAGCGTTAATAATCTTAAAACACATGCGTCCACTTCTAAAATCATGTTTTCAACAGGAAGAGAGGAGAAACAGTGAAACATCCGGAAATGACCCTTGAATACGACGAAGACGTGAAAACATAATAACGTGAATACGAAAAATAAGTGGAGAGTTATCTATGAGTTTTAAGAAGTTGTGTGTTTTTTTTTCGAAAGATGTTCACTCAAAAACATTACATTTTAAAACAAAAAACAAGATATTGAGAAACTCTTCAGACATTCACTTTTCGCTAGTTTATTTAACATAAACTGTAGAACGGACCAGACGACATTGACGCAAAGAAGTTTATGGTGCTATAACAGGACTCAGGCGAACCTAGGGACATAAAGAGGTAAGCACATACATTTCGTTCGCTTGCTCGAATTAACCTGTATACTTTTTCCAATCTATAATGTTCCTAGTGTCCCGCGTAAGAGAACTAGTAAAACGACGACGTTGAGACGATAAATATTGTTATGTGTTTCATGTTGCATTTGCAGTGCATTTATCATCCCTATATTTCTGAATGTTTGAATATAACAGCTTTGCATCTGGATGATTCAACAATTGAAATATAGCAAGAAACATCTTTATTCAGAAATTATTATTTACACTCAATCTTCGAAATTGATGTTTCTGACTTTGGCATTTGAATGTAAAAAAATCGGTGCTCTTTCAGAAGGTGAAACCTTCCACATCTCACGTGAATTAATAAATCTGCTAACTGCACGAGAAAGTATACATGGTGATTCAAAAGTACTTTGACAAACTTCAGGAGGTGATTCCTCACAATATTCTAATATATATTGTCTGAATGAATATATGTCCGGAAACGCTTCGGTTCCAAGATACAAAGTGTTGAAGTTTTATTTTTACAAGCTTTTTAGTTTCACCTGTCCCAATGTTTGTCATCAGAGTTGAATTTGACCCACTTCTAGTTGTTCTATTAACGTGAAATTTGGCAGGTGTTAATAGTTCCCTTGACAATGCATTATGCATTTGTTAGAGAAGAAAAAACCAAAATGGTTGCTCCAAGATGGCGGACGAGATTTGTGTTTATGGTCCGATTCGATTCAAAATTGGTATGTGGGTGTTAGGGGTACTTACTAAAAAGCACAAAATAAAACAATTATTAAAAAAAACCTTTTCAAAAACAGCTTTTTCAAATACCCTAAAAAGTACAGAATAATTGCTTCGGATGTATTCCGTGAGTTATAGATTGAAAAGCTTGTCTGTATTCGAAATGAAAACTTTGCGCGACAAGCTCTTGAATCTAGAACTCACGGAATAACCCATATCCAAAGCAATTATTTTGTACTTTTCAGGGTATTTGAATAAAAGCTTGTGTTTAAAAAGGTTTTTTTGTTAATTATTTTATTTTCGATTTTTTTAAATAACTTTCGTAATCCTGACCTTAATTAAACGAAAATTGGTGTTGAGAGGTTTTTTGAGGTGTCCAATTCAAACCTGATGTTACCATTGCTCTTACTCGTAAGGGCCGCCACCTACACGGCTTTCTCTTTTTTGAAGATTCATAACTTTTTTGAGCGTACTTCTAGCACATTTTTCAGTAAAAAATGCAATTCCTCCATCATATCTACGTAAAGAAGCCACCCCTGTTACAAATCGCTATAAGTAACCGTTTTCTAGATTTCAAGTCGATTATTTGACATCGATGCGTATTGAATTTATTACCATTATTTTGCATTTTTCAGAAGAATGCTTAGGAAATGAATTTGACGTTTGAGTAAGTAATTTCGGTTTTTTGTATGGGTCGCCACCTATTCTATTTATTTTTACTCGTTTGAAATAGTTATTTTTGTATCAAGGGTGCAAAATCTGTATTTGTTTTAATAAAATGTGCAAGAAATATCAACATTTTATTTCAATAAATTTAGAATATGTAGAATAAAATGAAATAAAGGAAACTGAATTGTATTCAAAATACCAAAACTACTTACTTAAACGTCAAATTCATTTCCTAAGCATTCTTGTGAAAAATGCAAAATAATGGTAATAATTTCAACACGCATCGATTATCAAATAACCGACTTGAAATTTTCAAGTCCAAATATCTAGAAAACGGTTGCTTATAGCGACTTGTAACGGGGGTAGTTTTTGTACGTAGATATGATAGAAGAATTGATTTTTTTACTGAAAAATGTGCCAGAAGTACGTTCAAAAAAGTTATGGATCTTCAAAAAAGAAAAAGACGTGTAGATGGCGCCCCCTTTGAGTAAGAGCAATAATAACATCAGGTTCGAATTTGACACCTCAAAAAACCTCTCAATACCAATTTTCGTTTGATTGAGGTCAGTATTTCGAAAGTTATTTAAAAAAAACGAAAATAAAAATTAAACTTCAACACCCTGTATCTTGGAAACGGAGGGTTTCAGGACATATATTTATTTGGACAATTCATATTAGAATATTGTGAGGAATCACCTTCTGGAGTTTGTCAAAGTACTTTTGAATCACCCTGTATTTTCGCCGTTGAAACAACTACATTTCTCATGGATTAGAGCAGTGCAAAGCAGGGAGTGGCATTGTCCGACCGTAACATACTTTTTAATCATGTATCCTGAGGGAGATGGAACACAGAAAAATACACTCCTCGAAATTGACCATAAAATGAAACATGACAAGCCGTTTCGCATCATATCAATGGAGGTCATGAACTTGACGAGTGGCAAGGCAGGAATTGAGGGAAAACGGAAAAACTCATTTACCACCATCTAGGTTTCATCACATCGTATCAGGTATCTCTAAAAATATTGGAAGTAATAAAACATTCATAATAGATATACAAACTACAATGTTATAAATATAAAATGCAATATATCTCTATAATTTATTGAATTTTCTAATTTGATTGTCCATATAAACAGTTTCGTCAAATGCAAGAATTGATTGCCACTAATTCATATTGCATATAGTACCAGCGTTTCCATGGAAGAGAGTTTGTTTCTCTTCAGTAGATCCAACACGATGTGCTGAGACAATTTCTGAAATCATCATGTTGGGGATGCAAACTTACATACCGAATACCGAAAGAAGAACATCATCCGATAAGACCTGGTTTAACAGAAACTGCTCTAGAGCTGTGGCTTCCAAACAGGCAGCATACCATCGATGGCAAAAAAATCCGGGAGGCCTGAGACCAGAGCAGCATACGTTGAGGCTAGAGGCATATGCAAAGAGACAATAGAATGTTCAAAAGATGCTCATAATGCCAAAATAAGATCAAAACTTGTTGAATGTCCCAACGGATCCCGTTCATTTTGGTCTTTCGCCAAAGCTGCGGGAAGAAACTTCACTTCCAGCTCTTTTCCTCCCCTAACCAAAGAAGATGGAACACTAGCAACGACTGCCCAGGAAAAAGCCAATATCTTTGCGCACCTATTTGCTGGAAATTCCACTCTGGATTCTTCGGTAAAACAACCCCCGAACATTACACCTATTGACAGTCACATGCCCGAGATCACCTTTCGCCAACGTACAATCAGAAAGATTTTGCTGGGTCTCAACACCAACAAAGCCTGTGGATCTGACGGAATCCCGCCGATTGTTCTCAAGAAATGTGCCCCCGAACTAACACCTGTTCTTTGCAAGTTGTTCAACCACTCTTACAATTTGGGAGTATTTCCGTCCAATTGGAAAATTGCAAGAGTACAGCCAGTCCCTAAAAAAGGCAAAAAGACCCTACCTAGCAACTACAGACCTATCGCACTGCTATCTATTATTTCAAAGGTCATGGAAAAGCCATCAACATCGAGCTCATGAAATATCTGGAAGACTCAGGAATTATCAATGATAGGCAATATGGCTTCCGCCATCAGAGATCAACTGGTGACCTGCTCGCATACGTCTCACATATATGGCAGCTATCTATTGAAAAGTATGGAGAAACTTTAGCTGTGGCATTAGATATCTCCAAGGCGTTCGATCGAGTTTGGCACCAGGGACTCCTCGCCAAGCTTCCATCTTATGGCTTGCCCCCTCAGCTGTGTTCTCTGCTTGCTAGTTTTCTCTCAAACAGGTCTCTCCATGTAGTGGTCGATGGAGTTTCATCTGACACTCTACTCATAAATGCTGGTGTTCCGCAAGGATCCATTCTAGCACCAACACTATTTTTACTTCACATCAACGACCTGTTGAAAGCAACTTCATGTCCCGTACACAGCTTTGCCGATGATAGTACCCTCCATACCGCTTTCTCTTCCAGGGCCCCTATATCAGCCCGTGAAACCAGAAATGAACGAGGAAGAAATGTTAACAATATAAATATGGACTTAGCAACAATTCTCGAATGGGGATCCAATAACTTGGTAGAATTCAATGCAAACAAAACACAAGCATGTCTTTTCTCTAGAAAAGCCGATCTCACTGTGCCTAACATAACTTTGTCAGGAGTAACCATACCACTGAAGTCATCCATATCGATGCTTGGTATTACTCTCAGCAATAACCTTTCCTGGGAAAATCACGTGAGGTCCATTGCCAAAAGTGCATCCCAAAAACTTGGTTTTTTGTTTCGTGCCAAGAGCTATTTCACCTCCAGTCAGCTGCTTATGATCTATAAGGCACAGATCCGACCTGTCCTGGAATACTGTTCCCATATTTGGAGTGCGGCACCTAAACATATCCTGAAGCTATTGGATTCTGTCCAAAAAAGGGCAATTCGTCTCGTCGGTGATGCCTCGCTTACAAACTCGCTCACTTGTCTGGAACACCGTAGAAAAGTTGGCGATTTGTCTCTATTTTATAGATATTTTCATGGGCGATGCTCTTCTGAAATATCAACAATCGTTCCTCCTTTGGCAGTCTCTTCGAGATTAACCCGTCAAGTTCAGTCTTCACACCCCTTCGTGGTCACTTTGGAGACCTGCAGAACATCACTTTCCAAAGACTCATTCATCCAACGAACTGCGAGGCTTTGGAACTCATTGCCTAGGGAGGTGTTCCCCGAGGCATACAACCTCCAGAAATTTAAGAAGAACACCAACTCCTACCTTCTTTCCCTTGGTTCCCACGATGTTCTCTGAACATTACAGGATATCCCTTTTCGTGGGAACCAGAACATATAAAAAAAAAAAAGAAATATATTTACAACACGTTATCATTTTCCGCATAATGATTATGAATTCAAATAGCTTGGAAACTATCGAACAATTTTATCAATACACATCACTGTTTCCATAACAAAAATATTGTAGAGTGAACATTGCAGGGAATTGAAATTGACATTCTTAGCTGAGCTCAAGAATTCAAAATGAAATGTAAGAAAGTTTTGAAATTCCAGACGAAATTGCAAAAAAGCGGAAAAAACAACACAAAACTTGGTACCGAATAAATCGAGACACGCCAACGACAAAACATATGAGAAATTACTGAACTGGAGGCAGAAAACTATGTAAAACTTATTAATGAAACTGTATTTCCGAGATCTCGCTGAAACATATTCTCCGAGTTCCTTATGGTCCAAAAACTCAATGGTTAATAAGAATATTAACAGAGCTAGTTATCATGAGTTGAATGAATATTTGAAGTAAGGGTCAAAAGAATATCAGCCAAAAAAGTCTAAATTTCTGTCTAGAAAAGATGTCTTCAATTATTCATGAGGCACCAAATGAGACGTTTTCAATGAATAAAATTATATTAATATTTGATATATCGATATAAGTTAATCAAAATGGTTATCTATTCAACGAAAATATAAAGCAACTCGCGAAAAGTTTTCATTGAAATAGGAGTGAATACATGTTACTTCCTCAGATGCAGATGTATCACTGGGAAGGAAACAATAAACGAGGACTGGATAATCTCCCGCCAGCAGCGAAACTATTTTACCCAATCTCCTCCGCTGAAAGTTATGGCGATTCGTTTCGGTAGAGCAAAACCCAACCATAAATCAGTGTATTTTATATAGACAGAAGGCAATCCTGATCTCTCTAGGGAAAGGATGTGTCTGTATATTCCAAATCCTGGGTCATGTCTCACTTCTGTCTCACCGTTGTTGAATTTCCTGAAACGCGTTCAGCATCAGATAAAAATGACGCCTCAGAATCTAACGATCTTTCGTTTGTAGACAGCTTTGCAAACCGTGCATGCATCTTGCTTGGCAACAGGGTTCAGTTCACCTGTTCAGAATGTCTGAATCACTTCAATGGTCGTGATATTATTTTTCAAAACAATATTCAATTGCGAATGTTTCCCTTTTCAATGGTGTTTGTGTCGTTTGTTTCTCACTTTCTCACAAGTGACTACGATAAATAAGTGTCTCAAAGCAGAGTATGAAGTCAACTAACTCTGACTTCATCACCAGTTTGGATATAACAAGGTTACTTGATTTCTACACTTTGAAATTGAATATCTAGTAAGTCGCCCAAAATTTCGTAGAATTTTACGAAGAACAAAACATGTTTTCAATTCTTTTTCGGGTTTTCAACCACTGTAATTCGTTATAAAATGTCATTATCCACTCGACATTCACGGGTGAGCGAGAGGTTAGATTACACACTGTATACCTTGCCCTGATATCGCCAAAGAATATAGCGGAGTAGAGCTGCAATATTCACCTTTAGGTCTTCACTCCATGAAGGTAAAAAGCAGAAAATGGTACCATAGAATTTTTTGTCATATGTTGGATGCCGCTGTGGTCAATGCTTGGTTACTCGATTGGAGAATTGAAAAGCAGCTTGGAAAATTCGAAGAAGTAGTATCTCTACGTCATTTCATAACAGTCTTGGCCAAACAACTGTGCAACAGAAAAATAGGCCGCCCAAGAAGATCTACTCGCTCCACCAAAAAGGAAATGCATTGAACCTAGACCGAATCAATATATTCAATCAGATCAGGTGTCACATTGGCCAGTGTGGACAGAAGTCAAGAGTAAAATGCGAAAAGTGTAATGTTCATTTATGTTTTAACACAAAAAAAATGTTTTAAGGAATTTCATGTTGTAACTTGAACTTCCACCTGAAAATAAAAACTTTTTAACAAAAAATTTGACCGGCGAAAAAATCAACTGAAAAGCAAAAAATAAAATGAACCTTCTTAGTCTTAATGATAATTGAGATCCTAAACTAATGCAAGTAACTGATTTTGAGTCGGCGCCAAACAAACAATTATCGAAGATCATTATCTATGAAAGAAGTCATCAAAACGCAGCCGTGCATCTCGCTGCCATCATTTTACGCTTCACCTAATTCAATTGCTAGTTTGTTTGGCGCCGACTCAAAATCAGTTACTTACATTAGTTTAGGAGCTCAATTATCATTTAGACTAAGAAGGTTTATTTTATTTTTTGCTCTTCAGTTGATTTTTCCGTCGGTTTAATTTTTTGTTGAAAAGTTTTTATTTTTTACTTTTCAGTTCCGTATTTCGTCGGTTTAATTTCTTGTTAAAAAGTTTTTATTTTTCAATTTTTTGTGGCTAAAATCTACCAATTACTACCCACTTGTTTTTTGATTACTTCCAAAATACTTACTTACCCACCTTACTTCAACTATTACCAGTTAAATAATATGATTATCTACTTTTACTATTTGTTGTAATATACATTATTTTCGTTGTTCTGGTTAGTTTATTTCATAACTTTGTATATCATTCCATCCTCTCATAAAATATACTGATTTTGACGGAACAAGAATAATGTCAGTAGCGATCTGTCATTGTCAACTACGTAATGTTCACTAGTGAAAAATCAATTATCCCCTATTTTTCCACCCGTAAGGGTGGCTAATTCCTTTCGAAATCCAAATCTAATGTATACCCTATCTATTGAAAAAATAATCATCCAAATCGAAGAACCCAGTACAAAGTTATGCCTGATAGAATCGGTTAACAGACCAGAATTCAGAGGGTGAGTGATCAATATCCTTCATTTCGCTACCCTTAGGGGTGGATTTCGTTTTTTAAATTCAAACGGGACCAAAGTCGAAGTACACCCTATCCACTGAAAATAATTATCGGAATCGGACGCCTCAGTAAAAAGTTATGCGTGATCATACATAAAAAAATATGATGGAAAAACATAAAATATACGGGTCGAATAGAGAACCTCCTCCTTTTTGGTTTCGTCGGTTAATAAATGAATGTTTTCGATATTATTCCAAAGTCTACATTTTTCATAATCTTGCATGATGTTCCCGATAGGGCACAATATATATTTTCTGAACAAAATACACTTTAAGTAAAAAAAAACTTATTCTGCTCAGTTATGATGTAGGTATATTCACATAAATCAACAAAATATATTTTTTTTGAGGATTTTTTTTTATTTATGCAATTGAGAGCTAAGTTTCGAAAGTGTCGAGGAAGTGAATTATAAACTCCTTCGTTAACTATAAAACAATAAAACACTGTGATAAAAAGAGTACATATAGTGTTACAACACGATATCTGGCAATTGGAAAACTGCAGGTCCTTAATAACCCTTAATAACCGTCGAGTACGGGAATTTCGACCGTATTGGTACGCCAGAGTGAAAAAGTGAGGTTAGGATTTCAAAACCCACAATACTTAAAACAATTTCGCTTATAAAAAGTAAAAGGACACAAACAACCACAGCTGTATTGCAGAAAAAGTTCAATAAATGATTCCCCAGTGGAAGAATCCAACGTTGGAGGTGCAGATCGCAACAAAAGCGTGGATAAATTGAAAACAAGAGGCCACCATGGATCACCCAGTGATAAAAACCGTGAAAAAGACATTATTTCATTAAACCAAACCACCGAAACTGATAAAAACAATGTGTTGGCATAACTCACATCTGAAGCTGAAGAATTCCGAAAAAGATGCAATATAGTATACAGTGCTAGTCAAAAGTCCTCTCCCCCCCTCGTATCTTTTGAACGGGTATACTTATAATAATGAAATTTGGAGGGTGGAAATAAACGGATGTAGGCTTCTCAACTGGTCATAACAGGTGACGCAATAGTCATAAATGACGTCACAAGGCCACTGTGACCAATAATTTTAAATGGGACCCTATGGCAAGTGACAGCTCGTTTGAAAGGTATTGAAAATACCTATTCAGTCATATCAATTTTGTTTGGGTTTCGGCTGATTTTGATTGATAAATTGAAGAAATACGAAAATTATAGTTTCGCATTTAATTAATAAAGATTTTAAAGTACGCCTCTGGTTAATTGTCAAAAAGGTTGACGTTTTTGAATTCTCTACTTGTCAAAAGTGTTTATACCTTGAAAATTTACCTAAGCTATTGTTTAACGAGACGTTTAAGTGTTTACATAGGCAAAATGGTACGTACTGTAGCCGACAAAGTAGCAGCTATCTTAATAATTGGTGAATGTAGAAACAATTTCCATGCAGCGGAACGACTGTTTAATGAGAGGTACCCCGATCACCCTATATCGAGGGTTTATTTGAGGGAGCTTCTTCGGAAGTTTGAAGCATCAGGTGGTGTTCAAGATGCCAAACGATCTGGTCGACCAACAATTAGTGATGACAAAAAAATTGACATAATTGGAGAAATGGTAGCAAACCCTACTTCTTCCACAGCCCAAGTTGCGTCTATCTGTGAAGTCAGTCAAAGGACAGTACATAGGGTGTTGGCTAAAAACAAATTTCATCCATACAAATTAAAAATGGTGCACCAACTTTCAGATGATGACCCCGACCGAAGACTAGAATTCTGTGAAACTATGTCCAATAAAATGAACCAACAACCAGGCTACATACAGACAATTTGTTTTAGTGACGAAAGTACTTTCTTTCTCAATGGAAATGTTAACACTCAAAATGTGAGGTATTGGAGTGACACAAATCCTCACATCTTTCGTGAAAAACATACTCAATTTCCAGAAAAAGTAAATGTTTGGGCAGGTATTTTGGGAAACCACATAGTTGGGCCTCTTTTCTCAATGCTAACTTAACCGGTGAATTGTATCTGGAGATGTTACAAAATGATATTGAGGCGTTAATTCTTGAAATTCTAGAAGATAATCCAGATGAATTCGACAACTTGGAAATAACGTTTCAACAAGATGGTGCTCCTGCACACTATTACGGTGCAGTAAGACGTTACCTAGATGAAGAATATCGTGGTAGATGGATTGGACGACGAGGTTCGATCGAATGGCCAGCTCGGTCACCGGACCTTACACCATTAGATTTTTTCTATGGGGTATTGAAATCTAAGGTTTACGCTACAGCACCTGACAGTATTGCCATTCTGAAACAACGAATTGTTGAAGAATGTAGGGCAATTTCCGCTGACACACTGGGACGAGTACGACAAGAGTTTAGCAATAGGATGCATTACTGCCAGGAAGTAGATGGAGCACATTTTGAACACTTATTATAAGAACTGGTTCTTAAATCTTTATTAATTAAATGCGAAACTATAATTTTCGTATTTCTTCAATTTATCAATCAAAATCAGCCGAAACCCAAACAAAATTGGTATGACTGAATAGGTATTTTCAATACCTTTCAAACGAGCTGTCACTTGCCATAGGGTCCCATTTAAAATTATTGGTCACAGTGGCCTTGTGACGTCATTTATGACTATTGCGTCACCTGTTATGACCAGTTGAGAAGCCTACATCCGTTTATTTCCACCCTCCGAATTTCATTATTATAAGTATACCCGTTCAAAAGATACGAGGGGGGGAGGGGACTTTTGACTAGCACTGTATAATTTTTCCCCAAGTGAAGCCGAGAAACTCAAAAAACTCAATGATTACATTTCTTAACATAGTGAAAGTGTAAAGGAAAGTAATATTAAACCTAATGAAGACACTGGAGAGCACCGGCTGAAAAGACCGAGGTTAGCGCAGAGTATGAAAAAACTTAAAAAAGTTCAAAAACACTAAGTGAAACGTAAAAACGAAAAGAAAGTGGTGAGTGTAACCCATCAAAATGTGGGGAATGGACCGGGGGGTGAGGAAAAGGCGTTAAAACACCTCTGTAAAGAAGAAAAATTTTGTTCAACGGAAGTGAAGAAAAATCCAAACATTTTCGAAGTGAGAAAATAATGCAGAAAAACTGATATAGTATTGCTTGGCATTACGTGACGATTTCTACCAGTCAACACCTACCGCATTTTTTTTTTCAAATATCGTTTTGAAATACGCGAAAGGTACATTTTCACAAAAAATTTCCAAAAAGCTTTTTATTTCGAAACAATGCAAAAAGATTTATAAGCAAGACTGAGCATCCGATTTTATCGTCTTTCCTTTCTAATACTAATAATAATAATAAATTCATTCACTAATGTAAAACAACAAAACAAAAATTAGATACAATACGATACAATACTCGATTTCAAATAAACTCAGTGGCTCCCATGAAGTTTCCTTGTTATGGGAGTATTCCATTACATATCCATCTCGTAGTTATGTTATTGCTCAGAACAAACAGTGCTTCTCAAAAGTCTTCTCCCCCCCTTTATTTTTAGAACGATTATACATAAACAAGTATTTGGAAACTGAATATTGAAGGTTGTAAACTTCCTTACTAGTTATGATAGATGACGAAATCGTCAAAGATGATGTCACAAGGCCATTGTGACCAATAATTTTAAATGGAACCCTACGGCAAGTGACACCTCTTTTAATCATTTTGTTTGTGTTTATGGCAGTTTTAATGGCTCATTAGTAAACATTAAAATTTAAATCCCATTCAGTATGATATTAATTACAGATTTAAGAATCAGTATCTACTTAAAGAAATTGCTCGAAGTGACCTCCATTTACTTCCAAACAGTGAAATATCCTATTTTCAAACTCTTCTCGTACTTTTGCAAATGTGTCTGCGGAAACAGCCTCACATTCTGCAACAATACGTTGTTTTAAAACGTCAATATTGTCAGGTTCAGTGGCGTAAGCCTTCGATTTGAGGTACCCTCACAGAAAAAAATACGAAGGTGTGAGGTCCGGTGATCGAGCTGGCCATTCCGTTGAACCTCGTCGTCCAATCCATCTGCCACGATACTCCGCATCCAAATACCGTCTTACTGCACCGTAATAGTGTGGAGGAGCACAATCCTGTTGGAATGTTATTTCCAAATTGCCGAATTCATCTGGATTATCTTCCAAAATTTCAAGGATTAACGGTTCTATTCCATTTTGCAACAGCTCCAGATAAACCTCACCAGTTAAATCAGTATTTGAAAAACGAGGCCCAACGATGTGGTTTCCCAGGATACCTGCCCAAACATCCACCTTCTGGGGATATTGATTATGTGTTTCACGAAACAGGTGAGGATTTGCGTCACTCCAATACCTCACATTCTGTGTATTTACATTTCCATTTAGATAGAAAGTACTTTCGTCACTAAAACAAATTGTTTTGACATATTCTGGCAGTTGGTTAATTTAAGTTTCCATATTTTCACAGAATTCTAGTTTTCGGTCTGGGTCGTCGTCTGAGAGTTGATGAACCATTTTTAATTTGTATGGATGAAATTTGTTTTTTTTCAACACCCTGTGTACTGTACTTCGACTGACTTCACAGGTAGATGTAACGTGAGTTGTTGAAGAAGTAGGATTAGCTATTATTTCTGCCAGTATATGAAAAAAATTCTCATCAGAAATTTGTGGTCTGCCAGATCGTTTCGCATCATTAATACTACCCGTTGTTTCAAACTTACGAAGAAGCTCCCTTAAATGAGTCCTCGGAACGGGGCGATCGGGAAACCTCTCATTAAAAATGCGTTCTGCTGCATGAATATTTTGTCCAGTTTCACCAAGAATTAGGATCGCTGCTACTTTATTACCTAAAGCACGTACCATTTCGCTTCTTGAAGCACTTAAACGTACAGCTCACAACAGTTTAACAAATTATCGAAATGTACAAAAATATTGAAAGTACCAAAAGCTGCTAAAACAGTTAAGCGTTCGATCAACAATACACAAATTATTAAATGTACAAAAACTTGGACAATTACAAAAACGTCGAATTAGGGAGACTAACAAAAACGTCAGCTTATTTGACAACTATCCAGAGGCGGAGCTTGAATTTGGAATTTTAGTATTAACTGATTTGATTCATCACAGTTTTGCGTTTTTTAAAAGTGAGTTGCCAAAACTGCCATAAACACAAACAAAATTAGTATCATTGAATAAGTTTTTTCGATACCTTTCAAAAGAGGTGAACTCTTGCCGTAGGGTTCCATTTAAAATTATTGTGACGTTATCTTTGACGATTTTGTCATCTATCATCACTAGTAGGGAAGTTTACAACCTTTAATATTCAGTTTCTAAATTTCACTTGTTTATGTATAATCGTTCCAAAAATAAGAGGAGGGAAGGGGACTTTCGAGAAGCACTGTATATACGAACACACAGGCACACATAAAATATGATATATGAATATAAGTAAAAGTATAAGTAAAGTATGAGTAACGTATAAGTAAAGTATAAGTTAATAACATTTGCAAAAAAAAAGACGAAGGAAAATTCTTAACAATATCTAACACCCATTGACCAAAATTCATGATGATTTCATTCAAATTATCGATAGATTAACTTCTCAACCAATCCTTGATTTTTTTTTTGTATAACTGATGATTATTTATATCCTCTATGTTTTGGGGTACTTGGGAATATATTCGTAATATTTCGTAACTTTCAAGTTTCGATTTTCTGCAGCTTTTTTGTATCTTGTGTTATGTTCGTGGGAGAGATAGCTACTAAGTTTTTTTTTATCCTTCTGTTGGATACTTAATATTTTGTAAAAATATAATTTTGATATACTATAAATGGGAATTTCACTTACCCCACTCGGTGGGGTAAGTTCTGTTTTTGTCATATAGAATTTTCAAGAAATATTTTTGGGTAATCTCTAAGTTTTTCAGGTGACATCCGTATGCTCTTCCCCATCCTGAAATACCATACTGTATATGTGACTCGACGAGAGAATGGTATATTAATTTTAGCATCTTGGTATCGAGGATATTTTTCAACTGCTTGAAGTTAAAAAGAATTGATCTCAGTTTTTTTACTATTTTATTCACATGGATATACCACTTCAGATATTTATCCACTTCTATTCCAAGATACGTTATAGAATATACCATTTGTACCAACTGGTTGTTACCGGGTATTATTAAATTTTGTATGTTAGGTGAGTTGATTTTATTGCAAGAAACTAAACCAATCCTTCATTTTTTTCAGGTCTTCTGCTTTTAATTTTGCCTCTCCCCAAGAAGCAGCCGAACACATGATTACTGTGTCATCGGCAGAAGATTTATAAGCAAGACTGAGCATCCGATTTCATCGTCTTTCTTTTCTCGATATCAATGTATTATAATCCTGGATTTCGATAGTGAATTGAATTTATAACTGAATTTGCCTCAACTTGGTATAAGCTCATTCCATTCTGAGACAATGCAGAACATGTTTCACACATCTTTCATAATCTATCAAACGGTATTCTAATATGTATATCTGGAAGCAATTACTAATATTCTAATTGGGTCAATTTTTTTTTTTTTTTTATTCTGAGAAAGGAGAAGTTGCATCGACCACGGTGGGTCATTAGCAACTTAATGGTACAGTAGCATTTCCATAATAACTCATATTTGTATTTTGTTTACACTATTGGTCTGAAATTAGATTGGTCATTTAAGTGCAGGTCGTTCAGAAAGTTCAGAAGATTAGAGATATCACATCGGTCTCTTAGAAGGGATTTCATTTCTGGTTCCAGGCTGTATTTCCGTCTTGTTTCGTCGTACCTAGGACACTCCACTAGAATGTGTTTAACACTAACCGGCACTAGACATAAGTCGCAAGTTTTCCCTGGTTCCCTTTTGAAGATGTGGTCATGGGTGTATCTTGTGTGACCCATTCGTAGTCGTGACAGGATGACTTGGTGTCTTCTTTTCTGGGGAGATGTGGTCCATGGTTTCACTGATTTTTTTATTTCATTGAGTTTGGTATCTTTTTGTTGCCACTCATTTTGCCATTGTTCCCAAATCAGGTATTTAATGTAGCTCTTTGCGTCCCTTCTCTGAATTTGTTGGTTTGTAGGTTCCGTCCTTTCGCTTGCAGCTTCACGGGCCGCCATATCTGCCTTTTCGTTTCCGGGGATCCCGATGTGTGAGGGTACCCATACTAATTTTATTTCATTGTTGGGGTTGTTCGTGTGAATTGGGTCAATTGTTTCCCGCATTCAGTGAAATGTTAGTAGGTTGCTCAAACAAGTATGTTTAGAAGCATTTTAGCTGCGCCTTTTGAATATAAATTCGCACATGAATAGATAGGAAATGCTGTTCCGAACTGATTTCCACTAGTTATTATAATCCTTTGCTGTACTATCAAACGAATGCTTATCGATACTTATTAGACTGTGGAATAGTGACATACGATTTTACTCAGTACGCCTTTGTACTCGACTACGGCGAACAAAAAAAGGAGTGTTACGATTTTGACCGGTATGTATGTGGGTATGTATGTATTAAAAACGTATCTAGCAGGTAAGACGCAGATATTGTATATATATATATATATATATATATATATATATTATATATTAATATATATATATATATATATATATATATAAATATATATAATTTTTATTTAGTTATATGAACTAATACAAATGATCATTTAAAGAATACACATTAAATTTGGCCATATAAAATAAAACTGATGATAGACATGTCACTCATAAAACTACACATTAAAATTTGGTCATATAAAATAAAGTAAAACCAATACAGACATTCCACTCATAAAAACTACACATTAAAATCAGTTGAAGAGAAGGGAGAAACATACAAAGTATACCTGTGCAGAATATTGAAATAGAATTACGAAGAAAAATTCTTTTTTCAAGCTCCAGCACTAGGAGAGTGGAGAAAATTTTTTAAGTTCTGTTTGAACTTGTTCAAGAAATCTGAGGATTTGATTCCTTGGGGCAGCTGATTGAATCTCTTCAGGCCTTTGAAAAATACTGATGTTTGTGTATGACTCTTTGCCACCAGTGGAATGTGGGAATCATTTCGTGATCTTGTATCGTGGGTATACACATCAGAATTGTAATTAACAATATTTCTCAAATAACTTGGAGCAGTACTTGATTTGATCTTGAATATAAATATTAGAGTATTATACTCAAAGAAGTCATCTATTGACAAACACTGCATTTCCTTTAACATATGCCCAATGTGTGTTCTCTTTGAGCATGTGACTATGATTCTCATAGCTCGATTTTGAATTTTCCTGAATCTGGACATTTCATTTTGATTGAGTAGGTAAAGTATTGTGGAACAGTAGGTGAAATGAGGTAATATTAGGGTGTTGAACAGAATAGTTTTGGCCCATCTTGTCAGAAAAGTAGAACATCTTTGTAAGTAGTTGATTTTATATGAAATAATTTTGATTAAATTGTTTGCATGTTCTTTAAATTTGAGCTGTCTATCTATAATTACTCCTAAATATTTGAATTTCTGTACCATTTCAATTGACTCGTCACTTACAGTAATATTTAGCTGACTCTCGCAAAACAATCTGTAATTATTTTCGTTGCTGATTATCATAAATTTGGTTTTTTGTGTGTTTATCTTCAATTGGTTAGAGGAACACCACTTATTGATATTTTCCAAAGTAGTGTTAAGTGTTGTTACCAACTCTTCATTATCTAAACATGTAAAATATATGAGGGTATCATCGGCGAATAGATGTATGGAACAATGTCCAGCTGCACTCACTATGTCGTCAACATATAAAAGAAATAACAGTGGACCTAAAACACTACCCTGTGGAACCCCTATGTCATTTTCGATTTCAAGAGACATCATTTTATTGATTGTTACTTTTTATTTTCTATTTATTAAGTAATTATTGATCCACTCCAAAGCTCTACCTTTCACTCCAATACCCTCTATCTTTTTTAATAATCTCCCCCTATCTATTGTTTCAAACGCCCTTTCTAAACCTAAAAACACCGCCCCTGTAACAAGATTCTTATCTAAATTTCTCTTCCAGTCGTTCAAAGCACATTGTATTGCAGTTTCACAGCTATATTTCCCTCGAAATCCTGATTGCACACAGTTTATAATGTTGTTTGTCTCTACAAACTCTAATAGTTGTTCATATACTACTTTCTCTATAATCTTCTCAGGACAACTGAGCATATTGATGGGACGCAAGTCAATGGCTCTGTGAGAGTTGCTTACTTTTGGGACTGGCACAATAATTGGTATTTTTAGTTCATCTGGTACCTTGCATACTAAAAGAGATATGTTTATTAAATTAACAAGTGGCAGAGCTAAGTTATTAAAACATTTCTTTATAATTTCTATGTTTATGTCATCTGAGCCTGTTTTATTTGGAAGGTTAAAAAAATTTTTAGTCTTCTAAGAATATGTTCTGATGTCTAGGTAAAACAGGAAAATCTGGACCAGAATCATCAATGTTGTTAATAATTGTTTTTATACTTGTTATGTAATAAGAGTTTAAATGGTCCGGCATTATATTTGGGTCTGAAATAATTTCATCATCAATTTGGAGCTGAAAAAAATTATTGTTTTTATTTTCTTTAGGAAGTAGTGAGTTCAATATTTTCCACAGTTCCCTAGAATTATTCCTATTTTCTGCGATACTGTTTTCAAAATGGTTCCGTTTTTCCTCGCGCATTACTTCAACAGCAATATTTCTTTTTTGTTTGTATATCTCCATATTTTCCGGTGTTCTGTTACTTACGAACTGTTTATAACATTTATCTCTAGTGTTCGTCGCATCTTTAACTCTGTCATTCCACCATTCTTTATATTTTGGATATATTTTAATTTTTTTCTTAGGGGCAATTTCATTAAGAACATTTATTATATTAGAATGGAAATGTAAATATTTTTGATTTATATCAGGCAGGTTATACTTCCAATTTACGAGGGACAATTTATAATTGATGTTATCATAATCGATATTTCTACCTCTCTATTTCCAATGGTTTTTGTTCAGTTTTAGTGGTTAAGTGGATTATTATCATATAATGATCTGTGATTCTTGGCGTTTTTATAACTTTACTAATGTATTGGTCAGAACGATCAGTTATTACTAGATCTATAAGAGATCCACCATTTATATTCGGGCGGGTGTTTTCCCTAACTATATTCTCCAACCTAGACTGGTTGTCACGTATTTAAATCATCAAAATTATCAATACTATTGAAAAACCATGGTCCATTTTACGAATTCTGAGGATTTGAATATCTCACATATTCTTGTTTGGGAAATTCTCCATGACTTTTTATTATTCCTTCCTTATCAGAAAGTATATGAAAATCCGTTATTTGATACTGAAATTATATAAAGCGATGAAGCCCATTTTTCCAGAAACGCCATCTAAAATTGTCACAATAATCATTTTTGGGCTACAGAAAACCCACATGCAATCTTGGAATCCCGTCACCAAGAGCAGTTTTTCGTTAACGTGTGGACTAGAATATGAGGTGATTATTTAACTGGACCCTATTTTCCTCATGCGAGGTTGAATGGGCATAAATAGCGGCAGTTTCTATCAATCAATCAGAATTTACTTCATTGTCTGAATATTCACATCTCGAAAAGGAAAACATTCTCAATTGAATATTGATAGAAAGATTTTTCTGTGAATTGAAAAATCCACGATTAAAATGAAGTTACTTTTTGTGAATGTCTAACAGAAAACAACTACTTCCCCGGCTAAAGCCACGCTGGATATTGAACTACATCTGATAGATATTCTGAGAAGGCCCTAACTCAAAAGAAAAAATCTGAAATTGAAAATTTGCATTTTCTCTCAGATAGTTATTTGATTTTCTATTCCAGTCTTAATTAAGAACTCATAAAGATGAATGAGGCAAAGAAGAATGTTTTCCAAAAGAGAGTACTCACCAGAAAGTATTCGTAACATCGACGCAGGAGAGGCATCGCATTCACTAGGTCTTCAATACATTTTTGTCGATGAAAATCTATTTCACACTTCCACGATCATCAGGAAGACCGGAAGAAATCGGAAACACATTTTCAAGAAGCAATCTCACTTTGCAAAGATGGAAATAGTTAGAATCATTTCTTTTGGCGAGACACTCTGAAATTATTGTTTTCTGACATTGAAATCTGTGAGGAAGTATGATAGATTGATTTGTTGAAAATATAAACAGGATGTTCATAAAATCAGATGTGGATTCATCTGCGACTGAAAGATAAACTTAAGTCACTATCTTCCATCGTCAAGATAACCTCTTTTGAGTTAGGGCCTTTTCAGAATATCTATCAGATGTAGTTCAATGTCCAGCGTGTCTTTAACCGGGGAAGTAGTTGTTTCTTGTTAGACATTCACAAAAAATAACTTCATTTTAATCGTGGATTTTTCAATTCACAGAGAAATATTTCTAGCAATATTCAATTGAGAATGTTTCCCTTTTCAACATGAATACCCCACAAGAGGTTATCTTGACGATGGAAGATAGTGACTTAAGTTTATCTTTCAGTCACAGATGATTCCACATCTGATTTTATGAACATCCTGTTTATATTTTCAACAAATCAATTTACATCTCATTGACAAAGTCATAAGGAGAGGATGAGTCATTATAAAAATGAGTCATATAGTGCTCATTTACAAAAACACATTTACTTAACATCAATATAAAAAATATACCCTAAGATAGGATGAGATGAGAGGGATAACAAAGGGTACAAAAGATATCAAATTATAAAATTATATTCAGGTAAAGTTATATTCAGGTGAAGCTTTTGTTGAGGTAATCATTGACTTCATAGAAACCTCTTCTGCAAGAATCATCTCAACTGATCTCCTGAATAAAACTAGTGACTCTATGATTTTAACACATTCTGGAAGATGGTTGTGAAGTTTGGCTGCATTATAAATCAGCGAGTACTTCGTCAGATTTGAAATTGGAATGGGTAGTATTATGTTATTGTTTTGGCGGGTGTACATATGTAGGTTTTCATGAACTAGACATAACGTTTCCAGGACTAAAAGAGAAGGTAGGGTAAGAATTTTCTGTTCCCTGAAAAGTTCCTCGCCTCTCTCCTCACCTCTCTAGGCCCCACCTTACAGATATAACGAACAGCACGCCTTTGTAGAGTAAATATCATGTTGAAGCACTGTTTATTGCAGGTTCCCCAGAAAGGAATGCCATATCTCATATGTGATTCAATTAATGCGTGGTACACTATTCAAGCCATTTAGCCTCACCCAATTCATTCGATCCTATGAGTAAGGCATAACACCCTGAGGACAGCTTTTTGCAATACTTCAACATGATTCCGGAAGTTCAAGACAAATCCCAAAAAATTTATTGGTGTAGGTAGACGAGATGGTATCTCCCCTTGTGGAATGTCTAGTATAGTACATTGGAATGGCAATAAATGTGTTTTAGATATATTGAACGAAAGCAGATTGTAATCGCACCACTCTTCAATAGCAGCAATATCGCGAGCTATTTTGCCATGAGGGTTATGTGGGTTCTTATCGTGCCACAAGACGGTTGTCCGCAGAGATAGTGAATATACCTTCCGTTCTGATATTCCCGAAGTCACTAAAGTACAGTAGGAATAGGATGGGTCCAAGAACAGAGCCCTGAGGAACAACATGCCTAATTGACCCCGATGTCAGAGAAACTGTCCGTTTTCACGATTTGGGTTCTTTGGTTGAGATAAGATTCAACCCAGTTGTAGCTTTGTTCTCTGAACATGTAGTGCTTCAGCTTGCGCAGCAGTATTCCTTGATTAACACAGTCAAAAGCTTTTGATAGATCACAAAACATTGCAGGGCTTCCCTCATTCAGGTTCAATTTCGTATATAGGTTTTTCAGAAAGTGTAAGATAGCGTTTCCTGTATTTTTTTTATTGAAAACCAAATTGTTGAAGGTGCAGAATGTTGCAGAGAGCCAAAAAGTTCATCAGTCTACTTTTTACCAATTTTTCTATTATTTTACCAAGAGTTGGAATGCGAGAGATGGGACGACAATTGGATGGGTCAGAAGGGTCGCCACATTTATAAAGAGGAATTACAAAGGTTGTTTTTAAAAAAATAGGAAAGATTCCATTGGCAAATGAATCGTTGATGAGGTAAACCAGGAGTCCTCAATCGAAAATCGGAAGGTTCTCAATAATTGTTATGGGGATATTGTCAATACCGCTGGAAGTTTTATTTTTTACTTGTTTTATTATAGAGATCTGCTCGTTCAAATTGGTGTCATGTAAAACACAAGTATCAGCAATGTGTATTCCTCTCATGAAAAGCAGTGGATCTGAAGAAGATTGCCAGCTTTGATAGAAGATGTTCCCATTTTAGTAATAAATCGACTGTGATTTATGCACGACGGAGCGCAAGCGCACTTCAGTATTCACATTTTAAACATTTGATTTAATTTATTTCATTGTGCGTTCAGGGTATTTTGTGTTGACGTTCAAAGATGTATTTGAATTACTTTAATTTTATAATTTTACCGTTAACAAATTATTTTCTCAAATAAATTTTTGTTTAAAGTTACATGAATTGTTTTTTCTCGTAAGTGATCTACGAGATGCAAATGAATGAATTTTATTTTTTTATGCGATAACCGTACGCCAAACATAAAAAAATGAATCGACCAGATTTGCTCAGAAAAAAATGAAGATTTCAAAAATGATTTTTACTTTGAATAAAAGCAGTGGCGTATCACTTTTTTTGTTAATTATTCATTGCAAATCCCGCACGAACACTGGCAAGAATGAAAATACTATCGTACAGCAGAAAATGCCTTTTCATGCGTCTTACGTTTCACAAAAATATCTAGGGTCTTATCAAAGTTATCATAAAACAAGTTTTTTTTTTTCTAAAACTTTAGCACCCTGTAGTTCAAAAGTTAAGACCTTAAGGACATATGTTCATATGGAGTTTTTTTCTCAAAATGAACCCAAGAATAACAACCTTCTTAAATATTATCATGTTATTAATAAACACCCTGTATATTGATTTTTTCACTTGTACTATTGGTGAAGGATACATGATGATTTTACTGTTAACGTCTTCCTCAAATGTGCCTAATGGGAGAGTATTTCTTGGTAATTTAATAGCTTGCGAAATAAATTCTTTCAAACACTCCAAACTGAAAAGTATTGTAAAGTTAAAGGAAAGGATCAGGTGATTTATATCGGCGTCTGAAAAATTATTGCATGTTTTTTTTTTCTCCGTTATCGTAGTACAGTAAAATCTCAATATTACGAAAGTATTTATGTGAGGGATGGTTTAAGATTTCTAGGAGGGCAAATGGACACATAACGTGACGAACTTATTTGTATGATCAATAGTTTCAATATGAACATAACCATATAGAAGATACACATGTTTCATCACACTCTTCATCCTGCATAGACAACATCGTGACAAATTTCGAAAATGATTTTTCTGAAAAGGGTGTGGTGGAGCCATGTTAACTGTCCACTACTATGCGGACAATTCATGATCATAAATGCTGAATTTCGTAAGCCATCTACCACAGTATGGCGAAAGCAAATAAATGAAAAAAAAAATTGGAGCTGAAATAATTATTGGATAATATTTCTTGGAATATACCCAACAAAAAAAACTGTGACATAAAAGATTATGCCAACAACTTTCTATAAATTTTAATAAACCACGAAAAAAAATTGTTTTTTTCAAGAAAAAAGTCCATGGACAAATTAAACCTAAAGTCAGATGGTTTGATGACGATCTGCGTGAAATCAGAGAAAACCTCTCCAGTCTAAAAACTATTTGCGACTGTACAAGAACTGCAGAAAGTTACGCTGCCTACAGAGCATATCGAAAACACTACAGAATTCAGTTAAATAAAGTAAAAAAACAGCTTATAATAATCACATTTCTGAATCAGAAAACAAGCCAAGAACTAGCTGGCAAATTATAAATCACGAACTCAACAAAAAGAAAACAGAACAAGATATATCAGATGTACCGATTAAAAATGTCAGCAATTTTTTTGCCAATGTTGCGGAAAGTGTAATATCGGGCTTACCTCAAAAGACTGAGACTTCGGTTGACCTACTCAGTTCTAGTTCTTCGTCTTGTGACTCTTTTTTTCTCGCACCCATATTGCCTTCGGAAATAATCGAGGCAGTAGGGTCATTAAAAAAATCGAAATGTTCAGATTGCTATGACTTATCAAGTGAGATAATGGAAGGGATCATTGATTCAATTATCAAACCACTCACATTCCTTTTGAACTCCTGAATCATATCTACAGGTTGTTTTCCTAGCTGTTTTGAATTTGCGAAAGTTTTACCATTAAGGAAAAAAGGTGATAAGTCTCTAGTAGACAATTATCGTCCTATTTCAATAATTCCGGTTCTGGGTAAGATTCTGGAAATCATCCTGAAGAACAGGTTAGTCCGTTAGTTTGTGATAAATAACTCTTTCAGCGATCATCAGTATGGGTTAAGAGCAGGGAAGTCCACAATTGATGCTCTATTGAAAATCCTGAGATGCATTGTTGATGCCCTTGAGAGAGGGGATCTCGTGTCAATCACACTGTGTGACCTTTCCAAGGCTTTCGATTGTATATCTCATGTATCTCTACTTGATAAGCTGAATAACTATGGAGTGAGAGGACTTCCCCTGGAATTATTAACATCATATTTGATAGATAGAACCCAGTCGGTTTAGGCAAGAGATGCATTTTCTGGTGTTAGAAATTGTTCCTCAAGGATCTGTTCTGGGGCCATTGTTATTTTTAATTTATGTAAATGACTTCAGAAATTTCATGTCACCGAATTAATGTGTCCGTTTCGCAGATGATACTTCCTTAGTGTCAACTGGCACAAATTTGAAAACTTTAGGGAAAACAAAGATAAAATACTGAAACTGGCTTCTCGTTGGTTTACAGTAAATAAGATGAAATTAAATGAAGGGAAGACCAAGGGAATTGTATCATCTACAGTCAATACTAACATCGAGGATAATAATGGAAACTTACTTGGCGTAATTCTTGATGCGAACTTATCCTGGTCAGCTCACATTAATGTTTTGAATGGGAAACTCTCTAAGAGCATTTTTGCTCTAAGACAATTGAAAAAAGCAGTGAACCTCGATGTTCCACTCTCTTATAAATAACGGCATAATTCTATGGGGTAATTCAGCATATTCCATCAAAATATTTGGGCAACAGAAAAAGGCTCCGAGAAAAATGGAGAACGCTGAGTACAGAGCACACTGTAAACCACTTTTTAAAGACATGGGGATTCTACCTTTACTTTCTCTTTCCATCTACCACACTGTTCTTGAAATCCATGAAAACATATCACATTTTCCTTAACATCTGGATGTTCACCATCATCATACAATAAATGCTGAGCTGCCCATTCAACCTCGTCTCAGAAAAACTTCCTGAATATAAATCTTTACAATGACATACCTGAAGTTATCAAATCACTCAACCAAAAATCGTTTAAACTCAAAATAAAATCATTTTCGTTGAAAAACTGTTTTGATAACACTGAGGAATATCCTAACTCAGATTTCTCATTAATGTAATTCTTGTCACCTTGCCAGTGTTGATACAATAGTGGCATATTGTGTTACTAATTCTGTGCAGAGAATGTTTTCCACTTTTAATCTGTTTGTTTGTAAACGATGTTATAAATTCCAAATTTCATGAAAACTGATTGCCTAGTGCTATATGCAGATGATGTTTCATTAGCAGCATATTGTGATAATTCTCAAATATTACAAGAGAAATTGAATCATTTAGCAAACAAAATCACCGAATGGTCACAAAAAATGGAATGATACTCAATGCTTCAAAAACCGTTCTTCTACACGTAAACCCAGAAAAAGAATTACCCGATCAAATTCATATAAATATAGGAACAGTTTAGTACAACCAATTTCTTCTGCACGATTTCTTGGAACTTATCTGGAGTCAGACATGTCCTTCAAAACCGCTATTGAGAATGTCAGCAAGAAAGTAAACTCGAGTTACTATGCTATAGTCCAACTGAAAACGATATTCAATAAAGAACAACTCAATGTCTATTATGCGCTCGTATACTCTCGAATTAGCTAGGACATTATTGTATGGGGAAATATATCAATGGCTCGCAGACTACTGATCTCACAAAAACGTATTATCAGACTTATATTTGGTATCAAACAACAACTCATGTAAACCATTTTAGAGATAATAACTTCCTAATAGTTCCCAGTATATATATATTTATAAATGTATTTTGCTTGTCAGTAAAAATATAGATTCACTAACACATAATCATGATAGTCATAATTATAAAACTAGGCATAGCAATTTTCTACAAATTCTTCACCACAGAACTTCCTTATATGAAAAAAGTCCTCAGTACAGTGGTATAAAGTTTTTCAATATACTCCCGGAATCAATAAAAAGTGAAAGAAATTAAATACGTTTAAAAAAACAACTGAAAAGTTATTTGATTGAGAAATGCATATATAGCCCAAGCGAGTTTCTGACTTCTTAACTGTAATAAAATTGTATTGACTGTTAAATTATACTGAACATTGTGTGTCTAAATGTCTCTATGTAAACAATAACTGAAATTGTATAATAACTGTTATTTAGGTGCCTGTAAGTTTTCGAGTCTTCTTTACGGTCTCGTAGAATGAAATTTTATGTATATATGATTATAGGTGTATAGATTTTTATATTTTTATATTTATATTTTTGACATGTCCAATACCATGTAATATGGTCTTAATGGAATAAAATATTATTATTATTATTAGAGTTTTAATCATTTTAATTGTATTTTCAAATTTTTGTTGTGTGTTTTCTATATTCTATTTTATCATTATTTTTATTTTTATAGTACGCATGACTTGCAGCAAACATGTAAATGTAAAGTTGTCCAATAAATCTATGTAAGGGTTATTTGAAGCGGATGTGAAGCTTTCCCAAAGTCTCTCCCGACGAATCCGCCTCTATTGTTTGACCAATAACATTTTGAGACAATTATTATTATCATAAAAAATACTCGTGCCGGCCTAACCTGCGTCTTTACCTGGGTATCCTGTCGTAGCTATCCCAACTGGTCAGGCAGTTGTAGGAAGAATACCTGCTGGAGGATCCCATTTTTGCGAAACGCACGAAACAAAAACAAAACACTACATCGCGTCGTCGTCGCCGGGGGTGGCGAAGGTGGAGAGCATCGTATTCACGGTACACGACGCGAAATGCCACTAAAGGCCGTCGCGACGCTGCCGACGCTCATCAAACTTCTGCTCAACCGCCCCCCCACGCCCCCTGTTACGCACCTTGCTGTCTACGATGGTGTGCTGTTTTTTATTGTGCGGGTCCGGTTACAATAAGTACAATGTATGATAAACAATGTATATATCGAGAAAAATATTCCGGTATTCGTAAGAGACACATTTATTTTCGTCTGCGACGAAACTATCATGGCGCGAAAAAATCAACCACTTTCGTGTACTCTATCTATAGTCCGATCAATATGTGCCTTTTTTCATTCGATTCGTAATTGCATCTAGAAACTTTCTGAAAAAATTGCAAAAGTTAAAAATAACTTTGTAAAAAAAAGTGGGGTTTCGTTTTTCGCGAATATCACAAAAACTATTGCAGATATATGAAATCGAAAAAAAATCCTTAAAAAGCAGGAAACTTCCCAAACAAGTCACTCCTTCCGGAATTCTACCACCAATATTTATAATTTTGATTGAGAGGGGAAAAAAATTAAACCGATAAAAAAGAAACGGACAGCGCATTTTTGGAATATTATTGTTTATCGCTGGAGATTTCACGTTGCATTTTTATATTATTTTGTTTTGATAATTTCTTTGAAGTAATTTAATGATCTTCGTTGATTGTTAGTTTGGTGCCGACTCTAAATTAGTTACTTACATCAGTTCAGGAGCTTAGTTATTAAGACTAAAAAGGTTCATTTTATTTTTCAGTTTCTTTTTCGTCGGTTTAATTTTTTGTTGAAAAGTTTTTATTTTTTAATTTTTAGAGGCTATAATCTACTGATTGCTACCTACTTAATTTGGATTACTTTCAAAATACTTACCCACTTACCCACCTTACTTCAACTATTAACTTCGTTCGCGTTGTAAAGTAGAACCAGAAATCTAAGAAGGTCGTAAATCACCAACCACTCGAGTTATCAGAAGGCGGTGGATTCTACGCAGAGTTGTACCTGCCCTAGCCATTAAATTTTGTTTTATAGGTAGGTTAATGAATGATATTGGGTTGAGATGATTATTAAGAAAAATCGCTTGAATATAATTGAGAATTGTTTATTTATATATAATATATGATAATAATATATATATATATATATATATATATATATAATTATATTATATTATATAATTATATATGATATACCTAATTAATGTAAAATGTCATACTTTATACTTCATAAAAAGTTCAGTTTCTCGATAAAAGGTATTTATAAACAAAATTACTCACGAAGATCAGTTTTACTGTCGTCATCCAAATTGATAATAAACTTTTCTTTACGAATTTTTTCTATATCCATATATGACTTTTCCACCTTCTCAATATGGGAAACACACTTGGCCCAGCTACTATCAGGAATGTTTGGAGTTTCTGTTTGAATAAGAGCTACCACAGTTGAACTTAAGGTTGGAGAAGTATTATTTCTTCGAACTGCTGACTTAAGCTGATGCCATATATGTTCAATTGTGTTAAACATACAGTGATAAGGAGGAAGTCTGAGCACCGCATGTCCCAAGCTTTCAGCCAATGAATCACAAACATATTTCTTTTCGCCTGATCAACGCGCTAGGTGATCCTAGCTACCGAATCATTACATCCTCGGTGGGGCCACTTGATAAGACAAGTTACTGGCTCTCAGATGCAGTGGTGGCAACCGTACCATATTCAAGGTACACGTACCATTATTTGGATCATTGTACCTTGTACCCTAACAATGTTACAAGGTACGCTGTTTGTACCATATTTCGAGTAAATAAAATTTTAATTTGGCATGACATCCACTGTGCGCGTCACCATGCGGTGGGTTACCGACACTGACCGAATGTACACGAAAGTTACTGGTTACCGTATACTTTAGGGTAGCGACAATGGTGACAATGGTGTGATCACAGACATGTGAAAGGTCAGACAAGTGACAAGGGGCAAGTTGTCCTTTGAATTTGGATACAATATAAACAGAATATGTTTTGAATATTTTAAATTCGTTTTCTGTTTTATGTTTTTTCTTTGCTGTGTTTGATTTTCTGCTAATAGTCTGTTCGTTCATGCATTAGTTATGAATTCGTGGGACTCCTCAGCTGCCGAGAGCCCTAAGGAAAAGATCAAACGAAAACAAAAATTTAGGAAAGAGTGGATAGATGAAAATGTTTTTAAGATGTGGCTGAAACCAGTTGCAGGAGATGTATTCAAATCATTCTGTTCATTTTGCAATACATCCTTGAATATGAACGATGGTCGTTACAGTAAGTGATGGATTGCTTAGTCGTATGACTAAACAGAAGTTATATGGCACAAATGATTGCGATGAAAATGAGGCTGATGATGTTGATATTCGGATACCTGAGTAGAGTTTGTTGATTTTTTATTTATTTTTGGAAGAAGCTTTATTTTCATGTTAAGGTAGGGTAGTTATTGACAGAAAACCAAGGTACCTGTTTTTTTGCTATATATTTTTTTTTATCTTTATAACCTCTTTGTTATTGTTTACTAATTTTCTCGCTAAAATCTCTTTAGGGGGACGGAAATATATTTGATCGTTACTTTCGTTAATTTCTAATTTCAAACCACAATCCTTACCAATGATTTGATTTTGGCAGCATTGCGACCTCAACCTAGAGACATTGGCGAATTAGAGCCGAAAACATTCTCCCTTGCGCCTCTAGCGGCTAATCGGGGAGAAGATCTGGAAATGGAACGATCTTAATTGGCAAGCATTCGTTTATGCGCATGCGCCAAAATTAGACGTATCTCTTCCGTCACCTACGATGACGTCACGAATGTCACAATTTAATGTACCTTAATTTTATCTGAGATACCTTATTTTCATTAGGTTGGTACCATATTTTCATTCTTCATGGTTGCCAACACTGGTCAGTGTCCGAGCGGATCAACGCGTCGCTCCTAGCCGAGTCAGGCAGGGAATACAATTATCCGGACCCATCGGATGGAAGACTTCCCCGTCTCCACCGACTAACGGTAATTTTTCCATTGGTCCATCATCTAATACCACGCCCCCCAGAGTCCAACGCCATGTGGGTCGCCGCCGTATCAGAATTTCGACCTGATACCACTCGTGGGAACGTGTGACGAGTTACATGGACTTTACTCAGCGGTGTCTGGGATCGTCACAGGCATCCCCCCTCCCGACGGCCTAGTCACATGGTGGGGCTAGGCCCAAATAGAAAGAGACATATTCTTCAATACCTTCGTTGAACTGACAGTATATGTTCACAATGATGAATTCACCTATGTTGGTCAGTAATTCCACACAGACACAGTGCTCATCACTGAACTGCGTCAGTAGGAGCAGTCTATAGTTCTTGTTGAACAGTACAGTGACTGCCATCGGATTTTGCCCCATACTTTGAATTTGTGCTGTTATTGGCATGTTATTCATTTTCCCATTTCTGGTATATGGTTCCTGTAAACAGATCATATCCAGTTTCTTTTCTTCCGCAACCTTCCTTATCTCGTGGCCAACTGCAGCACTGCGCATGCAGTTAATCTGTCCGATTCGGATTTTCACGGAGATCTTATATGTATATGGCACAGAGGCCACCTTTTCGTATGGTCAAACGCTATTCTTCCGTGGGTTATTGCAAAGTCTCTGTACAGTTCCTCAAGGTCCAAGACCTCGTTTCTCCTGCTAAAAACTTGTTTCAAAAGTCCCTCCAGTCCAGTCTTTGTGCAGTATTTACTCACATGTCCCAGGTCCTGGCATTTCAGACATCTGGGGACTACTATGGTCTTTCGTATTCACGCTTGTAAACCCAATATATAGTCTTTTACGATTCATTCTTTTCCTTAGTTGCGGTGATACTTCCGCAACAAGGTGAACTGTTGATTTGCCTTTCGGTCCTGTCTTGAACCTAATTTTGAATTCATTCAAATTCAAAATCTTCTGCTGTAATGTCCTCAAAGTTCTGTGTTCTGATATCCTCTGTTATCTCTTTTTCGGTTATATTGCTTGTTACATCATAAATGATGACAAGTGGTCTTTTCTTTTTGGGAAGTTCACATTTGAAGCTTCTCTTCATGGCGGGATTATTCATTAGAGAAGGTCGCATGGAGGGGGCATAACGCTTTTTTCTTACGTGACGATTTCCACCTATCAAGACCTACCGCAAGCCGCGTAAAAAAACTTCGTTCCAAAAAAATTCACGCATCGAGACTAGAGAACCTCCTCCTTTTTTTTCATCTGGTAAAAAGCGTATTACCCAGCAAACATGAATGAGCGGTAAATAGACGGGCCGTTGCTGTTAACTGCGGTAAGATGTCGGCAGCGGCACACTGATGTCGGTAAATAATTGGAATGATATCAGTTTTGCCGCTTTGGCTGAACGTACGCATATTTATTATGGATGATTTGAATTTAGCCAGAAATTACCCGTTAGAGATTTGCGATAATCGCGTCGATGTCGTTTTGACACAGTATGTGGCATTACGCGCCACACCGCTGCGACCTCTTTGATGAAAATGCAGCATTGGCATTACTGAATATCACGTTGGCAGTTGGCCCTACTGCTGATTTCGTGTAGGATGTCAAATCGGGTATTTTCTATTTTGTCTGGTCATTGTGGTATATGATCATGGAAAATAATCACAGTGGCGAGAATTTTTTCAGATTTGTGTGATTCGGTGAAACATTTTTCCAGGCCAGTTTAAAATGCAATATCTGGGAAATATGGATGAGTATCTTGGAAACAGTGGCGTAGCTAATAAGGGGCTAGGCCTGGAGCAGTGCCCCGGGGCCCTCAAGCTCAGGGGGCCCTCGAATCCTTACCAGAAATCTCGATCGAACTGAACTTTTGGAAATTTCTCCTATTTTCAAAATAAATATGACAGGTTGCAACCCCACTTTAATCATCACAACTCAGTTCTCAGTTGAGAGAAATTGAAAAGTTATGCCTAGGGAATTCCCCTAAATTCTTTCTGTAGGTTGTATCGTGAAAAAATGCAAGTCTCCTGCAGTAGGTACATTAATTCAGGTCCGCGGGCAGGAGATCGTTCATGGTCTCCGCCGTTAAATGTGGTAACACTAATGGTGATAATTATTTTTTCGAGGGATTCCCCAACGACACTTGTAGCTTGTAGCGTATCATTGTGTTTCTCTTTCCTTTTATTTTACTTTCAACGTCGTCAGTGAACAGTGAGTACCTACCCACTCGAGCAGAATCTAATATTGTATTGTTTAAATAAATTAGAAAACTAAAATTATGGATAAAAAGAAGAAACCCAGTGGTGCATTTTAACGCGAACAACGCCAAGAAAGAGAAGATAGTAAACAAAAATTCCCCAAAATTGACAAGTTTTTTAGTCAGCCTTCTGCAAGTACATTTTTTTTTTTTTATGTTCTGGTTCCCACGAAAAGGGATATCCTGTAATGTTCAGAGAACATCGTGGGAACCAAGGGAAAGAAGGTAGGAGTTGGTGTTCTTCTTAAATTTCTGGAGGTTGTATGCCTCGGGGAACACCTCCCTAGGCAATGAGTTCCAAAGCCTCGCTGTTCGTTGGATGAACGAGTCTTTGGAAAGTGATGTTCTGCAGGTCTCCAAAGTGACCACGAAGGGGTGTGATGACTGGACTTGACGGGTTAATCTCGAAGAGACTGCCAAAGCAGGAACGATTGTTGATATTTCAGAAGAGCATCGCCTATGAAAATATCTATAAAATAGAGACAAATCGCCAACTTTTCTACAGTGTTCCAGACAAGTGAGCGAGTTTGTAAGCGAGGCATCACCGACGAGACGAATTGCCCTTTTTTGGACAGAATCCAATAGCCTCAGGATATGTTTAGGTGCCGCGCTCCAAATATGGGAACAGTATTCCAGGACAGGTCGGATCTGTGCCTTATAGATCATAAGCAGCTGAGTGGGGGTGAAATATTTCTAATGATAGTGACTCAAATAATGTGGTAACTGCAGTGTTGGTTGAGAAGCCTACTGAAGAAGATTCGACAATTATTGCAGTTGGAGATACCTCCACCGCCGATCATGTGAACGTGGATGATGTTTGCATGACACACATAAGAGCGGAGGGTTTGGAGAAACCACAGACCTCTACATTTTTCGAAAATATGGTGTGTATAGTGGTGTACGAAAAATCTTCTCATGACTTGGGAAACTTCACGAACAAAATATTAAGTGATAACGAAAAACGTCAAATTCTTGATATGGGGCCTTTACAGTCTTCAGGACCTTTTCCAACAGACATCATCCAGAACAATAGGTGTTTTTCAAAATCGTACTACGTTTCGTGTTCTAAATATGGGCCAGTTAATCGTTTTTGGTTGTGTTATTCCAAAATACTAGATGCTGCCTATTGTCAACCCTGCTGGTTATTTGCTTCACAAAGGAATAATGTTTGGTGTACGGGAATTCAAGATTAGAAGCATTTATCAGAAAGAATTAAACAACACAGTTGTTCGAGTGGCCATTCGGAAGCATGTGCTGTGTATGAATTTTGGAAAAAAACCGATACTAATACTATCGACAAGGAACTTGAAAATGAAATTCGCAAAGAAGCATCATTTTGGAAAATGGTTCTTCAAAGGTTATTCGATATCATACTTACCCTAGCGAAGGGTTCTTTGGCTTTGAGAGGACATCAAGAAGACTCAAGTCAGAAAGGACACCACGGAAATTTTCTGTCCGTTGTAGAGCTTGAGATATGATCAGATTTTGCGGCAAGTTTTGTATTTGCCCAAAGGTAATAATAATTATTTCTAAGTTTTTTTATCGTTTTATTTTGTTCATAATTATTAACTGTTCAATATCAGGACTTTTTTGAAATTGTGTTTTTTTATGTTTTTAGGATCTACAAGATATCTGAGTGCAACAATTCAAAATTAAATGATTGAGAGCTTGGGGACCAAATTCGAAACCCATCTACTAGAACGAATTAGAGCGTCACCGTTTTTTGCCATCATAATGGATACGACACAGGACATATCGAAGGTAGATCAGCTAAGCATTGTTGTGAGGTATGCAGTAATAACCAGATCGGAAAATGGACAGGCAATTGATATAGAAGTAAAAGAAGTGTTTCTAGGCTTTTATGCAGCCATCAAACATGGCGGAGTAGATTTAGTCAACCAAGTGACAACATTATTTATCGACAAAAATATTGATTTAAAAAAATGTGTGGGGCAAGGCTATGATGGAGCCAGTGTGATGAGTGGTGTGTATACTGGTGTACAAAAACATATTAAGGATATCCAGCCTAACGCAGAGTACGTACATTGTGCCACTCATAATTAAAATTTGCTGATAAATGATGCCGTTAGCAGTTGTGTGGAAATACAGATTTTTTTCGCAACGTTGCAAGATTTGTATAACTTTTTCGGAAACAGCATCAAACGTTGGGATCTACTGTAAAAATTCACTGGCGAATCGGACACCACTCTAAAAAAACTAAATCCGACTAGATGGTCCAGTAGGGTCAATACGATATCTGCAATAAAACTTCGTTATTTTGATATTATCAAAGCATCATCAGAAATAGTTCTAAAGAGTCCTAAAAAAGATGAGCGTAGTGAAGCAGAGAGTACCTATTGAAACACAAATGCTGAATTTCGAGTTCGTGTTGCTTTGCAAATTCATGCACAGTGTATTGCATCCAAAACTTTACAAAAATGCGACATCAATTTGGGCGAGGCGAGTAAAGTTTGTAAAATTGTAAATATAATTGTTATTTAGTCAGTTGGTAGGCCCGACCTTTATATAATAAACCCTTGAATCTTCTCTATTTCGTTCTATTAGCCAAACCTACACCAAGTATTAATTGTAATTTATGTTGTTACTGTTTAATATTTTTATTACCTGCCCTGCAGTGCACAAAAAAAAACTTAAGTAGCTTAGCATTTTTAAAGTATTTGTATATTTCATATTTTTATTCGATAAAACCTAATCAGTTTACATAGCAGTGGGGCCCCATTTTTCAATTTGCCCCAGGGCCCTTGTTACCTAGCTACGCCACTGCTTGAAAACCATTTGAAATACAATGAAAATGGTTGAAATGGAGAAAAAGTTGTCTGTATAGGTAAATAGGAACAATCTGGCTCTACAGTTTCAGAAATCCTCTACAATTAGTGGCTTCAGAGAGTGAAAACAGTGAATTGTATTCATCTAGTCCATGAATCAGTCGATTCTGAATGTTTAGTGAATTTATTGTGTATAATAATGACCCATCTTCATTGAAGTTTCACTAATGCTAGATTGTTTTTAGGCGCATATATAGGCCATTTCGTTTTCATCTAAATCGTCTCAATGCTCATTGCCTTCCAAGATACCCTATACTTCCATGTACTGCATTTTGAATTGGACGCCCTGTATATTTGCATAGATCATTGATTAAATCCCAACAGTGGAATGACGCGGTTGATTAGTAGGATACCCGCAATCGCACCATAATCTGTACCATGCAATATCAGTTCATCTTAACTCTGTCTATCCGCTGAAGTCCCGCTATAGATAGATAGATAGATAAGTTTATTGTGTTAAAAAAAATACAATTATTTTTATTCACAAGGGCTCGGCTAATAAGCGAGCGTAATTCCACATGGATCCTAAGTATAATAAAGAGTTGTACAAATTTCTACGTTGTAGCTAATAGCCACATTTACACAGTCATTCGTTCATAATGAACGAACGTAGCTTCATTATATTCATCAGGGACTTCGCTAGGTTTGCTAACAGTAACATGTTTTGTGTATTGAGTACAAGTACTAGACCATCAATATTGCCGATTTCCGACAGAATCGCATTTTGACTTATGTCGATCCGGTAGTACGAGCCGTGAAACGAAATGAATCCACAGCGTTCCCCAGAAGCCCCACATTAACCGAGTTTTGCATAAACATCATGTATGAATGCGCTTTCTCGTGTTCCCAAATTAATCGGGTATACGTGCAATTATGTTGATCATTGATTCTGTTGACATTTGTTTGTAGGTTGAAACGAAGATGTACAGGAAAATGATCGGATAAATATTAATCGTCTAGCACTCTGAGAAAGTTGATAATGTCAAGTTTATTTGAATTACAATAACACAGATCAATTACACTTTGCCCTGAGGTACTGCAAAAGGTAACATTTGCCGGTCTATCACTTGAAATATGACCATTCAGTAACGAAAAATTATATTCCGCCATAAAGTCCAATAGGCAGTGGCCTCTAAAGTTAGATACTCTATGCTTGCTGACCATGTTGGAAAAAAAAACAGTATTTTCTAAAATTTGTTCAGGAATATGACTCAACTCGCCAACATGGCAATTAAAGTCACCAAGTAAAAATATTATATGACTGCTATATGTATCCAAAATGCAGTTTAGTGAAATACGGAAAAGTTCGAGCATTTGTCCAATGTCACAGGATGGCTTGAAATATACCGAACATACAATGAATTCACAGGAATGCTGTTTAAACAAGTAAATGAGCCACCAGGGAGATGACTCGAGAAGACGCACTGAAAAATATTTTCTGTATATGATTGCTATTCCACCGCTAGCGCGTCCTCTCGACCTCTTCCTGGTTGCTGGAGAGGAAACGATATTAAACTCAGAGCACAAACCTGAAGGTACCTCTAACGCACTAGTCATCCAGGTTTCACAGACGCACAAAACGTCAAAATGAACAGAATTATCCTGCAGAAAGTTGTCAATGTTTTTGTATCCTTGCATGTTCCAGAATATTAGATTTGTCCCAGCTCCCGCTCTCGGTTTTTTGAATGTTGTGGGGGAGTATCTGTGTTAGCCCCTCCCCTGCTAAGCGCTCTGCTAACTTTCGGTGGATTTTGTCTGGGCGATACTTCTTCATCGCGTGCTCGCTTTGGATTCCCTTGGCGATAATCTGAGACAGTGACGATTTTTGGGATGTTATTCACATATCTAATCGCCAAATTAGGAACTCCACTGGCTTTTTGGGCATTGAGATAATCGTACAGAGTGCCTAGTTGTTTCATTTGTCTTGGTGTTTTATCACTCTTGATTCTGATACGAGGATACTTGCTTCTGAGAATTTTTGACGTGTTTCTTAGCACAGTAACCACCTCTTTGCCACTAGAGAGCTCCACTTTGACCGGGCGATTATGGTCAGTTTTAGGCCTTCCCAGACGAGTAATATGATTGATGGCTACAGTGTGGGGCAAGATTAGCTCATTTATGAGTCTCGCCACCTCGTCCTCTGGAACATTTTCTTCCAGGCCAAATACAATTAGGTTTTTCTCACGCTCAAAGCGCATTCTCATTTCATTGTATGTCTCCTCAAGGTTGGTCTCTTGCATTTTACTTTCAAGATTCTGTACTTTCGACTTCAACGTGTCAGTTTCATCTTTCAAGACTGTTACCTGGGCCAGACACGATTCAATTTTTTCATTTTGGGCTAGCAAAAGATTTCGAATTTTGGTCATGCTTTGTGTTAAAGCATTAATCTGCTGGAGAATGATTTGTAGTGAAGCATCCTTGGCGTTGTTTCCGTCTTTTGACTCCATGTTCCGAATATACACAATGGTTCCTGGTCTATACCTCAGCCGGGCCGACGAGGTGATACACCTTCGCTTGGGCGAACAAAAAGATAAAAGAAACACAGGCCGCAAAAAAGTAAATACTGCTTTTTGTCACTAGGGATTTGAGAAGTCACGATGGAATTGTAGGGAAAATTATTTAACTTTTCGTTGAAACGTAACTACATGAATAGTTGGCGGATGGAAACTAACAGTTTTACCGGACACTTGTAGCGTTTCTACCCAGAGAATCACAATCGCGTGCGTACCGGTTTCGCATCAGCAGTCCCGCTATGTAATAAAGAGGGTGGTAGTCTGGAGGCCTACTGATGCCCGTCGCGACACGGGCTGGCCGGGTCGACGACGTATCACGATTATGGCCCGCTTATGTTGTCTGTCGGCTGTTTTTAAAGTGCCTCTAGAGGCCAATGCATAACATGTTTGGTGGGTAACTCCTCAGGACAGCTGACTAAAATCACCTATAAATAGGTTTATGTTGGTCGCATATCCATAAAAAAGCAACTACTTTCCTGGCTAATGCCTCGACAGATTTTAGACTACATCCGATAATAATCGTGGAAAGTACTTCAACCCCAGGCAAAGAGATTTACATTAAAAAAGACTACTGGGGTAGTTTTGTATTGATTTTTTGTCAAAACTCGAGAAAGGCGTATATTTGGAGCCTAATAGATCAAGAACTAGTATGGGCTTCGTCAATTGGATAACTGACCAGCACCGACATCTATCAAATCCCCCACTTAAACCAATACACCGTTCGCCAAAGACAACACACGAAACCAACTTGGATTCTTGCCCGATGGGTGACAGAACCGAAATCCCATCGCCCTAGACACTCCGTCGATAAATCCAGTTAAAGTAGCACCGAAGACTATGCAATAGGCAAGTAGTCGTTAAGTCAATTAGAAGACGTGACTTCGAGTCCTTGTCGTCACTTTCGTTTGTAATCAAAGTTGAGCTGTTACACGACATGGAGCACATCCATGAAACAACTTGGTAATCGCATCGAGGCAGTGACGGGGGCGTGAATTATTGCGCGAGGTTATTCTTCGAGGTGAATTAGTAGTGTGTGATGGTTGCTGTTCATTAGACACGTCGACCTATCCAAATTTCTACATTACCTAATTTTCTTTTCCTGAAAACTTTCGTCCGCGTAGATTTTTTTTCCTTTGTTTTTCTTTATGTTCTTTCAATTAGTTTATGCCTGTGACTCTGCCTGCTTCCCGTTAGTCCGTTAGCCCGTTATACACATATACACCCTTCAGAATGTCGACGAACAAGTGGAATTTTTCAATCGAGAACTTATCACCTTATTTGATTCACATGCACCACTTCGAAAAATAAAAGTGAGGAAACCCTACACTCATAATATTCAACAAATGATTAAACTACGTGATAAAGCCCTTCAGAAGTTTCGTAAAACAAAGGTGGAGAGTTTGGAACTCATACAAAGAATTACGTTATTACGTAACATGTGCTATTAAGCGGGAAAAACGCGCATACATGGAACATGTTATGAGGAGCAAAAATAGAAGAGAGATTTGGGATACTCTCAGTCGGATGAATGTCACAAATAGAAGTAAATCTTCCCATCCCCCCTAGTTTATCTGATACTGACTCTATAAACTTTCATTTTAACTCCGTACCTGATGTGGCTCGCTTACAATCTAATTTGATACTGAATAAGTACAACGAACCGAGCAAAGAAAATGAAAAATTCATTTTTAGAACGGTAAACACCTCTGAAGCACTAAACAAAATAAAAAGTAACTGTATTGGTTCAGATGGTATTTCACTAGTTTCTTTGAAATTAGTCAGCGAATTTTTGATATCCCATATTACATTTATTGTTAATACTGCCCTAGCTACCAATTACTTTCCTTCAGCCTGGAAGCATGCCAATATCACACCAATCCCCAAAATTTATCATCCTACTGAATTTGGGCACCTGAGGCCGATAAGAATCCTGCCAACTATGTCGAAAGTGCTAGAAATTATAACGAAACAGCAGATCTCTGAATACGTTTTCAGCAGAGGTATAATCCCTGATATTCAATCGGGCTTCAGAGAACACTACAGTACAACCACAACGTTACTCAACTTGGGCGATGAAATTTTCAAATCTTTGGATAATGGTCGATTGGGCTGCTTAACTTTGGGGGATTACAGTAAGGCCTTCGACACCTTGAATCATGAATTACTTTGCAAAAAACTAAATTTTTTTGGATTTGATGAAAATGCTGTACAATTAATCAAGATCTATCTCTCACAACGGACTCATCTAGTTAAATTAGATATTAAGATGTCGAATGCCTTACCAGTTAATTTTGGTGTGCCACAAGGCTCGGTACTAGGGCCATTGTTATTCTCTCTATATATATATCAGATTTCCATGAATTCATAACATCTTGCGAAATCTACCACTACGCTGATGATACCCAAATATATATCGACTTTGAGTATGAGGACTCGGATATTTGCACTACACAAATCAACAAAGATTTGGAAAATCTTTTTAAGATATCCTCCGCACACAATTTGAAATTGAATGCCGCCAAATCATCGGTGACGTTATTCGGCAATCGAATTAAAAGGGCCTTGGTTGAGCAAAACTTCGCCATATCAATTGATCGCGACATTATACCTTCAACCGCGGATTGCAAAAACTTGAGTGTTTGGTTTGATTCTGAGCTCAAATTCTCCAAACATATCCAAATGCTATGTAGTACCTCTTTTGGCACACTGAAACAACTATTTCCTCACAGGCACGTCCTTCCTCAACAAATTAAGGTTAAACTATGTGAAAGCTTAATATTTTCAAAGTTGTCTTATTGTGACCAGCTTTACGGGTCTGCAATAATGAACTCTAATCTGAACAGGTTACAATTAATCCAAAACTCTTGTGCTCGTTTTTGCAGTGGTCTCAGAAAATACGATCGAATATCTAATAAAATAACAGAATTGGGTTGGTTGAAAATAGATAAAATGTTCAAACTTCACACTCTCACTCTTACGCATAAAATTATAAAAACGGAGAAGCCCCCATATATATATGGTAAACTCAGATTCCCAAAGCATAATAATGTTAATACTAGGAAAAAACAGACTTTACATATTCCCAAGCATCGCACCTCACTCTATAAACGAAGCTTCATTTACACTGCTTCCAAGCTTTATAATGATCTTCCGACTCGTTTTAGGGATTATTCAATAATTAATTTCAAAAGAAGACTCAAACTTTCATTTTTTTTCTTTGGATTCGGTCACCCAACGTCTCACGAACCTGGCCATGTAAACCTAACCTGAGTCATGTATTTAATAGTTAGTATCATTATTTAGTAGTTATTTATATGCGTATATATGCGTTTAATGTGAATATGTATGTAAATTTATGTGATATGTGTGTAGGTATATTTATTGTATTAATTGCATTGATGTTATGTCTATGAAATATTAATCTCTGCCACCACTATTATATTCTGTTTGCATTTGTATATTTGATCGATTTATTCTTGTTTATTTTAAATTTTTTTCTTCGAATTGTTTGTAAAAAAATTGGTTAGGTTGAAAAACAGCTCTCAGCTGACACTTCACCATTTCATATAACCTAAAATATGAATAAAGGCGATTTATTATTATTATACCATTATCCCGTTATCCCACTATCCCGCTACCCCGTTATCCAGTTATCCCTTCATCCCGCTGCACCGTTATTCTGTCATGCCGTTATCCCGCTATCTCGCTATCCCGTTACCCCGCTATCCCGTTATCTCGCTAGCCCGCTATCCCGTTTCCCGTTATCTCATTATAGCGCGAAAATATTCTCAGTGTTCAAATATCTGTGTTTACCAATTTTCATGGCGATCGATTGAACGGTATAGAAGTTGATGCGCTACAGCGCTACCTAGTGACGAGTTAAAGTAAAATGGATAGCATAAAAACCTTCAACATGGAAAAACACTCACTTTCAGAAAAAGAATCAACCTAATATGTCGTTCCTATCGTCAGTTATGGTCTTGAGCTCATACAAAAATTCCAAAAAGTCATTTTCCCGAATTTTCCAAATTTCCGGGCAACTTTTCCAATTCCAATTTTCATACACACCTTCCTCCGTCTATTACGAGCATTTAAAAAAAATAGACAAATCGGTCCAGCAGTTCTCGAGTTTTGCGCTTAGCAACACAATTTGACATTCATTTCCATTATACCCCTATAATATTTGAGGAGGTTATTGTTGGGACCATTCTGAAAAAAAAACTTCAATTGAACATATGTCCTAGAGGTCTTAACTTTTGAACTACAGGGTGCTAAAGTTTTAAGAAAAAAATCTTTTTTTTTTACTATGATAAGACCCTAGATATTTTTGTGAACCGTAGAACGCATCTTCTATACATCAAAAGACATTTTCTGCTGCACAGTGGCGTTAGTGCGGGATTTGCACTGAATCGTTTGAAAGAGAAAAGTTATACGCTACTGCTTTTTCCCGAAGTAAAAATCATTTTTAGAATCATCATTCTTTTCTGAGCAAATCCGGTCTTCTGATTTTTTTTTCGTTTGACGTACGGTTTTCGCATGAAAAAATAAAATGTATTCATTTGCACGTTGTTATGAAATTGGATACTTATCAAGGATTAAAAACGTATACAGTGCTTCTCAAAAGTCCCCTCCCCCCCTCTTATTTTTGGAACGATTATACATAAACAAGTGAAATTTGGAAACTGAATATTAAACTTGTTTGTAAACTTCCCTAATAGTGATGATAGATGACGAAATCGTCAAAGATGACGTCACAAGGTCATTGTGACCAATAATTTTAAATGGAACCCTACGGCAAGCGACACCTCTTTCAAAAGGTATCGAAAAAACCTATTCAATGACTCTAATTTTGTTTGTGTTTATGGCAGTTTTGGCAACTCGCTTTTAAAAAACGCAAAGCTGTGATGAATTAAATCAGTTAATACTGAAATTCCAAATTCAAGCTCCGCCTCTGGATAGTTGTCAAATAAGCTGACGTTTTTGTTAGTCTCCCTAATTCGACGTTTTTGTAATTGTCCAAGTTTTTGTACATTTAATAATTTGTGTATTGTTGATCGAACGTTTAACTGTTTTAGCAGCTTTTGGTACTTTTAATGATTTTGTACATTTTAATAATTTGTTAAACTGTTGTGAGCCGAACGTTTGAGTGCTTCAAGAAGCGAAATGGTACGTGCTTTAGGTGATAAAGAAGCAGCGATCCTAATTCTTCGAGGACTTATTTAAGGGAACTTCTTCGTGAGTTTGAAGCAACGGGTAGTATTAATGATGCGAAACGATCTGGCAGACCACAAATTTCTGATGAGAAAAAATCGAGATACTGGCAGAAGTAATAGTTAATCCTACTTCTTCAACAACTCACGTTGCATCTACTTGTGAAGTCATTCGAAGTACAGTACACAGGGTGTTGAAAAAAAACAAATTTCATCCATACAAATTAAAAATGTTTCATCAACTCTCAGACGACGATCCAGACCAAAGACTAGAATTTTGTGAAGATATGGAAACTAAAATTAACCAACAGCCAGACTATGTCAAAAAAAATTGTTTTCGTGACGAAAGTACTTTCTATCTAAATTGAAATGTAAATACACAGAATGTGAGGTATTGGAGTGACGCAAATCCTCAACTGTTTCGTGAAACACATACCCAATTTCCCCAGAAGGTGAATGTTTGAGCAGGTATCCTGGGAAACCACATCGTTGGGCCTCTTTTTTTAAATACTAATTCAACTGGTGAGGTTTATCTGGAGCTGTTGCAAAACGCAATAGAACCATTAATCCTTGAAATTTTGGAAGATAATCCAGATGAATTCGGCAATTCGGAAATAGCATTCCAACAGGATGGTGCTCCTCCACACTATTACGGTGCAGTGAGACGGTATTTGAATGAGGAGTATCGTGGTAGATGGATTGGACGACGAGGTTCATCGGAATGGCCAGCTCGATCACCCTACCTCACCTTTGGATGTTGTCCTGTGGGGATACCCTAAATCGAAGGTTTACGCCACTGAACCTGACAATATTGACGTTTTAAAACAACGTATTGTTGCAGAATGTGAGGCTGTTTCCGCAGACAGATTTGCGAAAGTACGAGAAGGGATTAAAAATAGGATATTCCACTGTCAGGAAGTAAATGGAGGTCACTTCGAGCAATTTCTCTAAGTGGATACTGATTCTTAAATCTGTAATTAATATCATACTGAATGGAATTTAAATTTTAATGTTTACTAATGAGCAATTAAAACTGCCATAAACACAAACAAAATTAGAATCATTCAATAGGTTTTTTCGATACCTTTTAAAAGAGGTGTCGCTTGCCGTAGGGTTCCATTTAAAATTAGTATTCACAATGACCTTGTGACGTCATCCTTGACGATTTCGTCATCTATCATCACTAGTAGGGAAGTTTATAACCTTTAATATTCAGTTTCCAAATTTCACTCGTTTATGTATAATCATTCCAAAAATAAGAGGGGGGGAGAGGACTTTTGAGAAACAGGTAAGAAGCAGATTTTTTTTGTAAACATAAACAGTTTTGACAAATGTCTACCTAGTTGTGATATTTCAATTATCAAAATTAACAATTTTATTGAGAAAAAATGGTTGGTACGAATTCTGAGTTTGCAGATATGCATTACATGCTGATGGTATAGCACTGTAAGCCAGGCGGTTGTATGAAGACCGCTTTCCAAATAGAAATATTCCGGATGCACGAACATTTTCAAACATTCATAGAAGGTTGTGCGAAAAAGGGAGTTTTGAACCAGACAATCATCTAAAAGGAGTACAACGTACTGTAAGATGACCAGAAATTGAAGTAGCGGTTTTGAATTCAATTGAGGAAGATCCCGGACGAAAAATTGGAAACAATTTTAATATCTAACATATTCTTGTTTGGAAAAGTATCCGTGTATTTTATCATATTTTCACCATATACTTACCATATCAAATGGGTTCAAGCGACTTTCCATTACGGATGAACTATTGCCAATGGATTCTTCAAAAAGTGTATGAAAATCCATTATTTGATGCTGATCCAAAACTTTTACAATAATCATTTTTGGGCTGAAGAAAACCCTCATGCAATCTTGGAATCCCGGCACTGTTAACGTGTGGACTGAAATATGTGGAGATTATTTAATTGGAACCTATTTTCTTCATGCCAGGAAGGATGGGCATAATTACCGACAGTTTCTCGAAGAAGAATTGCCAGATTTCAAGGAAGATGTTGCCATTTTAGTAAGAAATTTACTGTGATTTATGCTCGACGGGGCCAAAACCAAAATTACATAATTGCTGGACAGGTCACAGATAAAAAGGATATATAGGTATAGTATTGCCTGGTATAATGACGATGAAATGTGATGGAATAGAAAACGTCAACTTTCAAAGTGAAAAATATTGAGAAAAAAGAAACACAAAATGGTAGATACATGAGATTTATGGCAACATATTCTGCTACCTCGATATTAATTGATTTATTGGATCATTTGGATCCATGGAGGGAGCATAACGCTTTTTCCTTACGTGACGAAAATATACAAATATAAACAATGTAAATCTTCATATTGAATTACCTTCAAAGTTGAAGAAAACCTGGCCAGTCTAGTAACCGAATGAAATGTGTTCAAAATGTTTATACACACAGCTATCAGAATCAAAATAAATATGAAAAAAAAGGTCGTGTTGAGGATTGAACCCCGGACCTCTGGCTTGGTAGTTTTTCGTTTTACGGTAACTCCGTTTAGTCTTTGAAATTAATCGTGTATTTGTAGCACAGGGGCGTTATGGAATTGAATATTTCTATTGCGCATGTAAGATTTCGGAGCAAAGTAGAAATTATATTTGTTATTTGTTTTTTGTTTCAAATCATAAGTGAGTTATATTGTCTCATTATTGCAATTTTGCAATGAAGATTCGAGAAATGAAAAGTGCAGCAAGTGTCTGTAATAAACTTAGAAAAGTGAGTTAATAAAATTGTATAACTTGATACAAGTATTTACTGCTTGCATACGTTTAATGTACATGTGATTCGAGTGTTTACTATGTATACATCACAGAGGGACAATACTGAAATCATATGCTCACCGTCAAAAAGTGTATCGAAAGAGAAACAAAAGCTGAAGGAACTTTGTTCCTGACAAGGGCCCCCAGACCACAAACGATTTTTTTTTTCGTTCTTCCAATAACCGCCATTGATATTCGGTTTGAAAAATGTGGGCTCCAGTTTGTTGACACACCCCAAAAATGTTACGAATCTGTTCATATATTCAAATCATTTAATTCATTTTCACGAATTGAATGTAATATTTGAGACACACAGGCCTTCCTGAATCAACGCCTATGGAAACTCTCTCTCTCTCTCTTTCTGAGAATGGTTTGTTCATTGTCAGTGGCGCTTTTGTTGTATAATGAGTTTTAAGTGCCAGTGTTTTGCACAATGGATTGATTGTTTTCGAAGAACTTTGAGCGACCTACAAACGACTGACAGGTGGAATACATGTTAGTTAGAAATATCTGTATATCAGAAAGTGACATTGATTGAGTTAATGTGATGTTTCAAATCTCACTTATTGAAGATTGATAGGAGGGGATGTGGGTACTGTTACCCCTAGTATAAGCTGATTCGCGAGATCCATTTTAGCAAATAACTTGATTCAATAACGGTGAAAATCAAAGAAGTGTGCGTATAATCTAAGAGCTGGCCACGGCAATTAAGAATGATAGGGTATACTTCATCCATTATCAATTGCAGAATCATAAAAAACTAATTTTATTTAGATATTTAAATATTTAAAAAAAACGTTAAAATAAAAAAATATGCTTTAAACGTGGAAGTATGTATTAATAGGCAATCGGATCATCATAATTTAATTGTCCCATGGTCGAAAAAAAGCCATATTTTCCAACAAAACACATCACAACTATAGAATATCGTGTAGAAATTATTTGTTCTGCTCTCACTTCCTCGGCACTGAGAATTTTTTTGGGTGATATCTTAACTCCGAAAGACTCTGTAGAGAAGAAATTCCTCACTTCCTCGTGTAATTCCTCGTCGATGCTTACATGATGTCGAATGTAAATAACTATGGTATCATCCACTCTTCCTCTGAATTGTCGTAAATTTTCATGTACAACCCAACCTAACTTGGTTCTTGATAAGGCTGGTGAGTTTTTGGGACCTTCAATGACTTCACGGATTGTGATTAACTCCCAGTTGTCTTGTCCTATGAGTAGTTTCGTGTGAATATTCTGCATACTCTCGAATTCAATACCCCTCAGATGCTTCCATTTGACTTTCTTTTTCCTGGAATCAATAGTTTGAATTGGTAAATCCATATTTTTCAATGTATAAGCGTTTTCTAATTTATGAAAATTATTTACATCCTTGTCAGCAATATCGAAACTGATTTTTCTTGAACTTACTTTTCTGCAAGATTCTATATCTTTCCATTTTAGTCCTAAAATGGTTTCCTCACCTTGTATTTCTAAACTATTTGCCAATTCCTCATCCATAAGAATGACAGTTGAAGCTCCATCGAATAATGCATACACTTTTACTTCTGTATTATTTGTTTTAATAATAAGTAGAATAATAACGAAGTAGAATTTCAGAACTATATGTTTGAGTGGTATGAGCGACAATTTCTGGATTCAAAGTTGACCCAGATTCAATAATCTTGTCGAAAGCTTCATTGTGAAGAACTTTATGATGTAATTTCTCGCAATTATTCACCCTACACTTCTTTTTCAGTCGACATAATTTAATTTTATGGTTATTTCTCAGACACGAGAAACAAATGCCATTCTTTTTGATAAGATTCCATTTTTCATCAATTGGATAATCCAAAAACATTTCTCTAATGTGTGTCCTTCTTTACATAATACACACTTTATTTGAGTGACACATCGAGAATTCTGAGATGTTATCAAAATAGTTTTGAATTTATCTCTATTTGAAAACTGAATCGAGAGCTTCAAATTGGCTTTCGTTTACTCATACCTCCTGAAAATGATGATTTATTAGTCCCAACGTATAGACACGCCTACAAGCATTATCATTGGCTTGCGGTGACTCAAACAGCTGTCACTCAAACCCAAGTTGACTATCGGCTTTTTTTATCTTCTTTTGATCTACCGTTCGCCGAGTAGTACACATTATTTTTCGTTCCGTTCCTTCGCATATACGCTCGATGTAGCGAAGTGAGTTTTTGATTTACTCCCTAAATGAACTTCTGCAATTGAAAATGGTCAGAATATACAAAGGAAATTTGTACATAGAAACCTTTCTTACTAGCTGACAAGCGCTGCAGCCAGAAGTCAGTCCTGGGGCGGGCAATTTCGAAAATTGTTTCTTTGTAGTAGGTTTATTGGGATTAAAAAAATCTTATTTCCATTTAATTGTTTATAATAGTTTCATTTATTATTTAAATTATATATTAGAATTTTTTCCTTAAAATTAAAAATTGGTTTTGCTCTAATAAGATTTTTTTTAATAATAATGTAATTGTTTATTACTTAACAATTAGTTATAAACAAACTGTGATTGACTTCATATTTTTTTATCATAATAAACTCCTAACCTAATCCAAAAAAGCAATTTTTGAAATATATTCAACTTATCCATTTGTTTAAAAATATTTTATAAGCAAATAACGTATTTTTTTTTAAAACGTAAAATGCCTTTGTCTGACATAAAACTGGTAATAATGTGAAATATCAATAAAAAAAATAAACAATATTTACTCGATTTCGCATATTTTGTTAACTTTAGAGAATTATAATTAACAAAATAATCAATTTTTAAACAATTTTCAACCGACGAAACTAAAAAGGAGGAGGTTTTCTATTCAACCCGTATATTTTATGTTTTTCCATCATATTTTTTTATGTATGATCACGCATAACTTTTTACTGAGGCGTCCGATTCCGATAATTCTTTTTTCAGTGGATAGGGTGTACTTCGACGTTGGTCCCATTTGAATTTAAAGATGAATCCACCCCTAAGGGTAGCGAAATGGAGGATATTGATCACTCACCCTCTGAATTCTGGTCCGTTAACCGATTTATCAGGCATAACTTTGTACTGGGTTCTACGATTTGGATGATTCTTTTTTTAATAGATAGGGTATATCTTATATTTGGATTTCGGAAGGAATTAGCCACCCTTACGGGTGGAAAAATAGGGGATAATTGATTTTTCACTAGTGAACATTAGCACACACATTCGTAGTTGACAATGACAGATCGCTACTGACATTATTCTTGTTCCGTCAAAATCAGTATATTTTATGAGAGGATGGAATGATATACAAAGTAATGAAATGAACTAACCAGAACAACGAAAATAATTTATATTACAACAAATAGTAAAAGTAGATAATCATATTATTCAACTGGTAATAGTTGAAGTAAGGTGGGTAAGTAAGTATTTTGGAAGTAATAAAAAAACAAGTAGGTAGTAATTGGTAGATTTTAGCCACAAAAAATTGAAAAATAAAATATTTTAACAAAAAATCAAACCGACGAAATACGAAACTGAAAAGTAAAAAATAAAAATTTTTAACAAAAAATTAAACCGACGAAAAAATCAACTGAAAAGCAAAAAATAAAATAAACCTTAGTCTAAATGATAATTGAGCTCCTAAACTAATGTAAGTAACTGATTTTGAGTCGGCGCCAAACAAACTAGCAATTGAATTAGGTGAAGCGTAAAATGATGGCAGCGAGATGCACGGCTGCGTTTTGATGACTTCTTCCATAGATAATGATCTTCGATAATTGTTTGTTTGGCGCCGACTCAAAATCAGTTACTTACATTAGTTTAGGAGCTCAATTATCATTTAGACTGAGAAGGTTTATTTTATTTTTTGCTTTTCAGTTGATTTTTCGTCGGTTTAATTTTTTGTTAAAAAGTTTTTTATGGCGTGATATTATTAAGTACACATGTAAAATGTGCTCCAAGAAGCGAAAAAATGATGGAGTCATTCTGTGAACAATTCCATTTTCAATAAGGTTCCAAAACAAAACAATAGCCTCACATTACCAAAATTCAATGAAATTTTTTTTTAACGAAATTACATTCTTTCAAGTGTTTAAATGATACTATAATTTTTTTGAACTTTTACATGCATATTTAATAGTATACAAAAATATTTTCGAGAGGTGCTCTGAGCCCTATTTTCAACGTTGAATTAAAATTATAAATAATTGAGACAGGGCCTTGGGAAATTTCGTCCTCTTCAAGAACCTGTTTTTTAATTTTCTCTATCGTCAATAGTTTTTGAGCTATCACCAAAAAACTAAGGCCAATTCATTTTATTTTTGTTAAAATAAATTGCAAATTCTCGTCAGAGGAAAAAATCGAAAAATACATCTTTCTCAGAATCACATCCCGAATCGAATGAGCTAACGCTCATATTTTTAGTAGACTTGGAACGATTTTTTGCAGTAAATTCACTGCTCCACTAGACTAATGAGTACATGCCTAGTGACAATAATAATAATAATAATAATAATAATTTATTGGCCCAAGTTATGTAAGTTACATTTAAGGTTGTCAAATAATACGAAAAACAGAAAATATTAACGAAACTGAGTACAGGTATATACAAGAAACGTCGACAATTATGGTAAAATTTTGAATATAAAACTATATGTATACTTATGTAAAATTCAGTCACCTGAAATACATAAAATTCAAGAAAAATATATATAAGATTTAAAATTAGTCAATATCACATCACAACAGAAGATACATAGATAAAAAAATGCCTGCTTATATCTCAATCAAGTGTTTCGTCAAAATCAAATTCGAAATATTCTTCTAGAGAATAGGATGTATTTTTCAATAATATATTGATAATTGCTGCCTTTAACTGTTTGGTATGGGCATTTTTCAGTGCATCCGGTAATTTGTTGAAAATTTTGATGGATGTGTGATTAATTGGCTGTTGAGTTTTTTTCAGGCGGTGATAGGGAATGCTCAACGAATTTCTATTCCTTGTGTTGAGAATGGTAGGAAGAATTTGAAAATAGAGACTTTTCGTTTTCTTTCACAAACATCACACATTGTAGAATGAATACTGAAGGTAAAGTTAAGATGCTGAATTTTGCAAATAACGGTTTACAATGTTCTCGATAACTAGCCCTTGCTATTATTCGTACAACTTTTTTTTTGTAGTTTAAATATTTTTCCACTTTCTACGGAGTTTCCCCAAAGAAGAAGTCCATAAGAAAAAGTTGAAAAAAAGTTACTGTAATAATATGTTAATGCGGTATCTAGAGTAGTAAATTCTATTAGTTTCCTAATTTGATACACTACTTTATTTAATTTTTTTGATAAGTAGTTGACATGTTCTTTCCAGTTCAATTTCGTGTCAATATGTATACCTATAACTTAAAGCTATTCTCTTGACTGCCATTTGAGAACATAAGCTCGCTTGTTTTCTCTGTGTTCAGTTTTAAATTATTTGTCGAAAACCATTCTGAAGCCTTTGCTATTGTTTCAGTATTTCTGAGTTTTAGGTTTTTAATATCAGGGCTTATATTTAAAATTGTAGAGTCATCAGCATATAATGTCATTGCGTCAGCATTTAAATATTTCGGTAAATCATTTATGAAAATAATAAAAAATATGGGTCCCAATATTGATCCTTGGGGAACTCCAATATCTATTGCCATCATTCTGACTTCTCGCCTGATGGTAGAACCACTCGTTGCTGTCGACTGTGCAAGTAGGAAGCAAATAATTCCAAGGCAGCACCCCTGATCCCATAAAAATCTAATTTTGCCAGTAGGTATTCATGTGTGACGCAATCAAATGCCTTTGATAAATCCAACATTGTAGCACACGAAAAGTTATTTTTATCAATCGCATCCATGATTTTTTCTAAAATGAATAGTATTGCTTTTGTTGTTGATTTATTACTGCGGTAACCAAACTGCTCTTTTTAGAAAAGTTCTTTATCTTCAAAATATGAAACTATCCTAGATTTCAGTAAACATTCAAAAATTTTTGAAAAAACAGAAAGCACTGAAATGGGTCTAAATGAGTTAACTTCGTTATACGTTGTTTTTGGAATCGGTACTACTTTTACGGACACATTTTAGATTTGAGTAGAGATGTAGTGGCCATTCCTTTAATTTAAACACTTTGCAGTTCCTTGGGGGGGGTTATTACCCTAATTACACCCCACCCCCTAAATATGCGCTTGTACCCACCACTGTATAGTCGAAAGCTAAGAAAGTGTAAAATACAAACATATAACCATCATACCCAAGATCGTCAACTTCCCACATCTTCATCCGTCCTTCTCAAACTCCCAAGCCGGGGTGTTATCCTACTCTAACAAATCACAGGCCACACGCTCTTTTATGTGGCCGAAACACATTGGAACAAATAAAAGCTGTCGTTCGTGTGTGAGAAACATAAGAATGCGATTCATATCGTCGTGTTATGTGAGATTGAGTGCGGTAGATAAAAGGAATTTAGGTAAATTTTTGGGGCGTTATCCACAAGCGGTGGCCTTATCTGTTGTTTGAAGACATGCAAATTTGTTATTTTTGATACGGACTCTCCCTCGCGTTATTATGGGGACGATAAAGGGACGGTTCAGGGGATTTTTTTGGATGAATATGTTCGGTTTGTGAATGCAAATTCACAATGCATATACGAACGCAAAAATGTCTTTTAAAAATTCGACGAATATCTCAAGTTACATAAAAATATATTTGTACCGTTTCCCAAATGGTCCGGTCTTTTCCAAAGAAATGTTTATTTGGATATAGTGCCGACCTCCGTAGAAAATCGTTACGTAGGAACAGGTGAAGGGTCTCGGAATTGAGGGCTGAGAATTTTAAGATTTCACTGTCTATGAATAGAAGCCAGCGGAAAAATTCATCCTCTAGAAATAGTCGGGGAACAACAGGAAAATATGTATGGAATCTATTTGGAAATTAATTAATTAATTTATGTTTGCTATACAACAGGCGAAAGCACAGAACAGTAACCACTTAACAGGTATTAACAATTACGGTTGTGAAGTTGGCCACATCCACAAGTATACTGAGAAAAATAAAATCTTGTTTTTTTTTTATATTTTCCGTATTTTCACATAGATTTTTATTCAGTTTGGGGCATGAATACACTGAGATTGCCAGTTTCAACTGAAGATCATGCTAATGAATAAGTTCAATTTGAGAAAGTATAATAGTGGGTTATTATATTTTGAAAATTCACAAATGGCTTTGTACACCTTTCTGCTTGTAATATATAATTGATTTTGGTCTTTTCCTCATCTCGGATGAGACTCCAGAATTTTCCAGGCCGTAGAATGGGGTGAAGTGGTGGGGGAGGGCGGTATATTTTGAAAGACCACAAATGGCTTTGTAGACCTTTGTGCTCGTAATATATTATTGCTATTGGTCTTTTCTCAATCACCGATAGGACGTCAGAATTTAACCCCCATTTCACACCCTTCTACTGACTGGCAAATTCTGGGGTCTCGTCGGTGATTGAGAAAAGACCAATAGCAATAACATATTACGAGCACAAAGGTGTACAAAGTCATTTGTGAACTCTGTGAATTTTCAAAATATATTAAACCCCTATTTCACCCCCTTCGACGGTCTGGAAAATTCTGGCGTCACATCGGAGATGAAGAGAAGACCAAAATCAATAATATATCATAAGATGAAAGGTGCACAAAGCCATTTGTGGACTCTGTGAATTTTCAAACCCCCCATTTCACCCCCTTCGACGGCTTGGCAAATTATTGCGTTTCGTTGGTGATGAAGGAAATATCACAAGCACAAAGGTATACAAAGCCATTTGTCGCGTATGTGATTTTTTTTCAATAACTTAACCACCATTACACATTTTCAAATCGAACTTATTCATAAGTCTGATAGAATTTTCCCACCTTCGGTTGAAACTAGAAATCTCAGTGTATTCACGCCCCTAACTGAATAAAAATCCATGTGAAAAAACGGTAAATAAGAAGAAAAAAACAAGATTTAATTTTTCTCAGTGTACTTGTGGATGTGGCCAACTTCACACAATTTGATAAATGTTTCCAACTCATAGCAATTTACATAGGGAAGTCAACTGTTGTGTTGAATGAACAATTTCTGATTAACATAACAAGTTTACAGTTCACTTAAATTATATTCTACATTCAGATAATCAACATATCTACATTCAGGCAATGAAGAGTGTTATATCAGATTGAAATTATTGTCATTTAAAAGGGAGCGTTTAATACTATTTTTAAATATAGTTGACGATGTATTGAATATGTCATATTCATGAAAGTATTTATTGAAAGTTTTAGTCATTCTACAGATTGTCCCCAACTTTCGACTTTTAAATGGGGCATCCTATATATTTTCACTTATTTCGATCGAGAATGACATTCTAAGTCATTTTTATTCCAATTTTTATTTTTCGATCTAGAATGCCATGGATCGTGTGAATCGCTTCATCCTTGATCAAGTAACATGGGAAAAATACGACTTTGAGGCTTATCATTTCATAGTCGTTTTCAGAATATGAATTTTTCCAGTTAACTTGAATTTTTCAAATGGAAAGAGGGTGGCTCGTCGGCTTTTTGTGAAAGATCATTTTCTTACGAATAATTTGATACCACACACTTTCAGTTTATGTTCACTATTTTTCTGAATAATTGCAAGAAGCGATCATACCTAATAACGAATAATACGTATTCGGTATACTTATGCACTAAGTCCTGTTATTCTAGTTATCCGCGACAAACATTTGAAGATGTTGCTAGGATTACCCAAACAAATAGGCTACTGAATATGCTGTCATTTTTAAAAATTTATTTGTTGCGTAGTTTATGATTTGATATGGAAAATTATACTAGAAACGAGGAAATTGACATGTTGCTAATTCACGGAGAAGCAAAAAAGAATGCAACTGATGCAGCTCGAATTTATGCTCAGAAATTCCCTAATCGTCGCCATCCCACTCGGCATTATTTTCCAAAACTGGAAAGGAAAATGCGAAATGAACCAGAAGAAAATGCCAATAACTTCATCGTCAGTGAAGAAAAAGAAGTAGACGTGTTGGCCTATGTTGAAGTGAATTGTACGCCGTCAATTCGCCAAATTGTTTCTGAGTGTAATATAAGTTATTCGTCCGTTTGGAGAATTCTTCACGAATATAATTATCGATCATTCAAGTACCAACTACACCAACAAGTTACGATAGTTCCTTCGCAGCCCTTGGTTCGGAAAGCACTACTCGTTGTTTGAAACCAATTTTGTGTTGAATAACTCTTTTTCAACGTTCACCTTTTCCGCACAATTAAAGATTTACTCTACTCGATGCTTTTGATGAAAATTGAAAACGCAGGTTACAAGTGACAAAAATGGAATGATCAAAATACATGTCTCAGATGATTTATAACATAAACAAAGAATAAAACTATTATAGTTCTTTCATAGATTTTCGGTTTACAAGATAATTCTCGGTGTGAGCTTATTCTGCAAAAGGTAAATCTCGGTAGGAGCTTGATCTGCAATTTCTCTAGTCGCCATGAAGTCTAGGCGGCAGGGCCGGACTCAGGAACTGGGTGGCAGGCCGGACTCAGGAACGTAACTAACATCTTCACGATAACGACCAAAATCGAAGATTAACTCATTGCAACTGGTTTTTGATTAAATACAGAGAAGATGTACGTTTTCAATTTAAAATTATTTATTCAGATGAAACTCGATTCACCAACTTGGGTCTGTTCAATCGGAATAATAAAAGGTACTGGTCTCAAACAAATTTACATCTGATGCAAGAAGGAAATTTTCAAGAGCGATTTGGTTTCAATTGCTGGATGGGTATTATCGGAGGAAAACTTTTGGGGCCAATAATTTTCGACGGACAACTTACTGCGGAAAGATATCTACAGTTCCTCAGAAATCAAATTAATTAGTTCATTGAAGATTTGCCACTGGCTAACCAAGTTGATATCTATTTTCAACAAGATGGAGCGCCACCCACAATTCTCAAGTCGTAAGAGAACATATGGACGTATTCAGTGGCCTGCGAGGTACATTCTTGAGTTGTCATATTTTTTCATAATGTATTATTTCTTTTTCATATTCTAGATTACCAGATCTTACTTCGTTCCAATAATATCATTAAAGAATTTTCAAATCCCCTAGCACATCCATCATATGAAACATACACATAGTACTAATCAAATTCTGCAACAAAAAAGTTATTATTCCTAACATCTAACCTCGCGTGAAATTTCAAAACTCAAACGCTGCCTTGTTTTGGCCAACAGCTCTGGGACGTTGACAAACTCAATAAAGTATATTTACATTTGTCTACACGAAGTTGGGAACCCTAGAGGAAAACTAGTTGTTCTCAGTTGTATTAATTGTTGGCGGCATGGATATTATGAACACTATGGTAGTAAATACGTGGGACTTTCGTAAAGTAGTTGTTGGCGAATGCTTTGGGGCTATGGGGTACGCTCTTATATTATTACAATATTTGGCGAACGCAAGGAAGTGTAGTTTAATGACGAATAGGTTCCTGCGCTGGCTTTTGAGAAAGGGGTTGAAAAGGGTTCTATATTCTTAATGGAGAAGTGGATGGAAGTGCTTGCAACTAGGTTTTTACACATTACAAGGCACATTGTTTTTGAGAATCAGTCTGTAAAAAAAATGCACCAGCATTGGTGCGATCGGGTCACGTGTGTCAGGTGCGGGAAGTGAAGAAATTTATTATTCCAGCATACATGCGAAAGTGATTAGCCAAGTAGAAGCGACAACAAATCAGTACTCTGTCGAATTAGATGTGAATAAATACTTCCACAAACAATTGATAAAATTAAATAAAAACTTACATGTCTGATGTTGCAGTAAATTTCACAAATAGAAAAACTATTGAAGAAATATTAATAAATATGAAAGAATTTATCAGGTGTGAACGTGTGTGTGTAGTCTCAGAATAACTGGTGTTACTCGCTTACTGAGGGTTTAGTACCGTTGAATATATGATGTAAAGAACTCCGGAAAAAGTGTACATCAAGTTGTTTGATTATTCACTCGGAAACCAAACCGTTTCAACACGATTTATTTTCTAACTGCAGCATACATACGGAACGAATAATCCCTTTCATTCGAATTTATGGCAACGATTCCACAAACACAGTCATCTTATGATTTTTAGATTCTATATGAAATAAGCGTCATTATCAAGCAATTTCCAACCCTCTTCGTGAAAATAGCTGTGACCGATAGACAGAAGGAAACATGAGTGGCCTAAGATGGCTTAGTTTTCATTAAAAAAAAATAATCGAGAATCCTAACTGATATTTTCAGTTCTTTTAATGTCATCTATGATCGATACTTTTGCTAGAATCTTCACTTTGAATAACAAAACTAGTTTTTCATGTATTGATGTTGTTGTCAGTAGTCACCCTGATCTGACCAAAGTAATCAACTTTGATCCAGGTCTATCTGACCACCACGCTCAAATAACCGACATGACTCTTCATACCGAGAATGAAACTAAAAAGAAAACCCCTACTATTCCTACCTTGCCTCGATGCGTCCCTGTAAATGAATTCGGTTTTCATCTGAAGAAGACAATGCGCAATATACCATCCACTGACATGAGCAATGTAAATGAGACATTCGAACTTTTCCTAAGAGAATTTTTATGTTGCTTTGATTTGGCCTTTTCCAAAAAAAATAATCTTATCAGACTAATTGAAAAATGACCTGGATAGCTTGAAACAATTAGACTGGTTAAGAAAAAGAACTGATGACAATGAAATCAAAACACACTATAAAAAAAAAAAAAACAAGTGGATAAAAATATTGAAGAAGAAAAACGCGAATTCTACAACAATAAAATAAAAAAATCCAGTAATAAATCCAAAGCAATCTGGACCATCTCAAATAATGTCACAGGGAAATAAAAAGCAGGGAATTCGAAATTTCTCATGAAGGTCATTTAACCACGGACCTAAACACCATAACAGATCTATTTGGCAACTACTTATCCACCGTTATCGAAAATAAAATATCTGAACATTTCGGAAAGAATATATCCAAGTCGTGCACAACCTCCAACAGCCCAAGTAATTCTCTTGTATTCATACCGGCCACTAAAGAGGAAGTTGAGGAAATTATTGCTAACTCACCTAAAAAAAAAACATTGGATTTGATGAAATCCCGATTGATATAATAAAAAAGTGTGCTTGTATTATATCTCAATACCTTGCCGACATTATAAATTTATCAGTGACTTCAGGCACTTTTCCTAGTGTTCTGAAATCGGCTGCAACCATTCCCATATTCAAAAAAGGTGATACGAGCAACATAGAGAACTACCGCCCAATTGCCCTTCCGAGCATTTTTTCCAAAATATTAAAAAAAAAACATTTGCAAGAGAATTACAGATTTCTTCACAAAGCATAAAATACTTACTGATTGCCAACATTCAACACATTAACCACCTTATGGACAAAAATGAGTATGTGAGTGTTATATCGTTCGACCTAACGCGAGCATTCGACACGGTAAATCGTAATTTCGTATCGGAAAAAATCAACAACCTAGGTCTACGTGACCCAATTAATGATTGGATAACGTTCTTTCTTGAAGATAGGAAAATTATCGTGAGAATCGGTGAAATACTATCCTTGTTCTTTTATGACATATAAAATTGTAACTTCGACTTATCCTATCTATTGTTATTGATGGTTGAAAGGATTAATAAATATTTTATTTCATTTATTTTTAATTTTTTTAGTGTGAGCTTTTATTTAACTTGCTTTGATATATGTATGCCTGATACGAATCTTGTAAGTCGATTTTGACGAACTTCCTCCCGGTTATCCGATGATCAGGTTGGAATTTTGCATACAAGTGTAGTCCCTTTCTTATTAAAAATTTTTGAGGGGGTGCTCATAATTCAGAGGGGGTACAAGAAGGGGGTAATATTTTCATACTGTAAATTGTCAAATGGACAATAGAAATTGACATGTTTCAGGTTTTCCATACTTATGGACCGCACTGTATATTCCATAGGTTTTTTCGGGCTTTGACTAGGACGACCCGCGTTTGGTGCAGGACAGCTCAATTGACTGGGGTCAAATATCTCACTTGGTCAATTGACCGGTAAATTGACTGTTGAATTGACCGATCAAATTGACTTCGTACATCCCTAAAAATGTTTAATCAATGTTTTATTTCAAAATAACCCTATTCTCCCGAGGCCCCAGCTGGTCAAGTTCTGGGGTGTCCCACAACTGTTTTTTTTTTTTAAGAAGAGGCGGATATTTTGTTAGTGCAGATAAATGCGAATAAGGCGAATAAGTTCATTCCGTGGATGAACAAAAACAATTTGTTACGCCACTGGGCTTGATAAAAAAAATCAAAGTGCCATTTCCTTATGGATACCTAATGTAAATAGTGCCTGAAGTAAGGAGAGGAATGATATTATTTGCTTCTTCATAACAAAAAAAAACGTAACAAATTTTGATATGCTGTTTTTTTTTCAATTCATATTCTTTCAGAACACCTCAGAACCTAAAAAATCGTTTTCTATCAGCTCTAACTTTCAGACGACCAGGAATGCCTCCTGTTTGATGAAGAAAATGGCATTGATTTTTTCCATGATATTATCTCAAATCCGGTCCATGTAAACTCTACCAGTTAGGTGCGTTTCAAAACTGTATCATCGATTCGCTTCGAGCGAGTGCAACCACTCACAGCTAGGTGGCGGTAGCTTTCGGTTTGGGCACTTTAAGAATTCGGAAGAGTGAAAATCAAGCAGGGCATATACAGATACTTTCAGGATATTTTCAAATGCAATCTAATGTATTCGGAATTTTTAAGTAACATTGGTTGGTTGATTTGTGAAACAGAAATTTGATTTTTGAGCTACAACATTTTCTGGATTCTGTGAAAATTCAGTTCAAGAGGTAAAAAATGTCATCGCAATCATCATTTATTTATTTATAACCGACGAAATCAAAAAGGAGGAGGTTCTCTAGTCGACGCGTATATTTTTTTTCACCGACGAAATCAAAAAGGAGGAGTTTTTATAGTCGACGTGTTTTATTTTTTTGATGTATGATCACGCATAACTTTTTACAGCAGTTGGAATCCGATGATTCTTTTTTCATAAGATAGAGTGTACTTCGAAGTTGGTCCCATTTGAATTCGCACAAAAAAAACATCCCTAAGGGTAGCAAAATGGAGGATATTGATCGTTAACCCTCTGAATTTTGGTCCGTTAACCGATTCTATAAGGCATAACTTTGTAGTGAGTTTTCCGATTTGGATGTTTTTTTTTTATTAGATAGGGTATACCTCATAGTTGATCATATTTCAATTTGCAATGAAATGATCCACTCCTATGGGTAGAAAAATAGGTGATGATTGATTTTTCACTTGTGAACATTGGCACACATATGTAGTTGTCATTGACAGATCCTCCTACATCTATGAAAGGATAGAATTATATAAAAAAAAACGACGAAATACGGAACTGAAAAGTAAAGAATAAAATGAACCTTCTTAGTCTCAATAACTAAGCTCCTAAACTAATGTAAGTAACTAATTTTGAGTCGGCGCCAAACAAACAAGCAAATGAATTAGGTAAGGCGTGAAATGATGGCATCGAGTTGCGCGGTGACATTCTGATAATTTTTTTGAAGTAATTTAATGATTTTCGTTGATTGTTCGTTTGGCGCCGACTCAAAGTTAGTTACTTACTTTAGTTATTGAGACTAGGAAGGTTTATTTTATTTTTAACTTTTCAGTTCCGTATTTCGTCGGTTTAATTTTTTGTTAAAAAGTTTTTATTTTTCAATTTTTTGTGGCTGAAATCTACTAATTACTACCTACTTGTTTTTTTATTACTCCTGGAATTTAATGAATATAATGATTAATTCTTTATGATTAAAAATTGAAAACATCCAATTTTTTATCAATTCCTCCTCTGGATATTGTTATGTCTGTTTGTTTGGTGTAATAGGTGTGTTCATTTATGTAATATTTTGTATATTATATATGTTTATATGTGTATTATACATGTTTTGATAATATTTTTGAACAAAACTGCACAATTAACCATGTTGATACAAAATTCGACGATGAACTTTATAGTGTATGTTCTAACTTTACTTTTTCGTAGGTGTTTTTATATTTTCATTTTATATTTCAATAATTACATTTATATTTACTTTTCACAAGCTTTTTCCACAAGATTTATTCTTAATGACAATAAAGTATATTATTATTATTATGTATGTTTTTGTGAATCTATTGAGGTCAATAGTACAAACGCCAAACATATTATGTTGTCAATGTTCCATTCATTGGAATAACTTCATCTGATATTGTTACGCTGAAGTCAGTCTAGACAACTGCGAAGGATAAAAAATCTATGAAGCCATTATTTATTCAAGTCTGATATTTCCACCGCTACATCAAGGACGATCGATACAAAAACCTGATCATATCTATATGAATGTGAACTCTTATAGTTGGAGGGAAAGAGAATGTCAGATCCACCTGTTCTCAATGATTATCATTGCAGCCCTATAAGTAATAAACTTTCTTACAAGAGATTTTTTCACAATAGAAGTATGGTTTTTGTGGAATTCATGAAATGGAAAACTGATACCGAAGGAAGCTCGGTATATGATTTCCATATGTACACGATTTTTGAATTAATATTTTCTTTTCTTGGCTCTTAGCTAAAGAACTTCTGAAAAAAAATATTTAAATGAAAAAAATAAACGTTTTTAAAATGAACTGAAAAGTATAAAATAATTTCTCCGAGCCCCATACAGATTTATAACCTACTGAGAATATTGGTCTTTTTGGCATTTTGATAAGGGTTTATAGTACCGATTTGTTGGAAATATAAATAGGATGTTCATAAAATCAGATAACTATCTGAATGAAAATGCAAATTTTCAATTTCAGATTTTTTCTTTTGAGTTAGGGCCTTTTCAGAATATCTATCAGATGTAGTTCAATGTCCAGCGTGGCTTTAGCCGGGGAAGTAGTTGTTTTCTGTTAGACATTCACAAAAAATAACTTCATTTTAATCGTGGATTTTTCAATTCACAGAAAAATCTTTCCATCAATATTCAATCGAGAAGGTTTATAGTAATTTCGAATCAGTATTATTCGACCATGTAGAGTAAGTCATGTATAAAAAAATTAAATAATTAATGAAAAACCTATTCATAGACAAGCTTTTATTTAAATGCACTAAAAAGTTAAAAATAATTGCTTTACATGTGTGACGTAGGTTATTCATAGATTCAAAGGTTTGTCGCGCAAAATTTTCAGTTCGAATACAAAAGCGACAAGCTTAATTCATCCGCTATCTTCAATTTATGAATATTAACTAAAAACCAATAATCCTCGACTAAATTCATAATCTCTGATCGCAAATACCCCGACATACCAATTTTGAATCGAATCGGGCAATAATTACAAATTCGTCCGCCATCTTGAATTCATGAATCTCCGTACCCAAAAACTCCCACATACCAATTTTGAATAGAATCGGACCATAAACACAGAGACCATTGGCCATCTTGGAGCCGCCATTTTGATTTTATGAACTTTGAAGAAAAACTCATAATCTTCAACTTTGAAAACCCCCACAAACCAATTTTAAATCGAATCGAACCATTAACCTAAATGTCGTCCGCCATATTGGAGCACCATATTGTTTTTTTTATGACAAAAATTCCATGAGCCTCCATTTCAATTTCATAAATTTTGACAATAAGTTCATAATCTCAGACTCAGAAAACCCCGACATACAAATTTTGAAAAAAAACCCCGCCTTTTGGACCGCCATCTTAAATTCACAAATTTTGGAAAAAAAATCGGACCATAATCGCAAAACTCGTCCGCCATCTTGGAGCCGCCATTTTGTTTATTCCCCAACAAAAAATTCATAATGCATTTTCACCGGAATCATGAATACCTGCCAAATTTCAGCTCAATCGGATGTCGATAAGTGCTCCAAAAATGGGTTACAAATTTTGGACCGGAAAGAATGACAAGTAACGAAGCAAGTTAAATAAAAGCTTGTAATAAATCTCCGAACCGAAAAAAACTTCCTCTTCTATTATATCCAGATAACAAATGAACTCTGAACAATGTTAAATCAACTTCAAAGTCCTGTGTCCCAAAGGATTTTTTCCGACCAAATGAATCCGTTCCAATTCCAACTTGTCAATTTTGTGCACGTGCCATGCCAACCAGATAAAAGTTCTAAACAGTAAAAGTGAATTCCCATGTAAAGCGTTCTTTGTATAGGGGTATTGATGCTGGAATCAATAGAACGAAACTACATTGTTCATTGTTTGATTTTCAGGACCTGTCCAATGGTCTGAATTGATGCCATTGCCATCTAATAATATTGTGGCATTGCTTGGAAGTCATTTCTGTAGAGTAATAGTGAGTGTATACCTCATGTAATAGTATATTACGTATCAAGTGTTGTAAAATAGTATATTACGTATCAAGTGTTGTAAAAAGCATATTACGCACGATGCGAAGCGAATAAAAAAATTATAATTCAGAGTTTTTGAGAATTTAACCCCAAAGGGGGTTAATAGGGGTTGAAAGTTTGAATAGTTAGTTTTAAAGTCAGGGTGATAAAAATTGGTATTCGAGGTCTTTGTTACAAATAAATAAATACGTCTTTCAGTGTTCTTGAAAATTCAACCCCTAAAGGGGTGAAAGTTTGTATGGGGGTAATTTTGAAGTTAGAGTCATGGAAATTGGTAGTTGGTCTCTTCTTTGCGAATAAGGAAAAATATACCCCTGAGTTTTTTGAAATTGAATCCCATAGGGGGAAAAATGAGGGTTGAGAGTTTGTTTAGTTAGTTTTGAAGTCAGAGTCATAAAAATTGGTATTTGAGGTCTTTGTTACCAATAAAGAAATAAGTGTTTCAGTGTTTTTGAAAATTCAACCCCTAAAGGGGTGAGAGTTTGTATGAGAGTAGTTTTGAAGTTAGAGACATGGAAATTGGTATTTGGGCTCTTCTTTTCAAATAAAAAAAAAATATCTGAGTTTTCGAAAATTCAACCCCAAATGGGGTAAAATGAGGGTGCAAGTTAGTACAGTTAGTGGAGTCAGGGACATAAAAGATGGTATTTGAGGTCTTTGTTGCAAATAAAGACATATGTGTTTCAGTGTTTTTGAAAATTCAAGTTTTTATGGGGGTAGTTTTGAAGTAACAGACATGGAAATTGGTATTCGGGCTATTTTTTTCAAATAATAAAAAATATATTTCAGAGTTTTCGAAAATTAAACCCCAAAGGGGGTAAAATGCGGGTGGCAAGTATGTGTCAGGGTTTTTGAAAATTCAACCCCTAAAGGAGTGAGAGTTTGTGTGGGGGTAGCTTCCGTTGATGGATGATATACATTTATAAGAATTTCCGTTTTATATCTACAATTTTAAATAAAATAATTGTCTATTCTATGTGACCTGACATACTAACATATATTTACTCAGGAACGTCCTTTTTTTTTGTCAAACATATTATAATTATTATATAGGTATATTGCTAGATATTGTGAATTAGCTTTCTTTTTGTTCTCTATGAGCATATTTGAATATTGGTTGAGTGTAAGAGAGTACTTACCCTTCTCACACATGAGTAAACGCTAACTCCTTGCCCTTTCATGGTAGTAGTAAACACATTTCATGTAGTAATTATGTCTCACTTACTATCAATAAAAACGATTATTATTATAAAGAGGTGAAATTGGAAGTGAAAGGTTGTATGGGGATAGTTTTGAAGTTAAGAGTCATGGAAATTGGTATTTGGACTCTTCTTTTCAAATGAAAAAAAATCTATTTCAGGGTTTTTGGAAATTCAACCCCAAAGAGGGTGGTAAAATGGGGGTTGAAAGTTTGTATAGTTAGTTTCAACGTCAGGGTCATAAAAATTGGTATTTGAGGTATTTCTTATAAATAAGAAAATACGTGTTTCAGTGTTTTTGGAGATTCAACCCTTAGAGAGGTGAAATGGGGATGGAAAACGGGATTTGGGAAAAACGGAAAACGGGGCAAAACCACAAGCGTAAGCTAGATACAACACAAAGGAAAACATAGGAAAAAATACAAATTACACGTGGACGAAGTCGCGTTTACCAGCTAGTATAATATAAAATATTTATTCATATTAGGAAGTTGACGTCGGTAAAATAATTGCATTGTAGAAAATAGATATTTCCAATATTCAACTGAGAATGTCTCCCTTTTCAACACCCTCACAGGGTTTCACATATATAATGCAGTGTGCTATAAATACAGAAGAGTGTGCTATAAATACAATGAAGACAGACATTCAATTTTCCATAATAGTACGTGTTTCAACATTATTGATTTGGTAGGCCACTCGTTATACAAATAACCCAAATAAAAACTCACCTTATCTTTCAATGGCATTTTTGGAACATCTCTACGTGGCATAATGTTCAAAGCTCTTTATTCACATGAAAAGCTATACATCGATGTTGCATTTACAATTTATTCAGATCATGCATAGGTCATGCAGTATGATGAGAACTGAAATACTGACAGTGACTCGACTCTATACGTTTTACTTCCATGCCCACAGTACAAAATGAGCTTGTCTAGAAAATGTTGAGATTGAAAAATCATATAACAAAGATAAAAGTTCCTATATCTTATCCGGAATAAACCCTCACCAAACCATTTTTGGCAGCAGAATCACAATTATCCTGAGGTTATATAACTGAACTTATCAACTAATCCTCCACCTCCATGCTTCCTATTTTCTTGTATTCTAAATTCAAATAAGCGTCTATGCCTGCTACAACATACCATTGCATTCATTTTGAAACGGATATTCAAGACATCAAACTGGATTTTGATCAGATCATTCCATATTAGGTAGAAGAAATGATTGCTTGGACTACCCATGAAGTTGAGCAACCGAAAAGTCTTCGATTTCATCCGCAATTTATGAATATTCCAACTAACAGATATTGAGATTTGCTAACACCAAGGATGAAATAAGGATATTGAATTTATCTAGCTTGAACGTTTTGTGAATTGAGGATATATGTTGCTGGAGCTATTGAGTGCACACTCTTTTGTCTTTACTAAGTCGTAGCAGTAAGTTATACAGTGACCGGCAGAAAGTACGCATCATATGGGATTTTTTTTTAATATATTTTGAAAAATGTCGATACATGCAATCGCTTCTGCATCAAAAGAAACCCCAGAAGATGTTGTACAGTGCCATTCGTCTTTTCTTGTTTGGCGGGAAATTTAAAAAAAATTAAAAATTATGTCTCAGAACACACTTATTTGGGAAAATATTGAAAAATGTTATTCGGAAAAGTTGTTTAGAACGACATTTTATAGCTATGTACGAATTAGGAAAAAAATCTGAGATGAAAAAATAAAAATCAATTTTTGCCATAAAAAAAATTCAATTTGGAAAAATACATTTCTGACAGAGAAACTCATTAGTAAAGCCCAAGAGTAATATTTTGAATAATATTTTGTAAAGATTCACCAGCTACTTCTATTTTATTCGAAGAAAATTTTAATTAGGATTTGCATTAGTTAGCTGTATAAGAGGTCACAGAATATCTTCAGGACATTATAATCCGATACTGTTTATTATTGACAAAGAACCATCTTTATCAATAATGTGAACAGTATCGGGATTATAATGTCCTGGAAATATTTCAGTGACCTCTTATGAAGCAGCTGAATACATGGCAAATCCATAGATTTCAATTTTTTCCCGAATAAAATAGAAGTAGCTTGCGAATATTTACAGAATATCATTTGAAATATTACTGTTGGCCTTACTAATGAGTTTCTTGGTCTAAAATGTATTTTTCCAAATTGAAATTTTTATTATGGCAAAAAATTGATTTTTATTTTTTTATCGCAGATTTTTTTCAAAACTTGTACATAGCTATAAAATAACGTACTGAACAATTTTTTCGAATAACATTATCCGATATTTTCGAGGCAAGTCGCCAATAATTTGAATATCGCCCATATTCTAGTATGGAGGATTCTTCAAGATTATTTTTCCCCACAATCAACGGGTTCAGGCTCTACTTCCTCGAAGCTTTCCATTACGAGAGAATTTCTGCCAATGGTTTCTCCAAAAGGTTGTCGAAAATCCTTTATTTGACAGGGAAATTTTATTCACGGACGAAGCTTGTTTTACTAAATACATCATCAGGAATTTTCATGATAATCATTTTTGGGCCGAAGAAAATCCGCATGCAATCGTGGAATCTCATCACCAGGAGCAGTTCCCATCAAATGTCTGGGCTGGAATTATTGGAGATTACCCAATTGGACCTTTTTTCTACCACGCAGATTAAATTATCTCCGATTTTTCGAAGATAATTTGCCAATTCTGTTGGAAGATGTTCCTATTTTAATGCGAAATCGCATGTGGTTTATGCACGACAGTGCACCTGCTCATTTTAGTGCTCCGGCACGCGAATATTTGAACCAAAACTTTCATAATCGCTGGTTAGGTCATGGAGGAACAGAGTCATGGCCAGCTAGATCCCTAGTCTTGATTATTTTCTTTGGGGACATCTTGAGACTTTGGTGTACAGTCAACTAATTCTAACTGACAAAGAATTGCGAAACCGCGTAAAAGTTTCCTGTGAAGCAATAAGGAATACTCCAGGAATTTTCCAAAGAGTACGCAAATCAATGACAAGGAGGGCTGAAGCGTGCACACTTGCAGGAGGCGGACATTTTGAAAAGTTAACTTGATTTCGGTATTTTTTGTTTATATTAGTTATGTTCTTAAAAATAAAAATGTATTTTTATGCGTACTCATTACGGAAACTGAATAATAGTTACCATAAAATTATAAAAAATTCGCCTAGATCTTTTGGTTACGACAATTGTGAAATTAAGACTAAGAGAAATAATCGAATAGGGACTAGCATATGAATGTATTTTACTTTCTAAATCGAAAACCGTCCGCCGGACGAAAATAAAGCAGGAGACCATTTTTATGAGAAGCTTGAGGACAATTACAAAAATTATATTTATTTGGAAAAAAGACAGTGGCGTATCATTATTTTGATCAAAAGCATGACAGGGCATGTTGACAGGGACGCCACTGATGGAAATTAAGAAATCCTTCACCGTGGAAAAAATGTATTTTTATACGTACTTTGCATGTACTGGAATTGAGGAGAAAAGTCGAAGCGGTTTCAGAGATATTGGGGAAGAACTGATTTTTTTGTTAAATTTCAACATCCTGTATCTCAGAAATAAAGCGGTTGCGGACCTATGTTCATATGAAGAATGTTTCCTAATATCATCCAAGGATTATCGCCCTTCGGGATCAGCATTCAATTATGAAACACCCTGTATTATTGTTGTATCATGAATTAAATTTTTTCATACCTCAACCGAAAAAAAACCAAGAGACCGTATTTGCTCAGGAAAGAACAAAGATATCAAAAGTAATTTTTACTTTTCTCTTCGAAATGATTCAGTGCAAATCTGGACAAACGCCACTGCCATGAATACAAAATTATGTTGTACAGCGGAAAATGCTTCTTGATGCAAAGAAGATACTACGTTTTACTAAAATATCCAGGGTCATACCAAAATTATCTTAAAAACGAAGAATTTTTTTCTTAAAACTTCAGCACCCTGTAGTTTGAAAGTTAAGATTTTTAGGATATATGTTCATATGGAATTTTTTCCTAAAAATGGACCCAAGAATAACCTTCTCAATTATTGGCATGTTATTAAGAAACACCCTGTATAGTAAGCTCATCGTGGGAGATCAAAGTTCCCAGAATAATTATGTCAGTTGGCTTGGACATTTTTTACCATTTATTTATGGGCACAGTGATTTTTATAGCCGTCTGGGCTGGATAAAAGCTATTTAATGACGTCCTGAAATGTTTATAATATGTAGAGAGTCAAAATTGAGAGACTAGGTTCATGGTCTATCCCTGCAAAGATTCACTTATGTTTGACATTTTCAATGAAATATCACTCTGTTAATTATTGGCTTAATACGTGGTGAGGCCTTCAACTTCATAATTTATTCTGATTCAGTAGAAGCTGTCAAATCTTTATCAAATTCATGATTATTCTCAATTAGTCTTCTCCGCGATGGGTATTCTCATTTTCGCCCGGCTGTGATGCTTCGAAAGCTATCATTACAATTTGCCCTCGGACAGATTCCAGTTCCTAGTGATGGGTATTATACAGGGTAGGCACTACAAGAGTGAAAAGTAAAGAAAGGGGTAGTCCAAACCATCCCATCCTCTACTCAATCGTCGGCTTGATGTGATCAAAAAGTAAATGAATGAAAAACCAACACCGAACGTATACTAACTCGTATTTACATATAGGGAGCACCTGGGAATCTGCAATGCCACCTCGTCCAGGCTATCGCTGGGGGTGAGTGGGGGGCGTTCGAAGAGCCTGCTGGGGGCCAAAGTTAGCGTAGTACTTCCAGTGTAGCGGTGGTGACGTCTGTTCGAGCTGCGCCGTTGTTTCTGCTGCTGTTGCAGCTGTTTCTTCTTCTTGTCCTCCTCGGCGGCGCGGCGCAGGTTGTGCAGACGGAAGAAGTACATAGACATTCTGGAGAAAGAGTGATAAATAGAAATTCACGTCACTGCATATGAGGAATTGTGAAATATTTCAAGGGTTGCTAGATTGAGCCTTATGTTGTACTAGTCGTATGGCCAATGGGATTTTTAACCCCATGTTTAACCCCCTTAAGGAATGAAGTTCCAAAAATATTTTCTTAATGCTTACATACATTATACAGTGTCATCCTCAAAGTATGCACCATATGGGAAACTTATTTATTAAGGGTTTTTCGACAAAAAGTTGATTCTGGTAAAAGTTTGTGCATCCGCTGAAACTAAACATGCACCAACGAAATAAAGTAAAATATACGAAGAGCCTTAAAAAATTTGTTTTTGAGACAAGAGTAAAGTATTTTGAAAAGTCTCGGGAAATGTTATTCAGAAAAGTTGTTCAACATTAAAAAATACATCTAGTCATGGCCATCTAAGTGAAGTTTTATTTTTTTACCCATTTTTTAGAAATGCGGACTACGAAAAAAAATTGCCAAAACGATAAATAGACAACATCCTGTATACGACGGGTTATTTAAAAAGCCTGTAATATTACAAATTACGAAAATAAAAGAAATTTGTTAAGAATCCAAGGGAGCCCACCATCCGCCTACAGCCTGTTTCATGGTTTCCCAATCATCAGGACGGATTGTGGTCTCTTTCAAATTCGTATCAAATATCTCGTAGAGTTGATACCTATCGACAAGTACAAAAATGTGAAAAGCATCAAATTATATATGCGGTGAAGCTTAGACCTGTCATCGTGGAATTTTAATGACACGAAATTTCGTGCACATTAATAGGTCACCAACAGATGTCAGCATAGGCCAATCCACGACACCAATAGTCGTACTCCTAGTGCGTTTTGAGTAACGCAAAACAAATAACGAGAATAAGAGAAATTTGATACGAATCCAAGAGAGCCCACCATCCGCCTACAGCCTGTTTCATGGTTTCCCAATCATCATGGGCTCTCTTGGATTCGTAACAAATATCTCTCATTCTCGTTATTTGTTTTGCGTTACTCAGAACGCGCTAGGAGTACGACTATTGGTGTCGTGGATTGGCCTACGCTGACATCTGTTGGTGACCTATTAATGTGCACGAAATTTCGTGTCATTAAAATTCCACGATGACAGGTCTAAGCTTCACCGCACAGATTATAGGTGTCACTACGTATAATTTGATGCTTTTCACATTTTTGTACTTGCCGATAGGTATTTACTCTACGAGATATTTGATACGAATTTGAAAGAGACCACAAGCCGTCTTGATGATTGGGAAACCATGAAACAGGCTGTAGGCGGATGGTGGGCTCTCTTGGATTCGTAACAAATTTCTCTTATTCTCGTTATTTGTTTTGCGTTACTCAGAACGCACTAGGAGTACGACTATTGGTGTCGTGGATTGGCCTATGCTGACATCTGTTGGTGACCTATTAATGTGCACGAAATTTCGTGTCATTAAAATTCCACGATGACAGGTCTAAGCTTCACCGCACAGATTATAGGTGTCACTACCTATAATTTGATGCGTTTCACATTACAAATAACACAACTATTGTGTTAACCACGGCAAATTTTTTTTAAGAGTAAAATAAATTTCAAAATTTTCGGCGCAAAGTTATTTTTATTTTTTGTTAACACCGAAAATTGGTCAAAATTATACAGTATTGTAACAATAACTTAATATTCAATAATATTAAATCAAAGAAAAATAAGTAGTTCGGCACAAACTGATTACATTTATTTTGTGGAGGTTTTTCTTGTCCAAAATAATTGTTTCAAGTTGGCTTTGGAAACAAACTAATGTTTGACATCACATACCTGACATATTTGCCGAATATTTATTACGTAGTTATTGTTATTGCTTATTTTGTTAACGTTTAATAATAAGTACTATTTAAATAATATTGAGATGCTTACAAAAGAAGGAAAAGTTGAGATAATATTGTTGTGTGGGGAAAATATCCAAGCAGACAAGTTACAGATATTTTTAATGCCAGGCATCCTAATCGCAATGTAAATCAACAATTTCAAAAACCTCACACAGCTGCAAAAGTAACTATAGGAGTGGAAGAGGAAGTGTGTTTAAAAGTTGTCGAAAATGGTAAGACATCAATTAAACAAATATGGACATCTCTTGATGTACCTTCAACTACAGTACACATTTTTTTAAGAAAAATAAAATGCAAAGCTTTTAAACCAAAATTTATGAATACTTTAAAAGAAAGGGATTTTATTCCAAGATTTGAGTTTTACGCATAATATCAGGGAGAATACGAAGAAAACGCACGGTTCCCAATAAATTTTATGGACTGATGAAGCAACATTTACAACTGATGGAACAGTAAGTTCACAGAACTGTATGGTGGGCTACAGAAAACCCTCATTTCACTATAGAGTGCAAGGACCAATACTCATTCAAGGTGAATGTCTCATGTAGACTGTTAAACAATACTGAGATTGGTCCCTTCGTCATTGATGGAAACCTTAATGCCAACCGATATTTGCAATTTTTACAAGATTTAATACCAATTTTGAATCAAATGCTGCGTAGACAAAGAGACAGAATTTGGTATCAGTTAGATGGAGCTAGTGTTCACTGTAGTGTAGCAATACGACCATACAAGTATCCAATGCGCGCTCACTAGATTTAACCCCAATGGATTTCTTCTTTTGGGATTTATTGAAGAACGAAGTTTACAAACAAGAATTAGGGATAGAGAACATTCAAAAACTGTGATTACTAATTGTGTGAGGGCCATACAACCGGAGCACATTACGAATGCAGTCAACAATTGTGTAAGAAGAACTGAACTGTGCATGTTGCGGGATAGACATCATACTGAGATGTAAAATACTTCTTTCGGAAACATGCTATTGTTTTCAAAGCAGATATAAGAATTATTTTGGACAAGAAAATCTCCAGAAAATCAATGAGTTTGTGTCGAAATACTTATTTTATTTTAATGTTTTGTGATTTGATATTATTGAATATTAAGTTCTTCTTGTGACAATACTGTATAATTTTGAGCAATTTTCGGTGTTAAAAATAAAAATAACTTTGCACCAAAAATTTTGAAAATTATTTTACTATTCAAAAAAATTGACCGTGGTTCACACAATAGTTCTGTAATTTGTAATATTACAGGATGTTGTCTATTTATCATTTAATCGATTCTTTTTCGTAGTCCCCATTTCAAAAAAATTTTTAAAAAAATTAAATTACACTTGAATGGCTATGACTCCAAATTCAGATGTATTTTTTAATACTGAACAACTTTTCTAATTAACATTTCCCGAGATTTTTCAAAATAAGGGTACTTTACTCTTGTCTCCAAATCAAATTTTTGAAGGCTCTTCGTATATTACGTGTGTTTTACTATATTTCGTTGGTGTATGTTTAATTTTAGGTGATGCACAAATTTTAAGCAGGAATAACTGTTTGTCGAAAAACCCTCAATAAATAAGTTTCCCATATGGTGCATACTTCGAGGATGACACTATATAAGGAACTCTTGTGCCGAATTTTATGCACCGATTTGAACTGTGCGTTGTCAGCTGTTAGAGTTTTATAGATTCTTTTGAAAATAAATTTTATGTATGAGAACATTTGATTTGGTGCAAAATATGAGAAAGTAAACATTTAGAATAAAATTATTCCAATTTTATGAAGACAACTTAACAATTCATAGATTCTATATAAAAAATAATAATTACAACTACAAGATTACAAGTTTGAAGAGTTAGGTTATACTTTGGAACGAACAGAATCTATATTGAAATATATGTCTGAAAAAAGACGCGACGGGACCAAATAATTACAGATTTGGAGAGAAATGTAAAAAAAATCTGTAGTTCTCTCCAAAAGATTCCATACTTTGTTTGGTCTTTCTGTTGAAGTCCTATTATCTATGGTTTTATAAAAAAAAGTATTTTATTACTTGGGAGTACTCATCTGAAACAATCCTAGCCTTCACTGTACATAACACTGTTTATAATCTTTTTTTTTTACCCTGAAATATCTCAACTCACATTAGGAATATTTCAAAAATGATTCAATATTTCGTATGTATTCGGCACTCTATTCTGTTAAACTCTGAAAAATGACCAAGTTTTAGAAGAAAAAAAATGTTGATTACGCAAGTGGATCCCAAATTGAAATATTGGAAGAAACATGTAATCATTTCATATGAAGAAGCGATACCTAGCAACTCTTCAAATAATTCGGAAGTTCATTAATGAAGGAACTGTTGAAAACTTATTCAGTAATCTTAATAGTTTGCAATTTGAATTTGTTTCAAAACCAGCAGTCTTCACTAGACAGCGAAGTATAATGCACGTTCAGAATCTTCAATCCATTGCATTGTCATATTATCTTTCTGGATGATCCCAAAACAAACGAAATAATTGTATACATCATCTCAGATAATTCAATGACATAGAAATGATGTGGAAACGTTTGATATAACATTGGTATTCCTTCATAAACAATTTTCATCATCATGCCATTTCCAGAAACGATCACATCATGTAGAAACAAGTAACATATCTTTGTTGCTAGAAGCACATGCAAAACATGCAGTTGCAACCGTTTTGGCCTCATTGGTAGAGGGAAATGATGCAAATTGATACTCACCCACCTTACAAACATCTTTCAATCTTGTGTAGAGTCATTCATATATGAAGGTTCTTATTTCTGTTTATGTACCGCAGTAAAGTGTCAAGAATTATCATTCATAGTTGTCATATTTTCTCTATTGTTTTAATTTTTTTTTCACCATAATAATTTGTTAAACGATGTTTGTTTGTTTTGTTCATACCTGATAACAGTTGAGTTTGTTATATGCAAACGTTGCTCTTTTGCAGCTTCATGAATTTTTTGTGGAAGAGAGCAATCTGTATCATCAGTTTCAAATTCAACTTCCATTATATTTATATTCGCAGCACCATTATTAACTTGTGGTCACTAATCAACAATTTTCAATTGTTTTTACTTGCCATACCATCACGATTATTAGATATTCTTTCCATTCATTCATATTAGATATAATATTCATTGAGAAATCTTCAAACCCTCCAGATTTTTTTTTTGTATTTATTTTTCAATATCTAGTAAAAATTACTGGAAATACAGAATACCGCAATTTATTAGCAAGTATTTTGTCAGCTCAAGTGGCCGGAGCGTCTGCCTCGTAGTCCGGAGATCTTAGGTTCAAATCCTGCGGAAGTTAATAATAAATGTGTGTGTTTTTACTGTCAGTAACAGTTGTACGAAACATTTTGTATGATACATTTATTAAAAGTGTTTTTATTTGATTCGTTCACGAAATGAAATGCCACTTTTAACACTTGTATCATAAATGACTATTTAATTGTTAATTGTATACGGTTCAGTGGGGGTGCTTATTATCATAATCGTAATTATAATCATAATTCGATTTTATTGAATAAAATAATAATGGTTGGACTTTCCATGGATTGAATATTGTATATTGTGGTTGGACAATGGACAAAAGTAGATAATGGAATTAATTAGTTGGCATGGACGCGGAAATCCAATTAAAATATGGCATTTATAATAAATTCGACGGATTTCACCTCCATCATTCAACGATAAATACGATGGAATATCCATAAACTATTGTTCATTTCCCTAATTGCAGATTTATTATTCGTAAAGCAAGTTGAGAATAATGAAACGAGGAAATGGAAGTACACATATTCAATACCATGAACTGTAGTTTGCATTTCATAATACGTTTTCATAGCTATATCATTGAAATTGGATATGCACCCAAATAGCACAAGTATGTTCATTGGACGTATATGCTGGAAAGAAAGAGACATCCACTGAACGTTTTTTTTTTTTTTTATGTTCTGGTTCCCACGAAAAGGGATATCCTGTAATGTTCAGAGAACATCGTGGGAACCAAGGGAAAGAAGGTAGGAGTTGGTGTTCTTCTTAAATTTCTGGAGGTTGTATGTTTACTCGAATACGAATTTAAAAAAAATATTCACCAAGCATTTTCTTCAGAACGCTTGAATACCAACTGTAAGCATGGTATTGGTCATCAGAAGACCCGTTAGCATGACGTTTCGGAAAAATCTCCTTCTCCATGATCAGGTATCGTGGACAGAATGATTTCTCCGCGTTTTGCTTCTCAACGTATAGTTTCAAGTGATCGCACTCGCTTGCGTATATGTTTCAGAAATGTATGTGTCCGCTATCTAGGAACTCGTTATGACCCGAGAATATACATACATAGATATAAGGAATTTATTTATGGAGAAGTGGCCACCTCAAATATAAAAAATTATTTTAAGGAATTATCCATTCTAAGAATATTAAAAAATGCATAGAAAATAATGGCTTCCCCAGGGGGGCTTGAAATCACATCATGGAGTAAATGCCAAACAAGTTATAAGGATGAACATAAAATGATGTGTGGAAGTCATATTATTAGACAATACATACATCAAATTCTCAAAATTATGACGCTATAAAAATCAAAAACAGGTGGAGGTCTTCCGCTAAGATGTAATAAACCTTCAATTTCAACGTATAAAAAGCTGTCATTAATTACCGCCGCGAAGAGAATGCACTCTAAAACACCCCAGCTGAATAAAAATAATGAATAACATGTGTGTTACCTCTATGACCGGCTGATAAAAACCTTTTCAGAGAAAGAACGTCACAAAAAAACTCCTTATTGCTTTTTTACTCATCCGGGGACCGCGATGTTTATACCTTAGACTCATGCATACTAATAAACCTGTCATCCCTACCAAACATATGAAGGACTTAATAATTGCGTCTTATGGGATGGGCGAGAAAATGAAAAGGGTATATAAAGGCAAAAAATAATGACTCAGACACTCTCTCACAGCCTTTCATTCAAGTCAGTACACAGCTCGAAGTATTTAGTCAGATTAAAATTCAGTCTTCACGGTCAAATATAAATAGTTGAAATGTATACTTAAAAATGTTATAAAAATATCGGAATCTAGAATCAGAGCGCGTCAAGAAAATTCCGTATTAAATTGCTGAAAATAAGAACTGAGGAAACAGTAAAGGAATTGAAAATTAATAATCAGAATTTTGAAATCGTTTGTTGAAAATATCGTGTGTGAAATCCAGAATCTGAAACGGTGGCAAAAGGGTAAGCTTCATTTTTGTGGTTGTATCAATCTGGCATATCAGATCTTTTCCAAATATTATTAAATTCAAGAGTATATTCGATTTTCTAAGCGTTTTAAGAGCGAGTTGCCAAAACTGCCATAAACACAAACAAAATTAGTATCATTGAATAGGTTTTTTCGATACCTTTTAAAAGAGGTGTCGCTTGCCGTAGGGTTCCATTTAAAATATTTGGTCACAATGGCCTTGTGACGTCATCTTTGACGATTTCGTCATCTATCATCACTAGTAGGGAAATCTCTATCCAAAGTAAAATTGTTTATTATGAAATTTTAACCACCTATTTGAGTATGGTCATTTGTTGTTTTGTTTCAATTCATAAATTAATTCGGCTTTGAATTTTGAACTATTCGATAGAATTATTTGTAGGATGCATAAAAACAAGACTGTGAACTACATTCCGAAATATTTTGACTTATTGATCGAATCTATATTTTTTAGATTGTTAAATCAATAATTTATATTATATACAGTGTGATTGAAAAAAACTGAGTTTATTTTATAACGGGTTTAAGACAGATTCTTTTTTATAAAAAATTGTTGTTAATCTCAAAGTCATTTCAGAAATTTTTAGATTCTTTAAATGTCAGTTCGTCTATACAGGGGTTTCAGAAAATTGATACAACTTACTGTCAGTTGGAAAACAATTATTATTCAGGTTGGATTACATTTTTTGAAACATATATTTAGTACTAGGGAAGCACTGAAGTTGTAGGGATCAGAATGTCATACCATACAGTGTGTTTATTTGTTTGTAACGAAGTATTTTTTTTATTAATCTTGTTTGTTTGTTTTTATAAGTGCTTTAATTATTTGCATAGTATCCTTGACTAGATTGGCGAGCAACACAATTTGAACGATTCCAGCTCTCAAAAAATCTATATATAGGGAGGACGAATTTTATTTGCCGCTCGATAAAAGTCGCCAGTGGGTTTTCATAAATTATGCACCCTTCATAAACTTTGTAATAACATCTTAACCGGGTGAAATGAAGAACAGGGCCGCTTCATGATATTGGTTAGTCAGTTGTGTGGTTTTTAGTTCTATGACCGTTTCGGTTCCTGATAAACTCGTTACTGATGACAAAGGACTTATTCGGGTTTCCCAATTATTTTCCACTCATCAGCGTCCATATAATAATATGGGCACGAATGGAAAATATGATACACGTCAACAGCAATATCCTCTGGAATGGCACACCAGTTCCACTTTCGAGATTAATCGCTGAATATTAAACGATATTCATTTCTGGATCGAATGAGCAAACACAATCTGTTAAAATGTCAGCCGATCCATATTTCGTCTGTGCCAGTAAATGATCCCCCGAGATGAGATGTTCCGGTGTGATTGACAATAACGTATTACATTATGTGGTGGCAGTGAAACGAAATATGGATCTTTCGTAAATGTTTATGGTAATTTGTCATTGCTTGTTATACAAGGTCTCCAAGGATCTTCCCTTTTCCTTTCGGGAATGTATAGATTTATTTTTTGATGTAAATAGAAATATTTGGTAAAATCCATTCAAAATAAAGTTGTTTTCACACTTGCAGATAAAGGAAAAACGTTGATAGCGATTAATGAAGCTGATTACTTAGAACTTGAAAGAAGATCCTACATGTTATTACCAAAAAGAAGTCAAAGAAATACTAAAATCAATTCAATATGTTGATAACGACTAAGATGCACTATTATGAACCCTCAAATTCGAAAACTCTCTTCACTTATAAAACTTCATAATGAAAATTATTCTATCCGGCCAGTAGTATCTTTCACTTCACCGCCATCAGTAAAAATCTCTGAAAAATTAGATCTCATCCAGAGTAACTGTGAATTTGTTCCTTAATTTAGCTTGAAGAATCCATATGAATTAATTGATAAAATTAAGAACGTGCATCTTCCTAAAAATTCCAAACTCATTTCTTTCGATGTTCAACAAGCTCTCAAAAACTTTACCCAAATTTTTAACTCATAAAAATATCGAGACAACTCAATTCCTATTTATTATAATTGGCCCATAGTTTCCACAAATATTCTCAATAATTCGAAGCAACGAAGCCTATCACGAAATAACGTTTAAAACGCGCTCAGCATCAGTTCAATTTTTCACAGAAAACGTGGGCATCTAGAGTTCTAGAAATTCAATGGAGCTAAAGTAAATTAACACACCAAACAGAAGAACCCAAAACAATCAACAGGTTCAAGTTAAGAATACCAAGATAAAAGATTTTAAAAATTGTGAAAAATGCATAGGTTCTTATGGCAAACCAACCGTCACGGATAGGAATTAGGCTGTATTCTGGAGGTGAGTGGTTTTTCTTGGTAGTTTCTACGCCTATTTGTCTCTGGATATGTTTTATATTGTCCAATGGTTGATTTGCTCCCGTGTATTTTCACATTTATTGATTGGAAAAATTTGTTACGGCTTTCTTTTCAAAAATAATTTTTCATACCCCTCAAAACTTGTTATTTTTCTTCCTGATAACCATCACTTTTTGTTTTTTCTCACAAATTTTTGGTTTTTGCTCACTTTCTGAGACACTTTTCCTTATTCTAAACAATGCTATGCATTTTATTCACAATTTTCATTTCTATAGCTCACATAATATTCACAGAGTTTGTTGAAATTCATATCTGACAATTTTCTGTACTCAAATTTTTATATTTAATCATTTTCTATCGAAATGTTTTGACATGTCACTCTCATGTTTCCTTCTGATTTGATTTTATCATACAGGATGTTCCAACTTGAATATTATTTTATCTACTTGAGATCTAAAATTTACTCATGAATTTTGATTTCTATATTTTTTTTTATAGGTTGTGCACATTGATTGTATTGTTGGCAATATACCTATGACAATAGAATAACGCCACTGCTGAATTTTTGAGACATGTGCGTTGACTAGAAAATGGAACAAGGTTCCAGAAAAGCAAAATGTACAGAAAAATTGCAAAACAAACATAGTAGGTATTTATGTGATATGTAAGTATCATTATATTTCTTATTATTCTTTTTTACATTGAACAAATATTTCTCATCAAAACATTATATATATACATATATATATATATATATATATATATATATATATATATATATATATAAAATGGAAGGAATTTAATGGACATAGCCCTCGGAGAAAAGTGTTGACCGTAGACACGTGTTTCGGGCCCTCATCAGTACGGTGGAGAAGTGCAAGGATGAACAACACTTGGTAGAAAACAACAAATCAACGGAATCAATAAACAGAAGCCTGCCGCTCATTTGTGGTTTCGGTCAGCAGACCCTGCATTCCAGGGCAACAATCAATGTCACCACGGAGGCAGCTATAGCTACCTGCGTGACATCCGAGTCCAGGAATATATATTTTTTTTTTGTAGAAATCTGATGAAGCCTGGGGACCTCCAGGCGAAACGTTATAATGGAAAGTTCATACAATAAACTATAAATAAGTCTTATAAATTGTCTTAAGAACCATAACCCAAGAAACAACTCCCCCCTTTTAAGTATAAAGTAAATGGTTCAAGAAATGAACTACTGATATATATATATTTATATATATATATATATATATATATATACTTTTCTATATTTTTTTAGTGCATCATTGAAATTCAGCTCTAATAACAAATCACTGTTGATATTCGAAATCGATAGGCCATTCAATATCTTCTACCATCGAATTTTCTACTCTTTTTGAAGTTGAGAATGACCTTTCATCACTGGAATTACTAATCATCAGGAATCAGGCATCGAAACATTCTCAGAGCTATAGTTTAACCATCTTCAATTGCAGAAGCTGTTTCTATAGGGAGCAAATAAAAAACTCGCTAACACGAGCGTATATGCGAAGAATAGGAACGAAAAATAATGTGTACTACTCGTCAACATTCTCCGTCGGCGAAGGGAAGATCAAAAGGAGATCAACGTGGGTTTGAGTGACAGCTGTCTAGTTCTTCAGCAGCCAATTGAAACGGAACGCAAGCCAATGATAATGCTTGTAAGTGTGTCTATACGTTGAGACCGATAAATCACCAGTTTCGGGAGGTCTGAGTAAATGAAAGCCAGTAGCGTCTCTGGTCTGGGATCGAAATGGGTTTTAAAATATTCTATAGTTGTGATGTGTTTTGTTGGAAAATATGGCTTTTTTTCGACCATGGGAAAATTGAATTATGATGATTCGATTGCCTATTAATACATACTTCCTCGTTTATGGCTTATTTTTTATTTCAACGAATATTTAAAATATTTAAATATCTAAATATAATTAGTTATCTCCGCCTCTGCTGCTCGAGATACATATCGGACATCAAGTCAATCAAGTAGTTTTAATAAAAGCGGACCCAGTTTTTTAACAGTATTGAAAAAAATTGTGTACAGAGGAGGTGAAGTAATTCTCGAATGGAGAATGATTTTCTCGCCATTTGAAAGTGAAACTGTTTCATAATATGAATTCACGGAACTGTTTAGAAGACATCACTGATATTTTTCCCATCCGGGTAAAAAGAATGCGCGGAATTGAAGTGAATAAATATTCTATTTCAATGCTCGTGCTTTTTCCGACACGAAAAAACATCAATCAGACGAAAGAATGACATAGAACAAATAGTCGAAGGAGCCCTACATCAACTCGAACTGTGAACTAACATTTGCTCGCAGAATTGGTCTCGAACTAATGAACCAACTCAATTTACTCATGCTAACGAATGCTTCAACGAATTGACTCACAAATTCAGATTTTTGACGAACTAGTTCAAATAAAATAATGTCTGATTTATGCCCCCATGATGATAGAAGTATCATGTTGTCTGTAATATATTCACGAGATTCAATTTATTTCATTCAGTAATCAGATGAACATATTTTCTTTGTATTGTGAAGAACTGAATAGTTTTTATGCATTACTCTTTAGGGTGTTTATCGACAGGGCGTAGGGAAAAAATTTCAAATGGTTCTGGTCAAAAAGTTGTAACGAGGCTTTCAACAATGTCAAAGAAATTCCGGTTTCAGCTGATGTCCTGGTACGTTATGTTGTGTATTTAATTGAAAGTCTATCATAAAGACAACAGTTTTTATTTAAATAAACACACAATTACAGGACCTGTTCCCAGACAGGGACTTCATCTTGACATCTATCTTGTCGATTGTTCGTATCCACACACAGAGCGTTTTTCTAACAAATGTTGATTTCAAAAACACTACACGTTATAACCCAAATTATGAAAAAACTTAAACCACTGACGCAAGTCCGTATGATGTTGGTTGTCTACTTTCACATGTATTTCCCAATGGACAAGAATCATCCCGTTGCATATGCCTCGCGAACACTTTCTGATGCTGAAAAAAATCAATCATTTTTGCGTTGTGTGAATTCAACCAATATTTATATGGTCGTGAAATCACATTGGTTGTGATAATTTTTAGACCCAAAAAGAGCATTTCACAATACTCCGCGAATCGCCTCAGGCAGTGGGCAGTCATTTTGTCCAATTATAGGTATAAAATAGTATATTTCAAATCAGAAAAAAAAATGCTGATTTTCATTCACAATCAACTGAAAAAAATTATGATAATGACGTATGTGAATCTGTGGTGGTCGATTATATAATTTTTGGGACGGAGTTCCTTTACGCGGCTTGCGAGGTGTTGACTGATAGAAATCGCCACGTAAGAAAAAAGAGTTATGCCCCCCATGCGACTTTCTCTCTCCTCTCTCTCTCTCTCTCTCTCTCTCTCTCTCTCTCTCTCTGTCTCTTTCTATTATACAGGGTGATTCAAAAGTACTTTGACAAACTTCAGGAAGTGATTTCTCACAATATTCTAATATGAGTTGTTCAAATAATCATATGTCCGGAAACGCTTCGTCTTCAAGACACAGGGTGTTGAAATGTTATTTTTATTTTCGTTTTTTTTTAAATAACTTTCGAAATACTGACCTTAATTGAGCGAGAATTGGTATTGGGGAGTTCTTTGAGGTGTCAAATTTGAAACTGATGTTATTATTGCTCTTACTCGTAGGGGGCGCCACCTACACGTCTTTTTCTTTTTTTTAAATCCATAACTTTTTTGAACGTACCTCTGGAACATTGTTCAGTAAAAAAATCAATTCCTCTATCATATCTACGTAAAAAAGCTGCCCTTGTTACGAGTCGCTATAAGCAACCGTTTTCTAGATATTTGGACTTGAAAACTTCAAGTCGGTTATTTGATAATCGATGCGTGTTAAATTTTACCATTATTTAGATTTTTTACAAGAATGTTAGGAAAAATTTGACGTTTAAGAAGTAGTTTGTATTTTGAAAACAATTTAGTTTCCTTTATTTTATTTATTCTACATATTCAAAATTTGTTGAAATAAAAGAATTTTCTTAAATTTTATTGAAACATATATATTTTGTAACTTTTGATACAAAAAAAAACTATTTCAAACTAGTAAAAAATAAATAGAATTGGCATCCCCTACGAAAAACAAAAACTACTTACTTAAACGTCAATTATTTTCCCGAGCTTTTTGTGAAAATGCAAAATAATGATAATAACTTCAAACGCATCGATTCTCAAATTAATCGACTTGAAATTTTTTTTACCTAGATAGAAGGATTGATTTTTCCACTGAAAAATTGCTAGAAGTCGCTCAAAAAGGTATGAATCTTTAAAAAAAAAAATACGTGTAGGTGGCCCCTACGAGTAAGAGAAAATAAAATCAGGTTCGAATTTGTCACCTCAAAACCCTCTAAGTACCAATGTTCGTTCAATAAAAAGTCAGATTTCGAAAAATTATTTGAAAAAAAATAAAATAAAAAAAAAACTTTAACATCCTGTATCTTGGGCACGAAGGTTTTCGGACTTTTATTTATTTGCACAACATATTGACCACTCTGGGAAACAAAGACATATTTCTCTAACCTAGATCATCTGTTGCACGACTTGTCATCAACTGAAAAAAAGTCGTTATTTTACGTTAGTTTCGTAGTCTTTTGAATTCTTTTGGGATGGCAATAACCATTACTGAGCCTACCGAATCACGCCACTCCTCAAACTGTATTGAAAAAGTTCTTAGAAATATAGATCCACAATTTTTGAATCTGGTGTCTAAACCCTTTTTCGGCCCATTTGGTCAATATTTTTCCCACGGACACAATCAAAACCCCCATTGCATATCGCGTTTTTAAAAACAAAGGACTCACAAAACGAAAATAACCGGGAAAAATTTAAATTTGGGGAATATTTTTATAAAACCCGGGGATGTCAATTCCCCAAACTCTGCTCATTGATGTCACACAAAAACGTAAATGACTTTTTCCCCAAAAATGCTCCGAAAAAAAAAAATCCCCGGGAACTTGGTATGACTTCGGGAAATTTAAAGGGGGCCGAGGAAAAATTTTTTGCAATATTTTAAAAATAAATTCCTCTGTTTTTTTTTTCCTTCACCTTGAACCCCTTTATAACAACCTTTTGGTTTTACCAAAAAAACTGGACTACTTTGGAAAACCCCCCAACAGCTGAAACCATAATCAGGGTGACTTTAAGAATAATGCTGCCTGGCTCAAATTCTCAAAAAACAGATGATCAGGTCGTCAAGCCGGGCCCCCATCACTCTTCAGAACAACGGTCAGTCCAACCCCACCCGATGTAAAACCAGTCTAATACACTAGATTTTTCCTCCCCCAATCCTGCCCGTATAGAATGAATTTGGGCCCCCCTTGGAACTCTGTCCATTTTCCCACAACATGCTCTTTCCATTTCCATCGAGCAGCACAATACCCCCCGTCTCATGGGCATTAAAATTTGGGGCCGCGGGGAAGGTCTTCGTTTTTTTCCCAGCTTTTCCCGGGGAAGAGATTTGTTTCTTTCAGTAGATCAAAGATTGCTGAGACAATTTCTGAAATCATCATGTTGGGGTAAACTTACATCCGAAACCGAAAGAAAACATCATCCGATAAGACCTGGTTTAAAAAAACTGCTCTAGAGCTGTGGTTTAAACGGCAGCATCCTCGATGGAAAAAAAATCCGGGACCTGAGACCAGAGCAGCATACTTGGGGTGAGGCATATGCGAAAACAATAGAATGTTAAAAGATGCTCATAATGCCAAAAAAAAGATCAAAACTTGGAATGCCCAAAACGGACCCCGTTCATTTTGGTCTTTCCCAAAGCTGTGGAAAGAAACTTCACTTCCAGCTCTTTTCCCCCCAAACCCAAAAGAAGAGGAACACTAGCAACGACTCCCCGGGAAAAAAACCAATATCTTTGGCACCTTTGCTGGAAATTCCACTCTGGATTCTTCGGAAAAAAACCCCCCCAACATTACACCTTTACAGTCACATGCCCAGATCCCTTTCGCCAACGTACTATCAAAAAGATTTTGCGGGGCTCAACACCAAAAAGCCTGTGGATCTGACGGAATCCCCCCGTTTTTTCAAAAAAGTGCCCCCCAACTAACACCTGTTCTTTAAGTTGTTCAACCATTTTCCCAAATTTTGGGGTATTTCCGTCCCCAAATTGGGGAAAAATTCAAATACAGCCAGTCCCCAAAAAAAAGGGGAAAAAAACCCTACCTAGCAACTCAGACCTATCCCCCTGCTATCTATTATTTCGAAGGTCATGGAAAAAAAACCATCAACATCGGCTCATGAAATATCTGGAAGACTCAGGAATTATCAATGATAGGCAAATGGCTTCCGCCATCGAATCAACGGTGACCTGCTCGCCGTTCACATATATGGGTATCTATTGAAAAAAATGGAGAAACTTTGCTTGGGTTAGATTCCCAAGGCGTTCGATCGAGTTTTTGGACCAGGGCTCCTCGCCAAGCTTCCCTTAGGGCCCCTCAGCTTGTTCTCTGCTTTAGTTTTTTTTCCGGTCTCCATGTAGTGGTCGATGGAGTTTCATCTGACCTCTACTCAAAAGCTGGTGTTCCCCGGGGTCCTTCACACCAACATTTTTCTTCACATCAACGATGTTGGCCTTTGTCCCGTACACAGCCGCGATGATAGTACCCCCCCTCCGCTTTTTTCCAGGGCCCCATATCAGCTCTGAAACCAGAAATGAACGAGGAAGAAATGTTAAAATATAAATATGGCTTAGCAACAATTCTCGAATGGGGATCCAAAAGGAAATTCAAGAAACAAAACACAAGCATGTTTTTTTCTGAAAACCATCTCATTGCCTAACTAACTTTTCAGGGAACCTACCACTGAAGTCATCCATATCGATGCTTGGTATTACTATCCAAAAACCTTTCCTGGGAAAATCACGTGGGTCCATTGCCAAAATGCATCCCAAAACTTGGTTTTGTTTCGTGCCAAGAGCTATTTCACCTCCAGTGCTTTTATGATCATAAGGCACAGATCCGACCTGTCCTGGAATACTGTTCCCATATTTGGAGTGCGGCACCCAAACAACCTGAAGCTATTGGATTCTGTCAAAAGGGCAATTCTTCGTCGGTGATGCCTGAAAACTCCTCACTTGTCGGAACCCGTAGAAAATTGGCGTTTTTCTCTATTTTATAGATATTTCATGGGGGTGCTCTTCTGAAAATCCAATCGTTCCCCCCTTTTGGGAGTCTCTTCGAATTAAACTCAAGTTCAGTCTTCACACCTTCGTGGTCACTTTGGAGACCTGAGAACATCACTTTAAAGACCATTCATCCAACGAACTGCGGGGGTTTGGAACCTTTCGGGGGGGGTTAGGCATACAACCTCAGAAAATTTTAAAAGAACACCAACTCCTACCTTTTTTTGGTTCCCCGTGTTCTCTGCATTACGGATATCCTTTTCGTGGGAACCAGAAATATAAAAAAAAAAAATTGGAATCCTACAAAAAACAAGATTTTTAAAAAAAAAACAGTTGAAAAGGAAAAAAAAAAGCTAATGAAATACTGTTTCCCTGATAATAAATCCCCAAATTTTTTTGGGGATTGTTTAAGAGGAATAAAAAAAAATTTAAAAAACCTATTGACGATAAACCCCCGATGAGTTCAATTACTTATTCGTAGAAATTGTGGAAACATTATCCTTCCCCGAAATAACAAACACAGGTTGTTGAATTTCAAAAATTTCCAATCCCAACAA